>JAYESA010000008.1:135132814-135635314 GCA_036927795.1 Iris macrosiphon
TCCTCAAATCTCTAGGGGTACAGAGATGGGTAAAGAGCATAAATTTAAATAGGAAATAAATACGTACGTTTGTAACGATATTTGTGCGACTAAAACGAAGCACCAAACGAGATTTCTGGAAGTTGCTAAAAATACAGATAAAGTAGTCTAGCAAGTTTAGGGCAGGGATGTGAAATTGGTTTAGGGTTAACAGCTAGTATGATGTCCTAACTAATTGTGTAATGAACATGTGCACAATCAATAGATTATATAATAAATAAATTTTTTAAAAAAGTTGCTATAATTCTAATTAGTCTAAACTAATCCTAATTTACTGAAATCTGGTCGAGGGAGTTTACAGTAGTGCAGAAATCCTCAAGATACTCTGGAAAAAATATACAGTCAGGATTGGAACAAAATACACCTCTAACAGCAGTCCCACATATATTGATAAAAACTATAACACAGTGTAAAGAAATACAAGACATATATGAATAACTGACAATAAAGATACTGGAATAAAGGAAATGCTGGAATAAGAAATACTGGAACATCATCATCAATATGCATCTAGCAAAGAATAGAACTACAAGTACACGCAAGAACAAAGAACTGATATGTAAGTGTGTATAAGATCAAATAACTAAACATATGGAATACAAGATCAATCTACCAGATATATGTCAAGAATTATCTAACTAAGTGTGTGAAACATCAGTATATTATGTGATCGGCTTGGGACTATATGACTCATTATATTGATTAGCGATCATCCCCAACAAGTTCGGCTAACCATATGTAACAGCGATGAGGCATGTAAGGGTAAGGCTGCACCGACGTGAGGTGTGGGTGAGCTAATGATGCATGTAAAGTTGGGTATGATCACATAAGCTACTAATATTTCCCCATTTTCCCCCAACTAGTACGATGGATTCCAATCACGACTCCTTATGACAGGTCTCAATGATGCAAACTCATGTAAATAACAGTGTCAGAGTCATGTACGCTATACAACAAGAGTTATAGAGATAATCAACATAATGGAAACTGTCAGAGAATGTACTCGCCTGGGGTCCTTAGCTGGCAATACCACTGTCCGGGTTCCAAGGTATCGTCTGAGTGATCCCACAATCCTACAGACATATCATATAATACAATACTTCATCAAACATTACTCTAGCACACAATCAACATAATGATCTCAACAGGCTACGCTAGGGGTCACAGGTCGATGTACCTACGGGGTGTCCGTGGTTACATTCAAGTCCTCGACATAATGTGATCTAACATATACATAAATTTCTATGGGTTATAATTATAGTAGATATATGTATATACATATACTTTAAATAGAATTTATGCCTTGTATCTATATTAAATAGGTACTAGGGAGATATATATACTATATATATACCATCACATTTAATCCTATTCTAAAGCATGTACTCCGTATATATATATATATATATATATATATATATATATACCAATTAGGTTCACATACGCTATGGTTATACATATATATACCAATGTACACATAGTAACCATGTACGTATACCGAATACCCATACGTACTTACGTACGTATCGAGTTATATATCTATATACCAGTATTCAACATAACAAGTGTGAAAGCCTCCAAGGGAACTATATGTATGCGTACACGTGTAAGCAAGAAGGAACTCAAACCTGTGCGCGGGAATGAGACGATGACGCAATGGTTACGAACAGGGAAGGGTCGGTCGAGTTCACGGTCTGTCGTCGAACTCCGATCGGCACAACAATACGTCGCGTCGTCGTCGAGCGGTCGGTCGACAGTGTACAGGCGGGAACCTCGGTCCGGCAGCGTGCGGCATCGTCCGGCGCAGTCGGGCGGTGCAGTCGGGCGGCTCTGTGCGGCATCGTCCGGCGCAGTCCGGGCGATGCAGTCGTGCTGCTCTATGCGGCATCGTCCGGCGCAGTCGGGCGGTGCAGTCAGTTGATGGGATCCAGGCGGCTCAGGGTCAGCGGGTCCGGCCGGTCTCCGACGTTCAGTCACGGAGGGTCGACAGTTAGGGTGGTGGTCGGCTCAGGCCGCTCGGCTCCGTCGAGTTTACGGTCGGGTTTCAGCCGGTGAACAGTAAGGTGAAGGGGGTGTCGGCTGTAGCTAGGTTAGATGGAAAGGAAATAAAAGGGAAAAGAAAAAGAAGATGAATAGTAATGTAAGGGGGGGGGGGTCGACTGTACTTGAGTTGTGAATAGGAAAAAAAACAAAAAGTGAAGGAATAAAGAGTTTATATATATATGGGGGACTTGGTTTGACCTAGAAAAGAGTTGACTTGGTCAATTCCTTGGAAAAATCTTCTCATGGATACCTCAATTGTTAGGATTCGAATAAATTAAAATGAATGGTCATAATGCATCGGTTTAAGGGTCTGGTACGTTAGGTCAAGATGTGAACCTGTTGGAAGTCAAGGGCTAGCGTAGCGTCCTAATTACGAAGCTACGATAAATTACAACAATCAGACAATATCACAATTATTTAGATATAAGTTACTATCGTGTAATCGTTCGGAGCAAGCAGTAAGTCTATCCTTCCTACAAGACTACCCTTATCATTTACACATTAATTACGAAAAGACGAAATACCCCTAATCTAAAAAGTGGGGGTGACAAGTCTACCCTCCTTAAAGAATTTCGTCCTCGAAATTTAAATTAAACTAGCACAAGAACAAGCAATCAATTATTGAATTATACCTCAAGTCTCGAAGAGATATGGATACCGCTCGCACATTTCGTCCTCTCTCTCCCAAGTTGATTCTCCTGGAGAGTGATTTCTCCATGAAACACGAACCAAGGGAATAGTCTGGTTCCGCTGTAAACCCCCCCTGGATTTTTAAATTATTAAATCTTGGATTTTTCCCAATTTTCTGGAATTTTCTGGAATTTTCTGTAATTAAAATCAAGGTTTTTCAATTAATAAATGATTTTTAATTGGCAGTAAATAATATTAAAATATCATGAAAATAATATTTTTGGGTGTAAAATGAAAAATTGGACTTAGGATAATTTTTCTGGGCCTCAGACCTATTTTTAAATGCCTGGAAACTATTTTATTAATTAATTAATTAATTATCTTTTTATTTATTTATTTATTACTTTTTTTTTTCTCTTTTCTCCTTGGGCCGGCCCGGCCCAATGGACCGGCCCGTTAGTTTCCTGGCCCAGCCCAACCCCGACTACCGGGTCGGGTCGGGTTAGACAGACCCGACCCGCGTGCCGCCCGACCTCCGGGCGACCAGTTCCCCCATCTTCCCTCCTCCCCGCGCATTTTCCGGCGGAGCTCCGGCCACGTCGCCTGGCCGCTCCGCCTCTCCCGGCCCGGTCGCCACGACCCCCGCCATCTCCGGCCGCCCAGACCTCCCTCTCCGCCCTATAAATGGCCCCAAACCCCCGCTGCTCCGGCCATCCCTCCCCCAGAACTCCCTCGCCACCGCCGCTCACCGCCACCCTAGCGCCGCCGCCGTGCCGCTCCGCCGATGCCGCCGCAGCTGCTCCCCTTTCCCTCTCCTTCTTTCTCCGCTGCTCCGGCCAGGGACCCCGACGCCGCCTTCTCCAGCAGCAGCAACGCGCAGCCAGCCGCCTCCGCCCGGACTTCGCGCCGCCTCCGCCGCCAGCACCTCCGCCTCGCCCCGGCGAACCTTCCCCGGCCCCCTCTGGCGCGTCTTCGGCTGGCCTCCGCCGGATCTCCGGCCAAGCATCCAGAAACCCTAACCCTAGATTCTCGTGTCCGACACGAGTCGGACACGACTCGACCCTGAATTTTCAGGTCCCCTTCAGGTACGTGTAACTTTCGCCTCGTAGCTCTGTTTCCAATTCCGTAAATTGCGTTGTGAAGCCTGTATGACCCTCTCGGTGTCCGAACAAACTGTTCGGGACATCGCGTCCTGTGGTGATCGCACACCGCGATCCAAAAATAGGAAAAACCAGACCCTGTTTTACCCCGAAACTGAGTGTGCCCCGCCAAACGGGATGACTTGGTCGCGTACGGTCTTCACAGATACGTACGCATCGTCGATACAGACGTGTGAGTTTTCGTGGAAGCTGATTCGGGTTTGCGTGCACACCGGAATCAACGCGTATCCGCGAACATCGCCCCGTATTCGCCTTTTCTGCAATTCACCCTAACTTTGTGCACACACGTCAAATCGAGACGAGACTTATGCCATCAGACTCGTAGCGATACGCTGGTCCTGTGGGTCAAGTTTGGTTCGATTCTGAGAACGTTGACGAAATCGCGTGTCGTGGGCCCCATAGGCCCCGCTCGACGGACGATTTTGTGTTCGGCTCATCAGAATCCAAATCTGGAAGTTCCGTTGGGTTCGTATCAGCGTTCCTGACCTGTTGACACTAAGTTTGGTGAATCTGGAGACCTTTGACCCGGACACATTTTTCGGTGCAAAGCGGGCCCACTGGCGGACCCCGTTTTGACCCGAAACTGCCGTTTTTGCCCTTGTCTCCAAATTGGACCCAAGGACAGGCGTTTCTAGCTATTTGACATCTTCTGAGCATGATGGTAATGTCTATTTCAGCTTTTGGACTCATCTCTGGACTAATTCCCCGAGAGCCAAAATTAATCAGATCCAAACAACAGGCAAGTACCTGCACCTCAAGTTAATCTTTATATATTGTGATAATTAATTCCCTGCCTTACATGTACCCTTGATGATTACACTTAGTGTTAGAAATGCTGAATTTCATGTCTTGAATATTGGTAGTCCCTGTCTTATTTTTCATGTCGGGTGGGAGAATACCTAGAAGGCATGTAGTTTACCCTTCCCCTTGTCATGTTTAATAGCTGTTGGTACACGACTGTACCTCAGCCGGATCTCGATTTCCCCTGTTTAATAGCCGTTCATGACGGCCAGATTAGCCTTATAAACTCCTACATGCCGACTATGTATTCTAAAACAAACACAAGCCCACACTTATAGTTTCTGTTCATGTTATATTTCTTGCTGGCTATTGTAGTTCCATTTCCTGTTTCATTTAGTTCTGTTTCTCATATTCCTGTTTACGGTTTAACTTTGAGATAATGATGTTCTGTTATGCAGTTTCTTAACTTGATATTCAATATTAATTGTCATAAATATTTAGTTTAACCTTGTTGTGCACTGTGTACTTTGCTCCTTTCCTGACTGGATCTGTTGATTTAGGCGATGATGAGGATCTTGCCCCCACTTATTATGGTCCCTATGAGGGGACTGATGATACCTATGAGGAGCCAGAACCCACCCAGGAGACCCCTGCTGCTGAGTAGCTAGTAGTAGCTATCTTTCATTTATATTCTCACCTTATTTATCGGGTTTGTCCCCGATTTCACTTTGAAATTCTGTATTAAAACATTTGAATCTGTTGTCACATTTATTTTCAGTTGCAATCTTAAGTTTCATTTCTCATTATTATCTTGCCTATGTTGTTGTGAATGAGCTAGTTAGTAATAATGGATTGACCTAGACAGCGTACTACCGCCGATTCTGCGGCGTAGGCTGGACGTACCCACGCACTCGTGCCCGAATTTCCGGGTGCGGGTCGTAACACATTTTTTTGGTGGCCCATGCAGGTCCTATCCTAAAATAGGGTAATACCCTAGGACAGGGTATGGAATAAGATTGAGGATTCTAGGAAAAGCTCATTCACATATAGCGTCCTTATTTCAATTCTTGATATCATTGCTGCTCAATTTTTCCTATCGCCTTTGATTTCCAAGTATTCTATTCTGATCTTCCTATCCCTTAATCTTTCAGAATGGTCCAGACAAGGAACACAGTAGGTGGCACATCAGAACCAGCTGAGCAGAATGTGTCCGAGACTCTTGCACTCCCGCCGCCTCCATCTGTTCCGGCAGTTACCTTAGATGGGGCACAGTTACTAGGAGTGTTCCAGGGATTGGTGGAATCCCAGAAAGAACAGACGGCCCTTCTGCGGACCAGCCTCTCAGAAGCTCTTAAGTCCCAAGAGACGTCACTCAAGAGGCCAGGGAGTGCCAAAGATTTCAAGAATCTAAGACCCCTGGAATTTTACGGAACTGAGGGCATTCTCTATGCCGATGAGTGGATAGAGAATGTCGAGAGACTCCTGAAGACTGCTCGGGTCCCGAATGACCTCAAAGTGGAGTCCGCAAGCCTGCAACTATTCGACATTGCTCGAACTTGGTTCAGAGATGAACCCCAACTATCTGCTCCCGACATCACCTGGGAAGATTTTAAAAGGCTATTCAAGAAGAAATTCTACCCCGAAGTGGCTCGGGAAGCTCTCGAAAGCCAATTCGAGAGACTGGAACAAGGTAACATGTCTGTTGATGAATATACTGCTGAATTTAGCAGGTTAAGCCACTTTGCGGAGTACATGGTTCGTACCCCGGAGGACAGAGCCCGTAGATTCAAGAAGGGGCTGTCTCCGGATATTTGCCTTGCTGTCACCACCAGCCGAGCTCGCACCTATGAAGAAATCCTGAGCGTGGCACAAGGCGTTGAAAGAGATATGGGGCATAAACTAAAATGGGAGAGAGATACCGGAAATACGGGACCCAACAAACACCCTTTTCAACAACAACAACAACAGCAGAGGGCCCCGCAACAAACTCAGTGTCCTCTCCCTCGAGCTCCAGCACCCCAACACCAGGCTCAGGGACAGAACCAACAAGCGGCTGCTTATAACTTTTGCCAAAAACCAGGTCATACTTGGCAAGTCTGCAGGAAGAGGCTAGGTGCCTGCCTCTACTGCGGTTCAACAGCGCATCAAATGAGGGATTGTCCAGCTACTCAAGGACGCACCGCTGCACCAAAGGCTCCAGCCCAGGCCAGGGCCCCAGCAGTACAACAGAGGGGACCCCCACTTCCAACACAACAACAACGCTTTGCTCAGCACCAGCAGCAACAGAGGGGTGCACCGCAGCAAGGCCGTGCTTATGCAATGACTCTGGAAGAAGCTGAGGCCACAGCAGACGTGATTACAGGTTCTGTGCTTATAAATTCAATACCAGCTATTACTTTATTTGACTCTGGAGCTTCGCATTCATTCATGTCAGTAGATTTCCTTATGAAGCATAGCTTAATCACTAAACCCCTTAGGAATTGTTATAAGATCATTACCGGTGGAGGAATCATCCCGGTTAGTGATGCCTGTAATAATTGTCCCATTACCTTATGTGGAAGAGAACTGTATGCTAGACTACTTGTAATGCCAGTGCCCAGTTTTGACATTATACTGGGTATGGATTGGTTAAGTCAACATCATGCCACTATAGACTGCCACAGAGGTAGTCTAATCTTCAGGCCCCCTGACAAGCCAGAATTTGAATTTGCTAGAGGTTCTAGAGAAATGGGTAATAACAAAATTTGTGGAGCCCTAATAACAGAAGAAGTACCACTACCTATCATCTCTGAATACCTCGATGTCTTCCCTGAGGATCTCCCAGGCTTACCCCCAGACCGAGAAGTTGAATTCTCTATTGACCTAGTGCCAGGAGCAGCACCAGTATCTCAAAATCCCTACAGAATTAACAAGAAGGAGATAATAGAACTAAATGAGCAAATCAAAGAACTAGAAGACAAATGCTTCATTAGGTCTAGTGTCTCACCCTGGGGAGCTCCAGTATTATTTGTGCCCAAGAAGGACGGAACATCCCGAATGTGTATTGACTATAGGGCCCTGAATGCCTTAACAATTAAGAATAAGTATCCCCTGCCCAGGATAGATGACTTATTTGATCAGCTGAGTGGAGCTCGGGTATTTTCAAAGATTGATTTGAGGTCTGGTTACCACCAAGTAAGGGTGAGAAAGGAAGACATCCCTAAAACTGCTTTCAATACCCGGAACGGACACTACGAATTCTTAGTAATGCCGTTCGGGTTGACGAATGCTCCAGCAGTTTTTATGAACCTAATGAACAGAGTTTTCCAGCCATATCTAGACAAATTTGTAGTGGTCTTCATTGATGATATTTTGATCTACTCCAAGACCCCCGAAGAACATGAAGAACATTTGAGGTTAGCATTGGATACTTTGAGGAAGGAAAAACTTTATGGAAAATTATCTAAATGTGCTTTCTTCCTAGACAAAGTAGAATTCTTGGGGCATGTTGTGACTGGAGATGGAATAGCAGTAGATCCTAAGAAGATAGCGGCAGTAGAATCCTGGCCCACTCCAAACTCTGTAGCTGAGATTAGAAGTTTCCTGGGACTAGCTGGCTACTATCGAAAGTTTGTGAAGGACTTTGCTAGAATTGCGGAGCCCATGACAAAATTAACAAGAAAGGATGAAGAGTTCACCTGGACTGATGAATGTCAGCATGCTTTTGAGGAATTGAAGAAAAGACTGACTTCTGCCCCTATTCTAACCTTACCTTCTGGAACCGGAGGTTTCGCTATTTATAGTGATGCTTCGGGAAAAGGTCTAGGTTGTGTACTAGAGCAGAACAAGAAGGTAATAGCATATGCCTCTAGACAGCTTCAACCACATGAAAAGAACTATCCAACTCATGATTTAGAATTGGCAGCTGTCATTTTTGCTCTTAAACTATGGAAGCATTATCTTTATGGAGAAAAGGTAGAAATATTTACAGACCATAAAAGCTTAAAATATATCTTCACCCAGAAAAAGCTAAACATGAGGCAAAGAAGGTGGCTGGAACTAATGAAAGACTTTGATATCACTCTTCAATATCACCCTGGGAAGGCCAATGTAGTTGCTGATGCTCTAAGCAGATATCCTATGGCGATGTACTTGACTATGGACAAACACCTGCTGGAGGACTTGGAAAGTTTAGGTATTGAAGTAATTATCCCAGGAAAAGAAGGCCAAATGATGAACTTGCAGATTCAGTCTACTTTAATAGACAAGATCAAGGAGACTCAGTTTCAGGACGAAGGCCTGCGAAGCCTTCGAGGTCAAGTGCAAGCTGGACTAGTAGAAGAATTCAGAATTCATGAAGATGGATCACTGAGGCATGGCGATAGATTATGTGTACCTCAAGGAGACATAAGAGAAGAAATTATGCAAGAGGCGCACAGATCGCAATACTCTATACATCCAGGAGCCAACAAGATGTACAAGGACCTGAGGACGCATGTTTGGTGGCATGGCATAAAAAGAGAAGTAGCCAGGTTCGTATCTCGTTGTTTAGTGTGCCAGCAAGTCAAGGCAGAAAGACAAAGATCTGGAGGATTGCTTCAACTACTACCCATTCTGGAGTGGAAGTGGGAACATATCACAATGGATTTTGTTTCCGGACTTCCAAGGACACCTAGTGGTAAGGATGCAATCTGGGTGATAGTAGATAGACTGACCAAGTCTGCATATTTTCTACCCTTCAAAGTAGGGCTATCTACAGAAAAGCTGGCAGATTTATATATTAGACATATTGTCAGGCTGCATGGAGTCCCAGTAAGTATTGTCTCCGACCGAGATTCAAGGTTCACCTCTCACTTCTGGAAGAGCTTACAAGCCAGCTTGGGGACGCAACTCAAATTCAGCACAGCTTACCATCCCCAAACCGATGGACAATCGGAACGTACAATCCAGACACTTGAAGATATGCTCCGTACATGTATTCTGGATTTTGGAGGATCCTGGGAAGACTACCTACATCTTGTGGAGTTCTCTTATAATAACAGTTACCAAGCAAGTATTGAGATGACTCTATTTGAAGCTCTGTATGGACGAAGATGTCGTACCCCGCTATCATGGGACGACGTTGGAGAAAGAGCCCTGCTGGGACCAGAGTTGGTGATCGATTCAGCTGAGAAGGTAAAGCAAATAAGGGACAGACTTCGAGTGGCTCAAGACAGGCAACGACATTGGGCAAATAGCCACCGAAGGCCCTTGGAATTTGAGGTAATTAAATTTATGAAATTCAAGTCAATTTAAACATTTTGCTTATGGAACTAAGACTTGATTGTGAATTTATTAAAGGTTGGAGAGCTGGTATTCTTAAAGATTTTCCCGACACGTGGCACCATTAGGTTCGGAAGGAGTAGAAAACTCAGCCCAAGATTTATTGGACCTTTTGGCATACAGGAGAAAATTGGAGAAGTGGCATACCGACTAGCATTGCCACCCTCTCTGGATGGAGTACATAACGTCTTCCACGTGTCGCAGCTGAGGAAGTACGTGTCAGACCCCAGCCATATTTTGGATCACTCAGAGCTCGAAGTAGGCCCAAGTCTGACTTACCAGGAGCAACCCGTGGAGATACTGGATCGCTCGGAGAAAGTCCTATGGAACCAGGTTATCTCCCTGGTTCGCGTAGCTTGGAAGCACTATTCTCCCGGCGAATCCACCTGGGAGCGAGAAGACGAGATTAGAGAGCGATACCCCTATCTTTTTGAACCCTAAGGTATATTTTATTTTTCGGCCTTTCCTTTCGTGCCTTGTTATTCTTAAATTTCGAGGACAAAATTTTTGTAAGTTGGGTAGGTTGTAAACCCCCCCTGAATTTTCAAATTATTAAATCTTGGATTTTTCCCAATTTTCTGAAATTTTCTGGGAATTTTCTGTAATTAAAATCAAGGTTTTTCAATTAATAAATAATTTTTAATTGGCAGTAAATAATATTAAAATATCATGAAAATAACATTTTTGGGTGTAAAATGAAAAATTGGACTTAGGATAATTTTTCTGGATTTTTCTGGGCCTCAGACCTATTTTTAAATGCCTGGAAACTATTTTATTAATTAATTAATTAATTATCTTTTTATTTATTTATTTATTACTATTTATTATTTATTTTTTTTTCTCTTTTCTCCTTGGACCGGCCCGGCCCAATGGACCGGCCCGTTAGTTTCCTGGCCTAGCCCAACCCGCTACTGGGTCGGGTCGGGTCAGACAGACCCGACCCGCGTGCCGCCCGACCCGGGCGACCAGTTCCCCCATCTTCCCTCCTCCCCGCGCGTTTTTCGGCGGAGCTCCGGCCACGTCGCCTGGCCGCTCCGCCTCTCCCGGCCCGGTCGCCATGACCCCCGCCATCTCCGGCCGCCCAGACCTCCCTCTCCGCCCTATAAATGGCCCCAAACCCCCGCTGCTCCGGCCATCCCTCCCCCAGAACTCCCTCGCCACCGCCGCTCACCGCCACCCTAGCGCCGCCGCCGTGTCGCTCCGCCGACGCCGCCGCAGCTGCTCCCCTTCCCCTCTCCTTCCTCCTCCGCTGCTCCGGCCAGGGACCCCGACGCCGCCTTCTCCAGCAGCAGCAACGCGCAGCCAGCCGCCTCCGCCCGGACTCCGGCGCCGCCTCCGCCGCCAGCACCTCCGCCTCGCCCCGGCGAACCTTCCTCTGCCCCCTCCGGCGCGTCTCTGGCCGGCCTCCACCGGATCTCCGGCCAAGCATCCAGAAACCCTAACCCTAGATTCTCGTGTCCGACACGAGTCGGACACGACTCGACCCTGAATTTTTAGGTCCCCTTCAGGTACGTGTAACTTTCGCCTCGTAGCTTTGTTTCCAATTCTGCAAATTGCGTTATGAAGCCTGTATGACCCTCTCGGTGTCCGGATAAACTGTTCGGGACATCGCGTCCTGTGGTGATCGCACACCGCGATCCAAAAACAGGAAAAACTAGACCCTGTTTTACCCCGGAACTGAGTGCGCCCCGCCAAACGGGACGACTTGGTCACGTGCGGTCTTCACAGATACGTACGCATCGTCGATACGGACGTGTGAGTTTTCGTGGAAGCTGATTCGGGTGTGCGTGCACACCAAAATCAACGCGTATCCGCGAACATCGCCCCGTATCCGCCTTTTCTGCAATTTACCCTAACTTCGTGCACACACGTCGGATCGAGACGAAACTTGCGCCATCGGACTCGTAGCGATACGCTGGTCCTGTGGGTCAAGTTTGGTTCAATTCTGAGAACGTTGACGAAATCGCGTGTCGTGGGCCCCACAGGCCCCGCTCGACTGGCAATTTTGTGTTCGACTCTTCAAAATCCAAATCTGGAAGTTCCGTTGGGTTCGTATCAGCGTTCCTGACCTGTTGACACTAAGTTTGGTGAATCTAGAGACCTTTGACCCGGATACGTTTTTCGGTGCAAAGCGGGCCCACCGGCGGACCCCGTTTTGACCCGAAACTGTCGTTTTTGCCCTTGTCTCCAAATTGGACCCAAGGACAGGCGTTTCTAGCTATTTGACATCTTCTGAGCATGATGGTAATGTCTATTTCAGCTTTTGGACTCATCTCTGGACTAATTCCCCGAGAGCCAAAATTAATCAGATCCAAACAACAGGCAAGTACCTGCACCTCAAGTTAATCTTTATATATTGTGATAATTAATTCCCTGTCTTACATGTACCCTTGATGATTACACTTAGTGTTAGAAATGCTGAATTTCATGTCTTGAATATTGGTAGTCCCTGTCTTGTTTTTCATGTCGGGTGGGAGAATACCTAGAAGGCATGTAGTTTACCCTTCCCCTTGTCATGTTTAATAGCTGTTGGTACACGACTGTACCTCAGCCGGATCTCGATTTCCCCTATTTAATAGCCGTTCATGACGGCCGGATTAGCCTTATAAATCCCTACATGCCAACTATGTATTCTAAAACAAACACAAGCCCACACTTATAGTTTCTGTTCATGTTATATTTCTTGCTGGCTATTGTAGTTCCATTTCCTGTTTCATTTAGTTCTGTTTCTCATATTCCTGTTTACGGTTTAACTTTGAGATAATGATGTTCTGTTATGCAGTTTCTTAACTTGATATTCAATATTAATTGTCATAAATATTTAGTTTAACCTTGTTGTGCACTGTGTACTTTGCTCCTTTCCTGACTGGATCTGTTGATTTAGGCGATGATGAGGATCTTGCCCCCACTTATTATGGTCCCTATGAGGGGACTGATGATACCTATGAGGAGCCAGAACCCACCCAGGAGACCCCTGCAGCTGAGTAGCTAGTAGTAGCTATCTTTCATTTATATTCTCACCTTATTTATCGGGTTTGTCCCCGATTTCACTTTGAAATCCTGTATTAAAACATTTGAATCTGTTGTCACATTTATTTTCAGTTGCAATCTTAAGTTTCATTTCTCATTATTATCTTGCCTATGTTGTTGTGAATGAGCTAGTTAGTAATAATGGATTGACCTAGACAGCGTACTACCGCCGATTCTGCGGCGTAGGCTGGACGTAACCACGCACTCGTGCCCGAATTTCCGGGTACGGGTCGTGACATCCGCAATATCTTTTCTCTACGATCCAAGATCTCCACCGGTTGTTCAGGATAGCTGAGTGTCGGTCTAACTTCGATCTCCGAGTGATCTAATACGTGACTAGGATCTGTCACGTACCATCTCAGCTGCGACACGTGGAACACGTTATGCACTCCATCTAGAGCAGACGGCAAGTCCAGTCTATAGGCCACTGCACCGACCCTTGCAAGAACGCTGAAGGGTCCGATGTATTGTGGACTAAGCTTTCCTCCTCTGCCAAAATGAATCGTGTCCCGTGTCGGAGAAATCCGTAAGAACACCAAATCGCCAACCTAGAACAACGATCTTAACACGCAATCTAAACAAAACAATCACAAGCCAAACAAAACAAATTAAAACAATACCTGAAACTCTAGGGGTCTACGGTGGCTATCGGCCCAATGCCGCTGTTTGTCCTGTGCCACTCGCAGTCTGTCTCTGATAAGTTTCACCTTTTCTGCTGCATCCATGACCATTTCTGGTCCTAATAAGGCTCTTTCCCCAACATCATCCCATGATAAAGGGGTACGACACCTCCGTCCATATTAGGCCTCAAATGGTGATATCTCAATGCTGGCCTGGTAGCTGTTGTTGTAAGCAAACTCTACCAAATGTAGATGATCCTCCCATGAACCTCCGAGATCCAAAACGCAAGTGCGTAGCATGTCTTCAAGAGTCTGAATAGTCCTTTCAGACTTCCCGTCTGTCTGAGGGTGATATGCAGTACTGAACTTGAGCTGAGTGCCCAAGCTAGACCGCAGACTCCTCCAGAAATAGGAAGTAAAACGACTATCCCTATCTGAGACAATGCTCACAGGAACTCCATGCAATCTGACAATCTGCTGTACATACATTTTTGCTAGCTTCTCCGTCGATGTACCCACTTTGAAAGGTAAGAAGTGGGCCGATTTGGTCAACCTATCCACGATGACCCAAATCGCGTCCTTTCCTTCTGGAGAACGAGGAAGTCCCGAAACAAAGTCCATAGTCACGTGCTTCCACTTCCATTCCGAAATAGGTAAAGGTTAAAGCAATCCTCCTGGCCTCTGTCGATCTGCTTTCAGCTGTTGGCACACTAGATATTGGGATACGAAGTGTGCTACTTCGTGCTTCATACCATACCACCATACATGCTTCCTCAAATATCGATACATCTTGTTGGCTCCGGGATACATCGAGTGCTGAGAGCGATGTGCCTCCTGTAAAACTTTTTCGCGCAGCTCTCCACTTGGCACACACATCCTCGTGCCATGTCGTAAGGATCCATCATCCGCAATAGTAAAATCGTCTATAATCATGTCTGAACTTGTGCTCTAATATTCCTTAGAGTCTCATCATCATACTGTGCGGCTCTAATTCTGTCCATCAGCTCTGATTGTATCTGCAGTTCCCACATCTGAATCTCAGCTCCTGGAACTAATACTCAATTTCCATACTCTCAAGATCAGCTAATAAGTGTCTATCCGAAGTCAAGCACATAGCCATTGGGTACCTGCTCAAGGCATCCGCGACTACGTTGGCTTTCCCTGGATGATACTGTAATGAGATATCAAAGTCTTTCATCAATTCTAACCACCTTCTCTGTCTCATATTCAGCTCCTTCTGTGTAAACATGTACTTTAAGCTCTTGTGGTCTGTGAAGATCTCCATACGCTCTCCGTACAGATAGTGCTTCCACAGTTTTAGGGCAAAGATAACTGCCGCTAACTCCAGATCGTGAGTGGGGTAGTTCTTTTCATGAGGGCGTAATTGTCTTGAAGCATAGGCAATTACTTTCCCGTATTGTTGAAGAACGCATCCCTACCCTTTTCCTGAAGCATCACTGTAGATAGTGAATCCACCTGTCCCTGATGGCAACGTCAAAACTGGTGCTGTCGTTAATCTTCTCTTCAGCTCATCGAATACAGCTTGACATTCTTCTGTCCAAACAAATTCCATATCTTTTTTGGTTATCCTAGTCATTGGCTCTGCAATCTTGGAGAAGTCTTGTATAAATCTTCTGTAGTATCCTGCTAGTCCGAAAAAGCTCCTGATTTCAGCTACCGTACTGGGGGTACCCCATGACTCCACTGCCTCTATCTTCTTAGGGTCAACTGAAATTCTGTCACCCGTTACCATATGTCCAAGAAATTCAACCTTGTCAAGAAAGAATTCACACTTTAAAAGCTTTCCGTATAATTTCTCTCTCCTGAGAGTTTCTAAGACTATCCTCAGGTGCTCTTCATGCTCTTCTGGGGTTTTTGAATATAATAGAATGTCGTCAATAAATACCACTATGAACTTGTCAAGGTACTGGTGGAACACCTTGTTCATCAAGTTCATAAATACTGCTGGTGCATTGGTTAAACCAAACGACATTACTGCAAATTCAAACTGGCCATATCTGGTCCGAAAGGCGGTCTTTGGTATGTCTTCTTTCTTTATTTTCACCTGGTGATAGCCTGACCTCAAGTCTATTTTTGAAAACACCTTCGCTCCGCTCAATTGATCGAAAAGATCATCTATCCTCGGCAGCAGGTATTTATTTTTGATAGTGAGGTTATTCAAGGCTCTATAATCGATACACATGCGTACCGTGCCATCCTTCTTTGGTACGAATAATACCGGTGCTCCCCATGGCGATGAGCTGGACCTAATAAAACCTTTGTCCTGCAGCTCCTCTACTTGTTTCTTCAGTTCTACCAACTCGTTGTTGTTAACTCTATAGACATGTTGCGAAATAGGCTCCGCTCCTGGTATCAAGTCTATAGAGAACTCAACATCTCTGTCTGGCGGCAAACCTGTCAGCTCCTCTGGAAATACATCCAGGAACTCTGCTATAAGTGGATGCGGTAACTCTTCTTCTTCCATTCTGGCTCCGCAAAAAGTGCCTCTACTCCGCTCCTCTGGCAATCTCAAACTCTGGCTTTCTTGGTGGTCGAAATACTACTCTACCTCCGTCACAATCTATAGAAGCATGGTGTTTACTTAACCAGTCCATTTCGAGTACAATATTGTATTCCGGAAGTGGCATGACGAGTAAACTCACGCTTAACTCTTGGCCTTCTAATGACACTCTCTGATCCTTGCAACAATCACGGACTAGGATAATGCCTCCTCCTGTCATGATCTTGCAAGTCTTATCTAATGGTTCCATTTTTAAATGATGCTTAAGGGCATAAAATACAGATACAAAACTATAGGAAGCGCCATAATCAAATAATGCAAGTGCTGGAATAGAATCGAGTAAAACTGAACCTGAAATCATGTCTCCAGCTGGCGCGGCCTCCTCAGTGGTCATGGCGTAAGCTCGTCCTTGTGGTGCTCCTCTCTGCTGCTACTGATGCTGAACAAACCTATCCTGCTGTAGTGGAAGTGGAGGTCCTCTCGGCTGCTGGCCTCCTGGTACAATGGGTGCTCTGGTTGGTCCTCTCTGAGCTGCTGCTCCTCCCTGGCGAGTCTGAATAGCTGAGCAGTCCCTCAGCTGATGTGCTGCTGATCCACACGATAAACAAGTGCCCAACTTTTTTCTACAGATGTCTCTTGTATGTCCCATCTTTCCGCAATACGAACATGGGGTAGCGAGTTGATTATGTCTTTGTGGTTGCTGTTGTTGAGCATGTCCTCGAACTGGTGCTTGTTGCTGGTGCTGGTGTTGCTGCTGGTACGGCCTATGTTGTTGTTGAAAGTGTAGGTGCTTGGCTGGTCCTGTGTTACCTCCTGTTGCTCCAGATGAGTCGCGTCCTCTCTTGGGCCTGAGGTCCAAGTCGTCTTCGGCAATCTGGGCATCCATCAGAATACCCTCAAATGTAGCAGTACGTCGTCCCGAAGTACGAGACTTGATCTCTCTATTCAATCCCTTTCTGAATTTCTGTGCTCTGTCTCCTGGATCTCGAATCATCGTTGGCGCAAATCGACTCAATCGACAAAACTCTTTAGCATATTCCTCGACTGACATGCCTCCTTGGTCTAAGTCATGGAACTGACTTTCTAATGCTCCCAAGGCTACGTCGGGAAAGAATTTCTCCTTGAAGAGCTCCTTAAAGTCTTCCTAAGTAAGTCCTTCAGCGGCGAGTCTCGGCTCTGTACGATACCACGTCAGTGCGATATCAAACATCTGACTGCCAGCGGCCTCTATCTGAAGAATCTCTGGAATCTGTGATAAATGCAAGTTCTTTTCTATGTCCTCTAACCATTCGTCAGTATATAGTATTCCTTCTGTGCCCTTGAACTCTCGAGGCATCATCCTCTTAAAGTCCACTATGGTACCGGGCCTCTGTTGTTGCTGACCTTGATGTTGCGGTTGTCGTGCCACTCTCTCCACAGCCTGGAGAGCCACCTGATAAGCATTCTCCATGCTCTCTCTCATCAGTTCGGTCTGTGCCTGGTGTGCTTCTTCTTGCACCCTCTGAGCCTCAGCTTGAACACGCTGAGCTTCTGCTGTTACTCTCTGGGCCTCTAGCATGTCCTGTATCAGTGCGAACATTTGTGCCCCGTCAGCGGGCACTCCTCCGAAAATCGGTGTCGGTGGTGGTGGAAGGTCGTATGTCATAGCTGGGGCAATCCTCTGTATAGGTGGAGGAGGAATCCCGTTAGCTGCAGACACTCCCACACGAACAGGAGATGTAGGAGGATCTCCCGGTATCTGTTCGTCAGGTTGAGAGGTGGCAGCCCTCCCTGAATTTGCTGCTCCCACTCCCATGGATCTAGTATTCGGCGGCATCCTGAATACAGATCAAAGAATAAATTAAGGTAATAGATATGATATTATCAAAAAGGACAGTAAGGTGCTAAAGGAAGCAATCAATTGGAATAGCAATATGAAGTTCATAATTTCCTAGTGTGATTGAGCATACTCTCATCCTAGATCCTATTTCCTATATCCTAGCACAGGTTCGCAGCAGTACAACTAAGTTGTCGCACTACCACGATATTGCACAAATTGCGAAACTAGACCTGCATGGGCCACCACTAAAAATGTGTCACGACCCGCACCCGGTATAGGGGCACGAGAGCGTGGGTACGTCCAGCCTACGCCGCAGCATCGGCGGTAGAACGCTGTCCAGGTCACAGTAATACTATATAACCAACACCTGTCAATAATATCCATCTCCATAAGGAGGTCAATATACATCTCACAATATAACTCAATCACAACAACTATAAGGCACGATCAAAGATGGAAGGGAATGACATAGTTAAACACCATGTCTCAACATAAAGATAACTCACAGTCAAGCTGTCCAACACAAGTCTCCAATTAAACTTAATATGAGTCTAAACATAAACTGAAATAACCTCCATAAGTCTCGAAGTATAATAAATACTATCTAGATAGCTGCGGGTAATGTCTCATCTAGAGGCATGGTCTCCTCTAGGATCTCTGGTGCGTAGTCAGCATCTATACCTGGTCCGTAGTGCGTAGTACATAAATCCTCAAGATTCTCTGGAAAAAATATCCAGTCAGGATTGGAACAAAATACACCTCTAACAGCAGTCCCACATATATTGATAAAAACTATAACACAGTGTAAAGAAATACAAGACAGATATGAATAACTGACAATAAAGATACTGAAATAAAGGAAATGCTGGAATAAGAAATACTGGAACATCATCATTAATATGCATCTAGCAAAGAATATAACTACAAGTTAATGCAAGAACAAAGAACTGACATATAAGTGTGTATAAGATCAAATAACTAAACATATGGAATGCAAGATCAATCTACCAGATACATGTCAAGAATTATCTAACTAAGTGTGTGAAACATCAGTATATCATGTGATCAGCTTGGGACTATATGACTCATTACATTGATTAGCGATCATCCCCAATAAGTCTGGCTAACCATATGTAACAGCGATGAGGCATGTAAGGGTAAGGCTGCACCGACGTGAGGTATGGGTGAGCTAATGATGCATGTAAAGTTGGGTATGATCACATAAGCTACTAATATTTCCCCATTTTCCCCCAGCTAGCACGATGGATTCCAATCACGACTCCTCGTGACGGGTCTCAATGATGCCAACTCGTGTAAATAACAGTGTCAGAATCATGTACGCTATACAACAAGAGTTATAGAGATAATCAACATAATAGAAACTGTTAGAGAATGTACTCGCTTGGGGTCCTTAGCTGGCAATACCACTGTCCATGTTCCAAGGTATCGTCTGAGTGATCCCACAATCCTACAGACATATCATATAATATAATACTTCATCAGACATTACTCTAGCACACAATCAACATAATGATCTCAATAGGCTACGCTAGGGGTCACAGGTCGATGTACCTACGGGGTGTCCGTGGTTACATTCAAGTCCTCCACATAATGTGATCTAACATATACATAAATTTCTATGGGTTATAATTATAGTAGATATATGTATATACATATACTTTAAATAGAATTTATGCATTGTATTTATATTAAACAGGTACTAGGGAGATATATATACTATATATATGCCATCATATTTAATCCTATTCTAAAGCATGTACTCTGTATATATATATATATCAATTAGGTTCGCATACGCTATGGTTATACATATATATACCAATGTACACATAGTAACCATGTACGTATACCGAATACCCATACGTACTTACGTACGTATCGAGTTATATATCTATATACCAGTATTCAACATAACAAGTGCGAAGGCCTCCAAGGAAACTATATATATGCGTACACGTGTAAGCAAGAAGGAACTCGAACCTGTGCGCGGGAACGAGACGATGACGATGGCAATGGTTACGAACAGGGAAGGGTCGGTCGAGTTTACGGTCTGTCGTCGAACTCCGGTTGGCACAGCAATGCGTCGCGGCATCGTCAAGCGGTCGGTCGACAGCGTACAGGCGGGAACCTCAGTCGGCAGCGTGCGGCATCGTCCGGCGCAGTCGGGCGGTGCAGTCGGGCGGCTCTGTGCTGCGTAGTCCGGTGCAGTCGGGCGGTGCAGTCAGTTGATGGGATCCAGGCGGCTCAGGGTCAGCGGGTCCGGCCGGTGTCCGGCGTTCAGTCGCGGAAGGTCGACAGTAGGGTGGTGGTCGGCTCAGGCCGCTCAGCTCCGGCGAGTTCACGGTTGGGTTTCAGCCGGTGAACAGTAAGGTGAAGGGGGTGTCAGCTGTAGCTAGGTTAGATGGAAAGGAAATAAAAAGGGAAAAGAAAAAGAAGATGAATAGTAATGTAAGGGGGGGGGGGGGTCGGCTGTACTTGAGTTGTGAATAGGAAAAAAAAAAGTGAAGGAATAAAGAGTTTATTTATATAAGGGGAACTTGGTTTGACCTAGAAAGGAGTTGATTTGGTCAATTCCTTGGAAAAATCTTCTCATGGATACCTCAATGGTTAGGATTCGAATAAATTAAAATGAATGGTCATGATGCATCGGTTTAAGGGTCTGGTACGTTTAGGTCAAGATGTGAACCTATTGGAAGTCAAGGGCTAGCGTAGCATCCTAATTATCGAAGCTACGATAAATTACAACAATCAGACAATATCACAATTATTTAGATATAAGTTACTATCGTGCAATTCATTTACACATTAATTATGAAAAGACGAAAATACCCCTAATCTAAAAAGTGGGGGTGACAGTATGGGCCTGCACCTGCATACACAGGTGACCACCACCTATGCAGTCAACTGGATTCACGTCAGTCAGAACTCCTACTTCATAGTTCCAGCATGGAAGAGGGGAGACAAAGTCATCATCTTCGACAGAGTAGAAAGTCCCCAATCCTTCAACCCAAAGGAACTGGAGCCAGAACTAGATATCAACATTATGTTACTTCATCGATACAACTCTTGAGCTAAATACCTCATCCAGAAGATGGGGTACGATCTAAAAGCCGCTAAGAGCTTAAACTACGGCAAAGGCAGACGGTTGCCTCTGCATCTGCAGGCCCCTACAGGCAAGACCAAGGATTACTACCATAAGACCAAGCATGGCTTAGAGTATGTTACGCCTTCCACAACCCCCGAAGGCTCGGATGAAGAAGATGAGTTACACTCTCACTCTTTAGAATATTTCTCTTGGGACTCCGGTGTTAGTATTGGGGAGATGCTCAAACAAATATTGTCTGTCAACATGGTATCAGCCGACCTTGAGAAAGACGACGAGGATCCACCTGAACTCTTTGAAGTAGAACCGTGGGCCCAACGCCTAGACGCACAATGGAGGATGTGGTTCGAGCAATAGGAACCTCCCACTGAGGACGAAGTCGTATAAGTCGATCTGAGGGACGAATTCTCCCCTAAACCTATCTTTTTTAGCAAGAGTCTGTCCAATAAGGATCGTGAATCCTTGCTATAACTCGTCAAGAAATACATCGATGTCTTCGCCTGAAGTTACGAAGACATGTCAGGACTGGACCCCTAAATCGCGGTCCACAAACTCAATATCTTGCCGAACGCTAAGCCGGTCAAGCAACAACAACGATGATTTCGACCGGATATCATGAACGCCATCGAAGCTAAAGTCAACAAACCAATAATTAGTGGCTTCATCCGCGAAGAACAACCTTCGGATTAGGTAGCCAACATCGTGCCCGTCGTAAAAAAGAACGGGAAGATCTGGATCTGTATTGACCTTTGTAATCTAAATGCGGTGTGCCCTAAGGATGAGTTTCCTCTTTCGATCATAGACATAATGATTGACAACACTTGTGACTTCGAACGCATGTCCTTCATAGATAGATTCTCAAGATACAATCAAATCAAGATATTTTCTGACGACAAGAAATGCACATCGTTCCGAACACCGATAGGAGTATACTGCTACACAGTCATACCATTTGGTCTGAAGAACGCTAGTACTACATACTAGTGATCTATGAGCACCATCTTCTGTGAATATCTGCACAAGACGGTAGAGTGTTACATTGATGACATTGCTATCAAGAGTCGCTCCAAAGATGATCATCTCCGGGACTTGAAGACTGCGTTCGACCTCATGCGTGCACACCAGCTCAAGATGAATCCCACTAAATCCTTTCTAGGAGTCTCCAGTGGCAAGTTACTAAGTTTTGTCATAACTTCGAAGGGTATTCACGTTGACCCTGACAAGACTAAAGCAATCCTTAAAATGCGTCCACCGAAGAACCTCTGAGAACTTTGTGGCCTTCAAGGAAGACTGGCATACATCAGGAGTTTCATATCAAACCTCTCTGGACATTGTCAATCGTTCACTCAGCTTATGAAGAAAGGAGTCTCCTTTGTTTGGAATGAATATCACGACCCGCACCCGGAATTGGGGCACGAGTACGCGGGTACGTCCAGCCTACGCCGCAGCATCGACGGTAGAACGCTGTCAAGGTCATGATACTATTTATTCAATCTCACACAAGCATCCAATCTCCATAAGGAGGCACGGATGACACAAAATAATACGAACACATACTCAATCACATGACTACAGCACGATAAGATATCGAACAAATAAAATTAAATACAACATAAGTCTAAAAGTAAAATCTAACTCAACAAATATCCAAGTCTCAACAAGTATGCCGGAGACAAATTCGGTACAAATAGTCTACTAAAAGAACTAACTAGAAAACTAGTAATTCCGACTAGACCTCCCGGAATCACAACTAAACTATCAAGCCCAAGTTGCAGCTACTCACCATATGGTCCATAAAGTATCGGATACCGATCATCTAAGGCATAGTCTGGAAAAATATTTCCAGTCAGGAAGGAGCAAAGTACAATCTCAAATAACAGTTCCATTTAATTGATAAGGACTATAAAGCAAGATGCTAGATACTGAGAAGACAGTGAATAAATACAATGGCAAAATAAAGAGACATGCAATGTAAAGAGACAGGCAATATAGGCAATGTGATACAGTCAGTGCATATATGAGATGAAGAGAACAAGGTACAGGATCATATACTAGTGATGTAGTATATGATCTAAATAGAGAACTGTAATATATCCTAAGTGTTTGAAATAGTAGCTTCGAAATGTGATCGGCTTGGAAACATGTACGATTGCTACAAAGTCTGGCTAATCATACGTGAGGGTTATGATTAACACCAATAATATTTTAATTGTACAATGGGTATTAGATCACATCTCTCACTAGCAATTTCCCCGCCCCCAACTAGTACTGTGGATCCAAGCTATATACTAGTCCGTGTAGCACAGTGTCAAGGATTCAGTTGTAACATTTCTAGATTACTGAACTTATAGAAATTATCAAGAAATTTGGAAATTATCAGAGAATGTACTTGCCTTGGGTCCTTAGCTGGTAAATACTGATGTCCTGTTCCAGAGTATCGCCTGGATGAACCGACAGTCCTATGGACATATCATAATATAATACTTGTATCAGATGCTACACTAACACACAATCAAAAACATCGAACTCAGGGCCGTGTCAGGTATGGCACTAGTCAACTAGGGTCATCTAGTACATTCACCAATTAAACATATTATTAATAATTAAATATAATACATATATATGGTTATTCCAAAGTATATACAAAATAGGTATAACTGTATGTACATAAATGGAAATATATATTATTTATGTTTATGTGAAAAATATACATAACTCCCATTATTTAAGAATATATGTATTTATACATATATATACACTAATATACATACATGTACCAAAATACATATTAACTTATACTATATATATATATATATACATATATACTAAAATAATTATATATATAATACATATATATATACATCAAAATACCTATTAACATTTACTATTTAATACGTATACACAATATATATATATATTGAATACATATATATAAAAGTAGAGAAATACGCGATATATATATATATGTATATATACATATAAAACATATATACACAAAAAATGCTATATACATACATTAACATATATCATACATCTATACGTATTTATACTAAAATACATACATATATATATGTTTATACATATACCAAAAATATGTTTATATATATATACTTACATATCAATATAACATATATATATAACTACTTATATATATATACCAAAAATACATATTAAAAATATTATTTAATATGTATACACACGTATACACCTACACACACATATACGTATATACGTATATAGAAATATATATATATATATATATATATATACATAAAGAAGGAGGGAGAGGAAGAAGAGGAGAGCTCACTGCGGTTGGGGGTCGGCTGGCCGGAAAGATGGCCGGACTGATGGTGGTGATGGTGTATGAAGATGAGGTGGTGGTGGTGTATGAAGATGGTGATAGAGGTGATAGTAGATGGTGGTGGTGGTGATTGTAGATGGTGGTGGTGATAGTGAGGGTCGCCAGAGCTAGCAACGGGGTCGGGTCGGAGAGATGAGCAGGCCGCCGGGAGGGGTAAAGAACAGTGGAGGGGGACTCGGCTGGGTCGGGGGCAGTCGGCTGTAGGCCGGAGTGGTCGGCCACGGGGGAACTCGAGCGTGGGGGGAGGAGTTGCACAGGCCGGCGCTAGCAGCAGGCCGGAGCTGCAGCTAGCGGTCCGAGCTTGGCCGGCCGGAGCAGACAGAGGGCCGCCGGGGGGATGGGCTCGGCCGGGTGTGGGGAGTGAACAGGAGATTGGGTGTTCCCCCCCCCCCCCCCCTTTGCAAGTTTAAAAAAACATAAAGGGAAGGAGAAGAAGGAAGAAGAAGAAGAAAAGAGAAGAAGAAGGAAAAAGAAGAAGAAGAAAATGGGAAGCCTACGGTTGGGTGAGGGAGATGGGGGCTTGTGAGGAGGTGGGAAAACCTAGGTTTTTGGGGATTAGGGCTTCCTAGGGAAGAGGGGATGATGTGACTTTAAATTGGGTAGTGTGTGTGGGAATGAAGGGTTATGATGAGCCCCTTTTAATGGATGGTCTAGATTTAACATGAGGGATTCTTCATGTGGGGATGAGTGTGAGAGACTTAGTTAAATATTAGGGCTCCTTCATGTTTTAAACAAATGGGGTGTTGACACCAAATACAAATTTGCAAATTAGCCCCCTTAAATTTGGGTATTTGCACAGACGCATAAAATGACGAAAATTTGGCGGGCGATTCGGTGTTCGGTATTTTGTAGGGTCAGGGGGCACTGTATGTTTGGTATAGGCTCAAATAGCAGGGCACTGGAATTAAATTGGGATTTACGGAATCGGTTAAAATGGTATCCCTAAATTAATTAGAAATAAATGCAAGCTGTGTTCTAAAATTAATTAGGAGTACATGGGGCCAAAATCAGGTCGGGTCATCAATACCATTAGTGAAGAAGACTCAGAACAGAATATTACCCTAATTTGGGTCGCACGAAAAATAGGTCAAGATTGCCTCCAATTTTGATTGGAACGCACAACGATACAAAATTGGAATTTATTCAGAAATTAAATAAACGTCCGCGACGATTATTGTGCGGCTAAAATGAAGCTCAAGAGATCATAATTATGAGTTAAAAAATATTAGAATGGAAGGCAGGTACGTCTAGGGCAAGGTTGTGAAATTTCTTGGAAGGCAAGGGCTAGGGTAGCGCTCCAAATATCGAAGCAAGGGCAAAGAGCAATAATTAAATAAATTACGATAGTTAATTACAACCTCCAATAAATTAATTCTAAATAAAACAATTAACCACATAATCCCATAATTCGGACAGGTGTTCATCTACTGGGCTTCTAGGTCAAGTCTACCAGCTCAAACGTAAATGAACACTGTATATATATAATATATTTAAATACACACCTCATGCAATTATTTAATTTAAATACAATATCGAGAAATTATTTAATATAAATACCATAATATTAATAATATCTAAAAAGTCAAAAATACGCCTATTTTTGGAATGTGGTAGTGACAATGAAGAATGCCAACACGCCTTCGACGATATCAAGGAGTATCTCATGAACCCCCCAGTATTGGTAGCCTTTGTTGTGGGGATACCCTTCTTGCTATATGTGTTGGCAATGGATCACTCCCTCGGTGATCTGCTAGCCTAGACAAGATATGTCGGTCATGAACATGTCATCTACTATCTCAGCAAAAATATGGCCGACACAAAATATATGTACAACCCCATTGAGAAGGAGTACCTCATTTTGGTCTTCGCCATTCAGAAGACCCGGTATTATGTGGCAAGACAAACCATCCATGTGATCTTGTAAGTTAATCCTCCCAGGGTCCTTATGACTAAACCCGGAGCGCTCAACTCTCGCCTAGCCACATGAAAAATATTGTTGTCACCGTACGACATGGTATTTGTTCCACAAAAGGAGGTCAAAGGCCAAGCATTGGCAGATTTTCTTGTAGCCCATCATGTACCGGAAACCTCGAAGCTCTACGAGGAGATCCCAGACGAAGTAGCAGACTCAAACATGACCAAAAGCGTAGAAGCCGTTTGGCTAATGTTCTTCGATGGTGCTTCAAGAACGGTCCCAAAGGCGATATTATCGCTGGCATCGGAATAGTACTGATTTCTCCACATGATCTGGTCATCAATTGTGCTTACTCCATCACAGAGCCGTGCTCCAACAACATGGCAGAGTATAACGCTCTTGTCATCGGGCTCCAACTCGCTAAACAAGTGGGAGTTGACTACCTGGAAGCCTACGATGATTCCAAGCTGATTGTTAGTTAGGCCCGGGGCAAAAACGAGGTCCAGCACAAGGACTTGATTTTCTACCACCAAGACATGCTTGGAATTATCTCCACCTTCAAGTGGTTCTTCATAGAGCACGTCCTGTCATAACCTGATTCTGTTGGAATCGATAGTCGTCCCCCGGGCGCACGACGTGCGGGGCCTAGGTTGCGCACCGCACAAGGCTAAGGTATTTTGCATAACGAGCACATATTCAAAGTACACAGATAATTAAAACACAAAGTTAAAACATAAAAAAGTTCTCTTTATTGATAATGAACATCTATTTACAAACTCTTGAACGAGTCACAAGGTTGCCGTACGGGCTTACAAAAGTTGACACAAAATGAGATAGTTGTCATGTATATTACATCATTTACTAAACCTTCAAAATAAGGGACCTCCAAGCAGGACGATGGCTTTCCCACAGAGCTGCATTGAGTTTAGGTTGCTAGCTCCTGGCTCCAAAATGCTTCAAGTAAGGCACGATCAGGACGTGCCGACAACTGGACTGGATTGGGAAGTGGCTTCAGCTCCTCGCAGGATCTCCTTGGTGCGGGGAACCTGTTTCAACGAGGGTCAGTACATTGAAATGTACTGGTGAAGGCGAGCTAACCCAACTATACCAATCAACACGTTGTTTATATGAAGCATGCATGTTATTTATGGTCTTTCTATCTTGCCTTAGTTCATTTTATAAGCAAGCAATGATATAAAAATTTACTGAATAAACTTGCGACCGTTCGGTAATATTTACCTGCCCGTCTGAACCACCTGCACAATACTTACCATATCCTTCCCTGCCATGAAGACACAAGTTAGTTTGCACAGGTTTAAATCTACGAAGGGATCACTGGCATAATGCCACAAGGGATGAGTTATAGTCTCGAGACGAGAACGATATGCAACGCAAGTGGCGAGCCCCGCTACATAGCATTATGTCCATGACAAACGACTATATAATTTTTTTTGCCCGGATCGGATCGGTCCCAGTGCCCTGACGACCGTCCACGAAAACCAAAAGCCTTGTACACAAGTTGCCCATGATCAAACGACGTCCATTAAGTTTTCAATCAATTCATGCAATTTAAGGACATACGAGCACGATACAAGTTCCATAGCATAAACAGTTTTGCATAGCCTTACTGATCAATGTATCGCATAGCAAGGTATGTTTTATATGTATAGCATAATTTATAGAAGAAGTATACATTCTAACTAAAATTGAAGCATACGAAGAATATTCTAAATGAACTAGCATGCAATAAGGTAACCGTTCATATGTTGATTGTCTTTGCACATAAGTAGTCCAAGTCTATTCTTTCTTATCTTGACATCTTTTAGTTATTACTTTGGTATTGTTTGATCGAGCAAGCAAGAATACAAGATTTAGATGTGAAGACTTGGAAGAAGGGTCAACTGAATCGAATATAAGCCACTCACAAGTTGGTTGAGGGAGGAAAGAAAAGAGGTGCTTTAAGACTCCGTTCGTACGTCGCCTACTACTCGTTCACCTGCATTGCCACGAACAGCTGATCAATACCTCTTTCACTCTTTCTAATATCAAAATTGAAGTATAGTTCAATGAACAAAAATAATAAAATCCATCGAAATCGTCAAGAAAATACAAACAAATCCAAAAACTAACTCAAAGCATGAAAGCAAAAAGGCGACAGCGAAAACTAGGCAAGAAAACTTGCAGCGGAGATGTTCCTCCTGACTCTGCCGCTAAGTCCATCCTAGGGGCACGGTCCACTGAATATGGGAATTAATTTCGAAGAAGAAAATCTATAACGAGGATGAGTTCTTGATTCAATATATCCTGATCGAACGATACCGACTTGTATTTTTTAGCCGCGCGCCCCAAATAGGGGGAACGGGACACCACATCCTAACCAACTAATTGGAAGTTTCGTCCATGAAACTTAGGAATATAATCCACCACTAAGAAAAAAATAAAGAAAACCTTTCCCTCATCTCAGATTCAAGCTCCCAAGTAGATTCTTCGACCGGATAATTTTGCCAAAGCACGCGCACAAGAGGAACCGAACGACTTCGAAGCAGCTTCTCCTTATGATCCAAGATTTACATAGGTTTTTCAACATAAGTCAAGTCTGCCTTAAGATCCAGTTGATTAAGATCCATCACATGACTCGGGTCATACATGTACTTCCTAAGCTGTGAAACATGGAAGATATCGTGCACTTCGGATAGTGACGGTGGTAGGGCATCTGATATGCAACTGAGGTGACTCACTTTAGTATTTCGAACGGATCGAAAAATCTCGGACTTAGCTTTCTCTTTGCTCCAAATCTGGTAACTCCTCGTATTGGCGAGACTTTGAGAAACACCCGATCACCTTCTAAGAACTCAAGAGGACGTCGATGCGTGTCTGGGTAGCTTTTTTGGCGACTCTGTGCTACCTTTAGCCGTTCTCGAATCAAACGAATCTTCTGGACGGTTTGCTCCACGAGCTCCGGGCCAAGAATTTACCGTTCGCCAACTTCATCCCAACAGATCAGAGATTTGCACTTTCGCCCATACAATGCCTCATATGACGCCATCTGGATGTTGGATTGAAAGCTATTATTGTATGTAAATTTAGCTAACGGTAGATGCATGTCCCAACTCGTCTTCAAGTCCAAGGCGCAGAGTCATAGCATGTCTTCGAGGATTTGGTTGACACGTTCTGTTTGACCATCTATCTGTGAATGGTAGGCGGAGCTGAACTTCAACTTTGTTCATATTGCTGACTGCAGGCTTTCCTAGAAATACGATAATAATCGACCATCTTTATTAAAGACAATGGATACGGGCACGTCGTGGAGCCGAAAGATTTTGTTGAGGTAGATCTGAGCCAGGTGGTCGGCACTCCAAGTACTTTTGATAGGCAAAAAGTGAGCTGACTTGGTGAGTCGATCGACGATAACCCAGACGGCATCATTTTTCCGTTGTGTCTTCGGCAAACCAATAATGAAATCTATTGTTATATGTTCCCATTTCTATTCCGGTATAGCGAGATTTTATATCTCTCCGCCCGGCTTCTGGTGCTCGGCCTTTACTCTCTGACAGGCCATCCATTGCAACACGAATATCACCATATCTCGTTTTATGTCGTGCCACCAAAATATCGTACGGAGATCTCGATATATCTTTGTACTACCCAGATGTGAAGTATAACTTGCATAGTGGGCTTTCGTGAGTATCTCCTTTCTGAGGGCTGCATCGTTTGGAACGCATAATCTTTCCTTCACTCGGATTATCTCGTCCGTACCTACCGCAAAGTCGGTTGCCTTTTCTGCTGAGATAAGATCTTGCATCTTTTGCAGGAATATCATCCTTCTGAGCGGACTTGAATTTTTCTAACAAGTCGGGTTCGATGCGCAGTTGACCCACTTGCATCCCCTTTTTGTATCTGATTATAAGTGTAATGCGCAAAGCTTCTATCCCGATACAGCTTGTCATCAATAGCCAGGCTCCCAACAAATACTCGACTCAGTGCATCAGCTACAACATTGCCCTTGCCAGGGGTGTATCTGATCATCAAGTCATAATCGCTAAGGATTTCAAGCCAACACCGTTGACGAAGATTCAAATTCTTTTGTGTGTAAAGATATTTTAAGCTCTTATGGTCTGTATAGATCTTGGCACACTATAAAGGTAGTAGCACCATAACTTCAGCGCGAACACCACTGCTACGAGCTCCAGATCATGGGTTGGATAATTCTTCTCGTGAGGCTTCAACTGCCTCGACGCGAAGGCTATCACCTTGTCCCGTTGCATAAGAACACATCCCAAAACCCTTTCCAAAGGCGTCACTATATATTTTGAAATCATCGGGTCTATTTGGAAGGGTAATAATTGGTGCTGAGACGAGGTGCTGCATTAACTCCATAAATGAAGCTTCACAGCCGTCCGTCCACGCGAACGTTACTCCCTTCCGTATGTGCTGAGTCAGAGGCGAGGCAATTCTGGAAAAATCTTTAATAAATCTTATGTAGTAACCAGCTAGACCAAGGAAACTCTAAATATAGCTAGCTGACTCAGGCCTCCTCCAGTTCACGATGGCTTCTATCTTCTTTGGGTCAACTGAGATGCCCGTTGCAGAAATAATATATCCGAGAAAGGATATATTGTCCAACCAGAACTCATACTTACTTAGCTTGGCATACAACTTATTGTCTCGAAGGGTCTGAAGCACCATCCGTAGGTGTCCTGCATGTTCATCCCTATTCTTCGAGTACACTAAGATGTCATCGATAAAAACGACCATGAATTTATCGAGGAATGGTCAGAATACTCGATTCATCAAATTCATAAAAGCGGCAGGGGAGTTCATTAGTCCAAATGGCATGACAGAAAATTTGTAATGTCTATAGCGGGTTCGAAATGCAGACTTGGGCATGTCCTCAGGCTTAATCTTCAGCTGGTGGTAGCCCGAGCGAAGATCAATTTTTGAGAACACCGTTTTCCCTTGCAGCTGATCAAATAGGTCATCTATCCTGGGCAGAGGATACTTGTTTCTGATGGTGACCTTGTTCAGCTCCCGATAATCGATACAGAGTCGCAACATTCCATCTTTCTTCTTTATGAAGAGCACATGCGCATCCCAAGGAGACACGCTCAGACGGATGAACCCACGATCCAGCAGCTCTTGAAGTTGGCATTTTGACTCCTTTAGTTCAGCAGGGGCCATTCTGTACGGAGCCTTGGAAATTGGCTTAGTATTCGAGAATGTGTCAATGGTGAACTCGATCTCTCGTTCATGTGGCATACCGGGTAGTTCGCTCAAAAATACATCAGGAAACCCCGCCACAACGGAAGAAGACTCAACGTTTGAATAATCCAGCTGTGTGTCCCGAACTGACGCTAAATATCTCTGGCAGCCAGAGTGTAGCATCCGTCGAGCAGACATCGCAGAAATCACCATACAGGCCTTGGACGCATCAGTTGCTGGACTACTCGTGTAGCAGAATTCAGCTTCTCCAGGTAGGCGGAAGATGACTCGTTTCTTTGCACATTCGATAGTTGCCGAGCAAGTGCTGAGCCAACCCATCCCCAAAATGATGTCATAATCCCGAACATCTAAGACTAAAATATCGAGCGAGAGCTTCCTTCCTCCGATACAGACGTAACCACCTTGGCATACTGAACGGACAGGTATTTTTGTGCCTAACACTAAGGTCTAGATACAAAGGTGTCATTTCTATATTGTTTTCCATGGCCGAATTCATGGATATAAAATTATGCGTTGTACTATAATCAAATAGCACACGTGCAAGTATGTTATTAAAAAGCAAAATACCTGACACAACGGTGTCCGAGGCCAGGGCTTCTTCTCGTGTCATGGTGTAGACCCGACCTTGAGCTTGGCGATGCTCTGGTTGAGGCATGGCTCGATTGGCTTGGGGTGCAGTAGCCTAATTTGGATGCTGAGGGGAGAAGAGAGACAGTTTTTGATCAAGTGGCCCTTTCTACCACAGTTGTAGCAGGACCCGTTCTTCAAGTAACAATCATCGATGGTGTGCCCTGGTTTGTTACAGTGTTCACAACGCACCCCTATATTTCCCTACTGGTGACCACCATTATTTGGACGCTTTGCATCATTGTTTTCTTTTCCATTGCCATGGTGCTTATGATTGGAGGTATGCACAATATCGGCTGCAACTAGAGGATACTGCGTGTCACACCCCAGTCCCAAAAATATGTAGGATTAGGACACGTAAGCATGCCAGCCGCATGGATATGGCAACTCCAATATATGGAAACCAAATCCATACGTACGCTGTAATATGAATATAAAATCCACAAGTGGTATAAAATATAATACAAGTCACATGGTAAAATCTAAATCTCATCAACCAAAATCATATAGAAATAAATAACCAGTATCTATGAAACTAGATCTCAATAAGAAGTATCTAAGGATGATAGTTGGATGGAAACAAATCCACTACCAACTCGAATATAAGAGCAAATACAATATGAGTACAACACCACAACACAATATAAGAATACCAGCTATCCATCACAGCTCGAAGAGAAGACATCCTCGGATCACATGTAACCATCCAAATTTGTGCTCCTGCAAATACTCAAGAAAAGATACACCTGGCAGCGGACCAGGTCCTCAGAGGGACGTAACAAGATACAGAAAATACGAGCCAATTTGAATACAGTAAACATGTATATGGTTTAAAAATAAATAAGTACGCTGTACAAGACAATCTATATGAATGCAAATGAGGACAACTTTTCGACGTATGGGCAAGGGTAGGCTACTCGATCTACCTCACAACTCACACACACGTCAATGGACATCAAAAATCGACATACCGCGAGGGTAGCGACCAGCGAGACTCCAGAAATTGACATACCGCGGGGGTAGCGACCAGCGCGACACACACCCGTAGTGCGAACTATATACTACGGTTTACCAAAGTGGTTAAAAGCCCATACGCCTAATGATTGTCCTCTCATGATACTAGGTGTCAAGTGTGTGTCAACATATCTAATATATATAGTAATGACTGAACGAACTACACATGCAATGAATATAACTGAATGAGACTACACATGCAATGAATAAACAGAAATATAAATATCATGCAAAATACTGTAAACAATTTGGCAAGGTATCTTGCCTGGGGTCCTGCTGCTGGTATGAATCAGAGTCCAAGTCACAGTCCAAATAGCCTATGTATTACAAATTTATCACGTCAAAAGATAATTTATTTTAATTTATTTAATTTTAGAATAATTACTCTAAAATCTTATTTTAATCTTATTATTCTGATTTTTATGTTAATTCCTAAATTTTGTCCAAAGAAACTAAATTTTATCAACTCGAGACTCATGGCACGCAAATCGAGGCGATCTGTTGACCAAAAAGTCAACCGACACAAACTTAGCTTTCATGCATGATTTTTTGTAGATTTCAGCATCAAAAACATGCTAGAATTTACAGCTCGTCCGAATTCAAATTCGTTTGGGAATTATGGCACATACAAATTTTGTATTGTGCACCGATGGTTAAATTCTAACCTAAAAGTTCTACAGAATTAACAGTATATAAATACTTCGAATTAAATTCTGAGAAAAATATATGTTGATGATCTCGACATTAGCTTTCCGAAACTTTAAATGGTTCATGATTCTGATTCCTGGTTCTCCCGGAATCACGAAAACATCAAAATACGTCTATTTTCGAACATGCTGTTCTCTACAAATTTTCCAAAATTTAATACTCATAATTTAGAAAAACAATTTATATAATCAGAAATCTAACCTCATTATCGTTCTAACAAAAAAAACTAGGCCTCGTTTGGAGTCCGGAGCTAGGAGATATCGTCTTTTTAATTCGTCATAACTAGAAGAAAATGAGGCTGAATTTATGAGGAATTTTGGCTATTTTTGGACGAAAAAGAGAGAAATTTGGGGAAGAAAAATATGAAGGATGAGGTATTTATAATGGTGGACACTACTTAATTAAATACGACTAGGATTGGTTAATTTGGATAGGATTATGATGAATTTAAATAAGGATATGATATACATTAAGTTGATTTCCTAGTAGGTTCAGGATTTGAATTAATTTAAAATAGAGTTTGAATTTATCTCAATAATTTATAATCTTGAATATAATTAAATATAATACAAATAATTTATAAAATCTTATTAATACCTATTAACACTAAATTAGCATCTATCTAATATTAAGACTATATATATCCAAATAAATCCTAATTAATTTCAAAAATCTAAAATAACCTAAAAATGATTCTAAATAAATATTTATATAAGTAAATATATCAAGAAATTTATTTGCTAATTAAATAACAGAATACTCTAAAAAAATTCAATATCTATAATAATATAAAATATACACAAAATATCTATTTTGGGTGAGGGGGTTTACAATCTACCCAACTTACAAATATTTTGTCCTCGAAATTAAAATAGAACATGGTTTCTCTCTATCTAATCTCACTTGATCACAATCTAAAAGAATTTACCTCAAGTTTAATAATGTAATTTCTACCCAACTTAGAATTTACCCATCTATCACATAAGGCTTTTACACTTAAGAAAATATTCCTCAATTTATTTTCTCATGTCATTCAATCCTCAAAACTTTAACACCAACTATATCATATGCGATATGCCCTTAATCAATTATGAAAGATAATCACCAAATAATGTGATTGGCCTATGGGGTATATCTTGTACTATCCGTGTATCACTTATATCCAAGCACAAGATTTCGTCTTTCTGAGACAAGGGAAGACGGAAAGCAACGGAAAAGAGTTCAAGGAGGGGTAATAGAATGGAAGTATGGGAATCAAAGCGTTTAAAGAATTCAAATGGGAATTGTCAAGACAGTTGTGGATTGAAATCTTAATTTGGTAATTTTCTATTCGCATGCTCACATCGGTGCAGTTATGTACTTGATATGATATGCTTTGTCGTATCTAGAGGGTAAGTATATTTGTCTACTGGTCAACTATACATCTCAATCCACGTAAAATACTATTGCGAAGGGCGAATCAAGCGCATTATGGCTAGCTAGACCATAATACACTGATTCTGATTAGACAATTTGTATTAGTGTGGTTGATCAGGCCCCAATAACATATATGTCATGAACAAGCTCGATATAAGATTAAGCTTGCAAAAACTAGGCTATAATAGCAGCATAATTCAAGGTAGCACAGAAAATATAACGCTGGATTATGATGTGAGAAGTTACAAAATAATTCAAGTTCGCAAAAGCAAAAACAACATAAGCAATAATAATAAAAGACTCTACAATCTCTACAGTTATCATACAACCTTCTTATCTAAGTCACTAGTCGACCAAATAGGGCAAGGATCTCTAAATTCTATGGTCTGAATAAACACTGTCGTCTTTTGCTAGCATGCGATAATTATCATTCGATTACACTTCAATTAATAGGTCAAAAGACTATGTGATACTAGGTGTCAAACATTATGGTAAAACTTCTAACTAACTCTAGTAGTGTCTATACTACTCTCAAGTCTTCTTAATACATCAAGGGGTAATGGTATAACAATCTAAAGATAAGGAATTCTAGGTTCACTAGATATTCTAAACTTAGTGGTGTGTCTATATTCTCGTTGTATTCTTAATAGGTGTGCTACTCTAATTATCATCCTAATAACAGGGGTTCCTATATTCTAGCAGAAGACTATACTCAAGGAACTATTAGGGAAGCACATGAATCAAGCAGGATACAATTGTTCAAAATAGAACAGATAGGAGGAGATGAATCACAGTCAATTATGGATGAGATCCTATACTCTAGTCCTAGGTGCAGGCTTGTTCGGTACAGTAACGTAACCGAGACAATATGCTCTCGACCTGCATGGGCCACCACAAAAACATGTCACGTCCCAGTCCCAAAAATACGTAGGACTAGGACACGTAAGCATGCCAGCCGCATGGATATGGCAACTCCAATATATGGAAACCAAATCCATACGTACGCTGTAATATGAATATAAAATCCATAAGTGGTATAAAATGTAATACAAGTCACATGGTAAAATCTAAATCTCATCAACCAAAATCATATAGAAATAAATAACCAGTATCTATGAAATTAGATCTCAATAAGAAGTATCTAAGGATGATAGTTGGATGAAAACAAATCCACTACCAACTCGAATATAAGAGCAAATACAATATGAGTACAACACCACAACACAATATAAGAATACCAGCTATCCATCACAGCTCGAAGAGAAGACATCCTCGGATCACATGTAACCATCCAAATCTGCGCTCCTGCAAATACTCAAGAAAAGATACACCTGGCAGCGGACCAGGTCCTCAGAGGGACGTAACAAGATACAGAAAATACGAGCCAATTTGAATACAGTAAACATGCATATGGTTTAAAAATAAATAAGTATGCTGTACAAGACAATCTATATGAATGCAAATGAGGATAACTTTTCGACGTATGGGCAAGGGTAGGCTACTCGATCTACCTCACAACTCACACACACGTCAATGGACATCAAAAATTGACATACCGCGGGTGTAGCGACTAGCGCGACACACGCCCGTAGTGCGAACTATATACTACAGTTTACCAAAGTGGTTAAAAGCCCATACGCCTAATGATTGTCCTCTCATGATACTAGGTGTCAAGTGTGTGTCAACATATCTAATATATATAGTAATGACTGAACGAACTACACATGCAATGAATATAACTGAACGAGACTACACATGCAATGAATAAACAGAAATATAAATAGCATGCAAAGTACTGTAAATAGTTTGGCAAGGTATCTTGCCTGGGGTCCTGCTACTGGTATGAATCAGAGTCCAAGTCACAGTCCAAATAGCCTATGTATTACAAATTTATCACGTCAAAAGATAATTTATTTTAATTTATTTAATTCTGGAATAATTACTCTAAAATCCTATTTTAATCTTATTATTCTGATTTTTATGTTAATTCCTAAATTTTGTCCAAAGAAACTGAATTTTATCAACTCGAGACTCATGGCACGCAAATCGAGGCGATCTGTTGACCAAAAAGTCAACCGACACAAACTCAGCTTTCATGCATGATTTTCTGTAGATTTCAGCGTTAAAAACATGCTGGAATTTATAGCTCGTCCGAATTCAAATTTGTTTGGGAATTATGGCACATACAAATTTTGTATTGTGCACCGATGGTTAAATTCTAACCTAGAAGTTCTACAGAATTAACAGTATATAAATACTTCGAATTAAATTTTGGGAAAAATATATGTCGATTATCTCGATATTAGCTTTCCGAAACTTTAAACGGTTCATAATTCTGATTCCTGGTTCTCCCGAAATCGCAAAAACATCAAAATATGTCTATTTTCAGACATGCTGTGCTCTACAAATTTTTCAAAATTTAATACTCATAATTTAGAAAAACAATTTATATAATCAGAAATCTAACCTCATTATCATTCTAACAAAAAAAAACTAGGCCTCGTTTGGAGTCCGGAGCTAGGAGATATCGTCTTTTTAATTCGTCATAACTAGTAGAAAATGAGGCTGAATTTATGACGAATTTTGGCTATTTTTGGACGAAAAAGAGAGAAATTTGGGGAAGAAAAATATGAAGGATGAGGTATTTATAATGGTGGACACTACTTAATTAAATACGACTAGGATTGGTTAATTTGGATACGATTGTGATGAATTTAAATAAGGATATGATATACATTAAGTTGATTTCCTAGTAGGTTCAGGATTTGAATTAATTTAAAATAGAGTTTGAATTTATCTCAATAATTTATAATCTTGAATATAATTAAATATAATACAAATAATTTATAAAATCTTATTAATACCTATTAACACTAAATTAGCATCTATCTAATATTAAGACTATATATATCCAAATAAATCCTAATTAATTTCAAAAATCTAAAATAACCTAAAAATGATTCTAAATAAATATTTATATAAGTAAATATATCAAGAAATTCATTTGCTAATTAAATAACAGAATACTCTAAAAAAATTCAATATCTATAATAATATAAAATATACACAAAATATCTATTTTGGGTGAGGGGGTTTATACTGCGGTTCGAGGAAAAGGGCATGGTTGAGAACTTCCCGCATCATCTGGTACTGAGGAACAACCACATGCACATGGATGGCCGGACACAGACCGCCTTCAAATCTTCTGGTATGACTCGCCGTATCAGGTAAATAGGAGCTTACAAATTTGGCGAGCCGGTTGAATTCGGCGGAATATTGCTTAACTGTCATGCTGCCTTGTCGTAGTTGCACAAACTCGTTCTTTTTATAACGACGTATGGGAGGGGGGTATAAACTCCTCTTCAAACGTGCCACAGAAGGTAGCCCATGCGATCGTCTTTTCTTCATCGTCAACTAGAAGAGACCTTCGATGCACGTCCCACGAATCGTGCGTGTTCAAATAAAGCTACAGTTGGGCACATGCAACACGCTTTTGCTCGGGTACATCTAGGAGTTTGAAATGATCCTCAAGTTCGGCTAACCAATCTAGAGCCACGATCGGGTCCTCAGTCCCTTTAAATGGCTTATTGTAGACCTTCTTGAAGTTGGCAAAGTCGAAGGCAGTCACATCCTTCTTCTTTGGAGTTTACGGTATTTCGACTTCAGGCTCGGGCTGCTCTACCAGTGTCATTACCATTGCCGTGGAATGGTTGGAGGCCAAGGTCTACACGATCTGTTGTAGAGTATCTACCTGCTTTTGTTGGACTGAGAATCGGGCTTCTATATAGTCTTGGAACTTGCTCTGTCTCTCTTCCCTCACTTCTCAGCCCGTTCATAATGAGCGTCCTCCCTCTGTTGGTTAGCCTCCAACACCCGCATCATCTGCTGAATGGGATCGATACGGAACATGGCTCACTGGCTCCGAGAACTTCCTGAAGTGCCTGAACTGCTTTCTTGGGCTTGTGTCTCGTCCGGCGCTAGTAATGATGCTTGGGCTTGTGACATTCCTTCAAAAGAAGGTAAATTATATCAGGATCATAATGTATTATGGACTCATTGTATGAACGTATCTCATTTTGGCCTAACGAGTTTAAGAGTTGGCACATGGATTAGATCGTTAAAGGAACTTTTCCAATACGAGGGTCAAAGGAACTTGAAGTTGTGCTCTGATACCAATATGTCATGCCCTGATTCCGCTGGAATCGATAGTCGTCCCCCTGGCGTGACGCCGTGTGGGCCTAGGTTGCACACCGCACAAGGCTAAGGTATTTTGCATAATGAGCACATATTCAGAGTACGCAGATAATTGAAACACAAAGTTAAAACATGAAAAAGTTCTCTTTATTGATAATGAACATCTATATACAAACTCTTGAGGAGTCCCAAGGTTGCCGCACGGGCTTACAAAAGTTGACACAAAATGAGATAGCTGTCATGTACATTATATTATTTACTAAAACTTTAAAATAAGGGACCTACAGGCGGAACGATGGCTTTCCCATGGAGCTGCATTGAGTTTAGGTTGCTAGCTCCTTGCTCCAAAATGCTTCAAGTAAGGCACTATCAGGACACATCGACAGCTGGACTGGATGGAAAGTGGCTTCAGCTCCTCGCAGGATCTCCTTGGTGCGGGAAACCTGTTTCAACGAGGGTCAGTACATCGAAACTTACTAGTGAAGGTGAGATAATCCAACTATACCAATCAACACGTTGTTTATATGAAGCATGCATGTTATTTATGGTCTTTCTATCTTGCCTTAGTTTATTTTACAAGCAAGCAATGATATGGAAATTTACTAAATAAACTTGCCACCATTCGGTGATATTTACCTGCCCATCTGAACCACCTGCACAATACTTACCATGTCCTTCCCTGCCATAAAGACACAAGTTAGTTTGCACATATTTAAATCTATAAAGGGATCACTGGCATAATGCCACAAGGGACGAGTTATAGTCTCGAGACGAGAACGATATGCAACGTAGGTGGCGAGCCCCGCTACATAGCATTTCGTCCATGACAAACGACTATACAAATTTTTTTGCCCAGATCGGATCGGTCCCAATGCCCCGACGACCGTCCGCGGAAACTAAAAGCCTTGTGCACAAGTTATCCGTGATCAAACGACGTCCATTAAGTTTTTAATCAATTCATGCAATTTAAGGACATACGAGCACGATACAAGTTCCATAACATAAACAGTTTTGCATAGCCTTACTGCTCAATATATCGCATTGAAAGGTATGTTCTATATGTATAACACAATTTATAAAAGAAGTATACATTCTAACTAAAATTGAAGCATACGAAGAATATTCTAAATGAACTATCATGCAATAAGGTAACCGTTCACATGTTGATTGTCTTTGCACATAAGTAGTCCAAGTCTATTCTTTCTTATCTTGACATCTTTTAGTTATTATTTTGGTATCGTTTGATCGGGCAAGCAAGAATACAAGATTTTTATATGTGAAGACTTGGAAGAAGGGCCAACTAAATCGAATATAAGCCACTCACAAGTTGGTTGGAGGGAGGAAAGGAAAGAGGTGCTTTAAGACTCCGTTCGCACATTGCCTACTGCTCGTTCACCTACATTATCATGAACAGCTGATCAATACCTCTTCCACTCTTTCCAATCTCAAAATTAAAGTGCAATTCAACGAAAAAAATAATAAAATCCATCGAAACCATTAAAAAAAATACAAATAAATCCGAAAACTAACTCAAAGCACGAAAGCAACAAGGCGACAACAAAAACTAGACAAGAAAACTTGCAGCGAAGATGTCCCTCCTGACTCTGCCGCTAAGTCCATCCTGGGGGCACGGTCCACTAAATATGGGAATCGATTCTGAATAAGCAAATCTATAACGAGGATGAGTTCTTTATTCAATCTATCCCGATCGAACGATACCGAATAGGGGGAACGGGGCACCACACGTCCCTCGACTACAAAATATCAAGGTCGATGCCCTGGATGGCCTCATAGCCTCTCTAGATGTTCCAGTCAATACTCATAAAATGATTACCATGGTCGGTCAAAAGCTGGTCTGCTCGAAGAATAACCTCTGTCTGTGCCTGAGCTACTCAGTAGATACAAGCACCGACTCCCAAGATTGGAGACTCCCATTCATCGACTGTGCAGTCTATGGAATTCTTCCCTAGAACCTAAAGGAAGCCACTTCCATCAGAAGACGTCCCCTCCGCTTCTATTACGATAACTCTACCAAAATGCTGTATCGTTATTTCTATGATGGTCTTCTTCTATGATGCATGTCGAATACAGAAGCGAAGTAGACTCTCCGAGAGGCTCACGACGGGGTTTGTGGTACCCATTAGCCCGGACCCAAGCTACAGGACTATCTCCGAAGAATGGATTACTATTGGACGACAATGGTCGCAAATGCTGTCAACTACGCAAGAAAGTGCCAAGCATGCCAAATCCATACTGGCTTCATACACAACCCTCGGAGTTTCTACACCCGACCGTTGCATCTTTGCTGTTCGAAGCCTGGGAAATGGACATTATTGGGCCAATTAGTCCACCTTCGTTGAAGGGACATCGGTTCATCTTGGCTATTACCGACTACTTCTCCAAGTGGGCAGAAGCCGTACCACTCGTTGAATTCAAAATATCAAACACGATCAGCTTCGTCAAGCATCACATCATATACTACTTCAGCTTGCCACGAAAGATCATCTACAGCAATGGTCCACAGTTTTCAAGTCACACTTTTTATCGATTTTGCGACAACAACCGAATTCAGAACATAGCCTCAATGGCCTACAACCTAGCAGTAAATGGTCTGGCGGAAGTATTCAACAAGACCATCGTGAAGCTACTCAAAATATTTGTGTCATCCAATAAGCGCGACTGGAATAAGAAGCTGGGTGAATGTCTCTGGGCTTATCGAACAATGGTCCAGACGCCAACTAGTAGCACGCCATTCTCCTTGGTCTATGGGAGCGAAGCAGTCTTCTCCTTCGAGGTCCAAATTCTCTCGCTCCGAGTGGCTTCCTCCAACCAGTTGACCGTCAACGACAATCACCGCCGATGGCTATAAGAGTTAGAAGCACTCGATGAGAAATGTCTCTTAGCTCAATAGTGCATTGAGTTATACCATGCGCGTCTCTCAGGAGCATTCAACAAACGAGTCAAGAAGAGGACTTACCAAGTGGGTGACCTCGTCCTGACAGTAAGAAGGCCGATGGTTATAACCCATAAGACGGCCTTCAAGTTCTACCGTTCTTTGTTGAATCTATATTCTCCAACGGCGCCTACCGAATGGCAAAACCTAATGGCGACTTGCTCATGATGCCCATCAACGACAAGTTCCTAAAAAGGTACTATGTCTAAGGCTAGGCTTGTACTTATCCCCATCATGACAACAAAGATGTATAGTGTTTCCACTCCTTGTTCATCCCCAGCGAATGCTCATGTACAACATTACCCTTCCTCAATGAGCTATTATCAGTATTCAGGAGTCCTGGATACAAAATGGATAATGGGTCCTCAAAAGCTCCCCAGCGGAGCAGTCCCCAGGTCTACCTGCACACTCCTGTAGGGACCACTCAAAAACTAGTCTCGTTAGACGCTAGCCATGTCCATATTAACTCTGAGCTATCGTCCTAACGATCTCCCCAGCGGAGTAACCCTCATGTCTATCTATATTCCCAGGTAGACCACACTCAGCAAACCATCCCTCGGTGAGTTTCTCGGATATTGGTTCACGTCCATATTACCTCTGAACTACTGTCCTAACATTTTTTCTTGCCCAAGTTTGCCATGTCCATATTACCTCTGAGCAAACCTTTCGGATTTGGCTATCGATCATCATGTCCATATTACCTCTGATATCAATCGTCATCTTAACTTATCACCCGTACTTAACTCCAAGTACGCCAACGGTGTTAAGTCCATAAAACCTGCCACGTCCATATTACCTCTGGTAGGACTTGTCTCAAACCTATTACTTGCACTCAGGTACGCAAGAACTAATGGGTCTGCAAAATCTTCCACGTCCATATTACCTCTTGCAGGGCTTGTCTCAAACCTATTACTTTCACTCAGGTGCGCAAAAACTAATGGGTCTACAAAACCTATCACGTCCATATTACCTCTGATAGGATTTCGTCTTGAACTTATTACTTGCACTTTAGTGCACAAGAAGTAATAGGTCAACTAAAGATCGTCCAGTGGGATGTCCTCAATGGAAGCAAACAATTTACGTCTATATTACCTCTGAAATATGAGCTGCCCATGTTATCCATCCAAAGAAAAGTGACACGTCCATATTACCTCTGGCTCATTTTATTTTTCTTCCACCAAAATATTGAGATTGTATCTAACCTCTCGATACAACTATCGATTAGCTCACGTCCATGTTGCCTCTGAGTTATCGTCCTCGCATCCTCCCAAATAAGGTTTGCCTGTCATTCTTACCTCTGAAAAAACCTTCCTGCTTGATTATCGATTATCACGTCCATATTACCTCTGATATCGGTCATCATCTAAACTTAGCACCCCTACTTAACGCTAAGTACGCCAGCGGTGGTAGGTCCATAAAATCTATCATGTTCATATTACCTCTGATAGGGTTTCTGTAAACTCCCTCACCCAAAATAAGTATTTTGTGTGTATTTTATATTATTATATTTATTATAGATATTGAATTTTTTTAGAGTATTCTCTTAGTTAATTAGAAAATAAATTTTTTTAGTATATTTACTTATATAAATATTTATTTAGAATTATTTTTAGGCTATTTTAGATTTTTGGAGATTTTTTCTAGAATTTTTAGGTAATTAAAACATAGGGAACCTAAATTTCTAGGACTTCCATGATTTACTATGAGACCATACTTGCATATTGTTCCTACCAAATATTTGTTTTAGGTTAAAATATTTAATTATATTTTTCTGTAATTTATTTAGAATTTTAAGAAATTTATTTAGATTTTTGAAATTATTTATGATTTATTTGGATATATATAGTCTTAATATTAGATAGATGCTAATTTAGTGTTAATAGATATTAATAAGATTATATATAAATTATTTGTATTATCTTTAATTCTATTTAAGAATATAAATTATTGAGATAAATTTAAACTATATTTTAAATTAATTCAAATTCTGAGCCTACTAGAAAAGTAACTTCATGCATATCCTATCCTTATTTAAACTGATCCTAATCATATCCAAATTAGCCAATCCTAGTTGTATTCAATTAAGTATTATCCACTATTATAAATACCTCATCATCCATATTTTTCTTCCCCAAATTCTCATCTTTTTTGTCCAAAAACAGTCAAAATTCGTCATAATTTTAGCCTCATTTTTTAGTAGTTATGACGACTTAAAAAGACGATATCTCCTAACTTTGGACTCCAAACGCGTTCCAGTTTTTTTTGTTAGAACCATATCAAGGTTAGTTTTTTGAATATATAAATTATTTCAGTAATTTCAGATCTTATTTTTCCAGAATATTCTGAAAGTGCCAGTTGTCCGAAATAAGACTTATTTTCATATTTTCGAGATTTCGGGAGATTCTGAACTCGAAATTATGAGCCGTTTGACGTTTCGAAAATCTGACATGATGAACTTACATAAAATTATTTTTTCAGAATTTAATATGCAAGTTTAATCTACTGTAAAATTCGTGCAACATAGACGTAAATAGAAAACCACCGAAAACTGTCATCTGTGCGCCCTTGTGGCCATAACTCTTTACTGACTTATAATTTTAGAAACTGTTAATTCCAGCATTCATGTAGCTTTGAAATCTATAGGATTACACACAAAAATCTAGGATTTGAGTTGGTTGACTTTTTGGTCAACGGATCGCCTCGATTTGCGTGCCACGGATCACAAATCCGTAAAGTTAACTTTCTTTGGACCAAAATTAGAGTTTAACAATAAAATTAGATTATAATAATATTAAAATACTATTTTAGGTTATTTTATTCAAAATTAAAATAGATTAAAATAGAGGAACCTATTCATCCACTTTTGTAACATAACTTGCTTAATTTATGCGACGGGTAAATCGGACGACGCCTTGAGTTGGAACTTCATTTTTTTTCAGAACATGCAAGTATACCTTGTCATTGTACTATTATTTATATTCTATATGTTGCATGCATCTTTATTTTCTGTCTTTAGTTCATATATTTTAACTGTTATATAAAATGTGCGCGACGGTGTCGTCGCGATATATTTTTATTTATATATTTACATTGACCTTGTTTATGAGACTACCCTATTATCATGTAGCATCATTAGGTTCATTGGCTATGACATAGTTGTTACATAAGTGTGAGTCTCATATAGATCACGGACTGCATGACAGGTCTGGCCTCCTGTACGTATGGGTCGTGCGTTAGGGATAACTGCTAATAGAAACTTTGTATGCTAGAAGACTTAACAGTTATTAGAGGTCCATGGACATAGCTTATTGTAGTACGGTTATTTGGTTGCAGGATTGGGCTAGGGTACTAAGAATAGGCTATGAACCAAATTGTGTCATGGATGTGACATGCTTAGAGCATGGGGTGGGGAGAACAACATGTACCGCATTTGAGCTCCTTTGTACTTTTTCTATTGTGTGTCCGGATTCTCTACTGGAGATATGGGTGGTGATGACCACTATATATTATATATTATCAGGTGGGCCTCCGGCGTTCAAAAAACGACGTGCCTTTTAGGCCCCTGGATCTCCGAGAGAACCATGTCAATCCCAGTTTTCAGCCAGATAGCTCACTTGTGGGAAAAGTTGTTCTTAAACTGCATTCACTTAGACGGTTAGGCGACCATTGAATATTTATTTCAGTACTTTATTGGCATACTTTTATGTATCTTGTTATGTCCCTCTGAGGACCTGGCCCCTTCCAGGTGTATCTGTTCTTGAGTATTCGCAGGAGCGCAGATTCGGATGGTTACATATATTTCGAGGATGTCTTCTCTTCGAGCCCCGTGGTTGTTAGCTGGTATTCCTATATTATGTTTATTGTATTGTACTTTTATATTCGAGTTGGTAGTGGATTTGTTTCCACCCAACTATCACCCTTAGATACTTCTTATTGAGATCTAGATTCATAAATATTGGTTATTTATTTATATTTGATTTTCGTGGATGAGATTTAGATTATACCCTGTGACTTGTGATAGATTTATACCACTCGTGGATTTAATATTCATATTACAACGTACGTATGGATTTGGTTTCCATATATTGGAGTTGCCATATCCATGCAGCTGACATGCTTATGTGTTCCTAGTCCTAAGTATTTTGGGACTGGGGCGTGACATATTTTTAGTGGTGGCCCATGCAAGTCGAGAGCATATTTTCTCGGTTACGTTACTGTACCGAGCAAGCCTGCAAATATGATTAGAATATAGGATCTCATCCACTATTGACTATGACTCGCATTCTTCCAATCTGTTCTATTTGAATAGTTGCATCCTGCTTGATTCATGTTCTTCCTTAATAGTTCATTGAGTATAACCTCTACTAGAATATAGGAATCCCTATTGTTAGATGAAAATTAGGATAATATTCCTATTAAGAATACAACTAGAGTATTGACACATCATTGAGTTTAGAATATCTAGTGAACCCTAGCACTCCTTATCTATAGATTGGTTTACCATTACCCCTTGGTGCATTTATGAAGACTTGAGTAGTATAGATACTACTAGAGTTAGTTAGAAGTTTGGCCATATTGTTTGACCCTAGTGTTGAGGAACCGATAGAAATTTATGGTTGAATATTAGGACTAAACCTAACATTCATAATGAGATAATATTAGAACTATAAACTTAGATCATTGTCTTATTATTAGTAGATAACACCTTAGAAAGCCTAGAGGAATATAATCAACACTTTTTCCTTGATCATACCTCGAACATAGCAACTAGCATCCCCCTCCCCCTTAGAGAACCATGATGCTATCTAGAGCCCTCTATTTTAATTTCATATATTGTTCCTCTGCGACCTTAAAGATTGCTAATTGCACGATGAATAAATTATCTTCTTCTTTTCTTCATCTTTCAACTCGTGCCACTTGATACCTCTAATTATAGACCAAGTGATTGTATTCTATGATAGGATATATAGTTTGCTAAAGTTATAGTTGTGATCTTGAATTTTGAATTGTGTGCCTTGTAGTTAGAACCTGATAGTTGAGTTATTCAATTAGATTATGATGATTATCCCTAGTTGTAGATCACGTAATTTGTACCCCCACCTCGATACAAGTTAGATCCCTTTCCCCTTGACGACCAGTAACTCTTCTATCCTTACTATTGACACTTGTTCTATAAGCCCTATGACTAAGACGTAAGATGACCATGACCTATGTAATATAAGAGGATACCATAATAAGTACCAAGACCCCTTCTCGTAGACCTTAACAGGAGTTTCTACGGTATCCTTAAGATAGTACAATATTAGCTTATTATAAGTTGGGTAGTATGCCTCACAACCTACTATCACATAGTCTTTTGGCCTATTATTGAAGTATAACCGAATAACATGACCTGTATGCGGGCATAAGACGATAGTGTTTATTCAGACTGTAGAAATTAGAGGCCGATACCCTATTTGGTCGACTATCGACTTAGACAAGGAATTAGTATGACAACGTAGAGATTATAGAGTCTTATCTTTTTGTGAAACTTGAATTGTTATGTATCTTCTTTCATCATAATCCAGCGTATTTATATTTGCTGTACTACCTTGACTTATGCTGCTATTATAGCCTAGTTTTTGTAAGCTTATTCTTTATCGAGCTTGTTCATGACATATGTATTATTTGGGGGGGGTACAATAATATATTTCAAAATCATTGTATTAGGGTCTAGCTAACCTTAGTGCGCTTGGTTCGCCCTTCGCATAACTACTTTACGTGAATTGAGATATATAGTGATTAGTAGACGAATGTACTTGCCCTCTACACATATCTGAGCGTATCGTATCGGTTACATAACTGTACTAATACGAGCATGCGAACAAAGAATTACCAAAATATGATTTTAATCCACAACTGCCTTGACAATTTCCATTTGAATTCTTTAAACGCCTTGATCCCGATACTTCTATTATATTACCTCTCCCTTGAACCCTTTATTATTGATCTTCGTCTTCCCTTATTTCGGAAAGACGAAACCTCGTGCTTGGTATAAGCTTGATATACAGATAGTACTAGATATACCCATAGGCCAATCGCATTATTTGGTGACTATCTTTTATAATTGATTAAGGGCATATCATATATGATATAATTGGTGTTAAAGTTTCGAGGATTGAATGACATGAGTAAACAAATTAAGGAATATTCTTCTTAAGTGTATAGCCTTATATGATAGATGGGTAATTCTAAGTTGGGTAGAAGTCACATTGTTAATTTAAGGTTAAATTCTTTTATATTGTGATCAAGTAGGATTAGATTGAGAGATTACGTCATGTTAAATGTGGAGAATTTTTTTTTAGAAGGAGTTAGATGATGAGTATTTAATGAATTTGAAAATCTTGATATGTCGGACCAAATATATATACCTTAAGTACATGATTTAAATTTTGAATATTGAAGGTAAATCATCAATTCGAATTTTGAGGATAAATATAGAATTTCAAACTTGAACATTGGTGGATTGAATCTAAATTTTTTACAATTTGATGATTTAAATTAAGAGTTAAAAATTTGATTGTTGGATTACGTATTTAAAATATTGAGGATGTGAATTAAATTTAAAATTTTGAAGAATAAAAAAAAATCATAAGTGAAAAATATGAATAATGTTTGATTATAATTATTTTCTAGAGGAGATTATGATAGTTGGAGATCGTGATGTAAAATTTGATATGAAATTATTTAAATCTTGAAGATGTTATATGGATTCAATTTAAATTTGGATATTGATGATTTGGAAAAGTGAGAAGAGATTACAATAGGTTGAATTTTGATTTGAACAGTGATTATCTTAATTTTGAAGTGATCGCGATAGATTTGAATAGATTTTGTTATTTAAATTTTTGAAAGAGATTGCGATTGACGTGCCTTATATAAGAATGTGAAGAATTTAAAAAATTATGCCTAATTTTAATTTCGAGGACGAAATTGTTTTAAGTTGGGTAGATTGTAAACCCCTTCACCCAAAATAGATATTTTGTGTGTATTTTATATTATTATATTTATTATAGATATTGAATTTCTTTAGAGTATTCTCTTAGTTAATTAGAAAATAAATTTTTTTAGTATATTTACTTATATAAATATTTATTTAGAATTATTTTTAGGCTATTTTAGATTTTTAGAAATTTTTTTTAGAATTTTTAGGTAATTAAAACATAGGAAACCTAAATTTCTAGGACTTCCATGATTTACTATGAGGCCATACTTGCATATTGTTCCTACCAAATATTTATTTTAGGTTAAAATATTTAATTATATTTTTATGTAATTTATTTAGAATTTTAAGAAATTTATTTAGATTTTTGAAATTAATTTATGATTTATTTGGATATATATAGTCTTAATATTATATAGATGCTAATTTAGTGTTAATAGATATTAATAAGATTAGATATAAATTATTTGTATTATATTTAATTATATTTAAGAATATAAATTATTGAGATAAATTTAAACTATATTTAAAATTAATTCAAATTCTGAGCCTACTAGGAAAGTAACTTCATGCATATCCTATCCTTATTTAAACTGATACTAATCATATCCAAATTAGCCAATCCTAGTTGTATTCAATTAAGTATTGTCCACCATTATAAATACCTCATCATTCATATTTTTCTTCCCCAAATTCTCCTCTTTTTCGTCCAAAAACAGTCAAAATTCGTCATAAATTCAGCCTCATTTTCTAGTAATTATGACGACTTAAAAAGACGATATCTCCTAGCTCCGGGCTCCAAACGTTCTCCAGTTTTTTTTGTTAGAACCATATCAAGGTTAGTTTTCTGTATATATAAATTATTTCAGTAATTCCAGATCTTATTTTTTCAGAATATTCAAAAAGTGCCAGTTGTCCGAAATCACGTTTTCGGATTTTTGAGATTTCGGGAGATTTTGAACTTGAAATTATGAGCCGTTTAAAGTTTCAAAAATATAATATGATGAAATTATATAAAATTATTTCTTAAGAATTTAATATGCAAGTTTAATCTACTATAAAATTCGTGCAACATAGACGTAAATAGGAAAACAACAAAAACTATCATCTGTGCGCCCTTGTGGCCATAACTCTTTACCGACTTGTGATTTTATAAAACTGTCGATTTCAAAGTTTTTGTAGCATTGAAATCTATAGGATTCTACACACAAATCTAGGATTTGAGTTGGTTGACTTTTTGGCCAACGGATCGCCTCGATTTGCGTGCCACGGATCACAAATCCGTAAAGTTGACTTTCTTTGGACCAAAATTAGAGTTTAACAATAAAATTAGATTATAATAAGATTAAAATACTATTTTAGATTATTTTATTCAGAATTAAAATAGATTAAAATGGAGGAACCTATTCACCCACTTTTGTAACCTAACTTGCTTAATTTATGTGACGGGTAGATCGGACGACGCCTTGAGTTGGGACTTCATTCATTTTCAGAGCAGACAAGTATACCTTACCATTATACTATTATTTATATTCCATATGTTACATGCATCTTTATTTTCTGTCTTTAGTTCATATATTTTAATTGTTATATAAAATGCGCGCGACGGTGCCGTCGCGATATGTTTTTATTTATGTATTTGTATTGACCTTGTTTATGAGACTACCCCATTATCATGTAGCATCATTAGGTTCATTGGCCGTGACACAGTTGTTACACGAGTGTGTGTCTCATATAGATCACGGACTGCGTGACAGGTTTGACCTCTTGTTCGTATGGGTCGTGCGTTAGGGATAACTGCTAATAGAAACTTTGTTTGCTAGAAGACTTAGCAGTTATTAGAGATCCATGGACATAGCTTATTGTAGTACGGTGGTCCCATCCTTGTCCTTGTTTGGTTGCAGGATTGGTCTAGGGTACTAAGAATAGGCTATGACATGCTTAGAGCATGGGGTGGGGAGAACAACAAGTACCGCATTTGAGCTCCTTTGCACTTTTTTTATTGTGCGCCTGGATTCTTCGCTGGAGATACGGGTGGTGATGACCACTATATATTATATATTATCAGGTGGGCCTCCGACGTTCAAAAGATGACGTGCCTTTTAGTCCCTTGGATCTCCGAGAGAACCATGCCAATCCCAGTTTTCAGCTAGATAGCTCACTTGTAGGGAAAGTTGTTCTTAAACTGCATTCACTTAGACGGTTAGGCGACCATTGGATATTTATTTCAGTACTTTATTGGCATGCTTTTATGTATCTTGTTATGTCCCTCTGAGGACCTGGCCCCTTCCAGGTGTATCTGTTCTTGAGTATTCGCAGGAGCGCAGATTCGGATGGTTACATATGTTTCGAGGATGTCTTCTCTTCGAGCCCCGTGGTTGTTAGCTGGTATTCCTATATTGTGTTTATTGTGTTGTACTTTTATATTCGAGTTGGTAGTGGATTTGTTTCCACCCAACTATCATCCTTAGATACTTCTTATTGAGATCTAGATTCATAAATATTGGTTATTTATTTATATTTGATTTTCGTGGATGAGATTTAGATTATACCCTGTGACATCTGGTACAATACCCAAAAGACCACAACATACAATAGGAAAAATACAAAGAGAAATTCTAAAAAAAGACTTTAATTATTAATATTCAAGATTATGAGTACATATGATGAAAACCATTATATTCAAGGATTTTTCATTAGTATTCAAGGTCATGAGCACATATGATGGAAACCGATTTTAAGGGTTTTTATGGAGTCTCGCTGATACGAACATTTTTATTTAAGTCTCCCCTCCATGCTGTCGTTGCTACTGACACAAGTCCAGTCCACAGCAGAACTCAATGCTTTCTTGATCATCCCTCCACAGTGCAAACCTTAGTATATAAAAAAGACCCCATACTGTTGGAAAGCGAGGGAGAAACAGGACCATGCACTCTTTAACCATACGAAGAGACCGAAGACAGGGATAGAAATTAATCAAAATTCTTTCATCAACAAAGCAGTCTTCCGGCCGATAGCAAGCCGCATAATAGGGAGAAATGCAGCTATTATGCTGTATGGACAAGGACAGCTCTGCGCATGGTGCAGAATGTTCATCCTTGTCTCCTGGATCAGTTCTTAGTGAACTATCCTCGTCTCCTGGATCAGTTCTTGGCAAACTAACGCATAAAGTTGGTCTTTACCCCGAACAACGGGTGTTATGATATCCTTCCATGCTCCATCATGGGAAGCACGAGGGAGAATAAAGCCTGCACAAGGAAAATATATGGCATTAGCAAACAAAGACAAAGTTGATGTCTTGGCGGCAGAGCCAAGTCAATGCATGAGGTGCCTTCCATACGACAAAATCATGATTGTCACATGACCAGGTCGAGCATTCACCCATGCGGCAGATTCTTAGCTGCCTCATGATGGTTACCCTTCCATGCGACAGACTCATGAGAAAAGCCCGCGCATATTTGCGATGATCTCTCATCCATGCAGCAAGGCTGTGTAAAGAGCATGCGCTTGTTCTAGATAATTTCTCATCCACGCAGCGAGACTGTGTACTGGTGTCTCTGTGTCCATGGAAGCCCAACATGAAGAACGCGGTGCTCAGCATCGAAATCATGGGGCCAGGGATCAAGACCGCCCCTGACAAACTCCTCGACGAGGAGAGCTGCAGCCGTCGACATTCTTTAGAGGGAATAAGAAATGAAGCAAAGAAATAAAGTTCTCTCTCTCCTCCTGGCCGCCTATTTATAGGCTTCAAATCCGCGTAAAGAGATTGAGACAATGAACCAAGCAGTTATGAGGATGAACATGACTCCTCGATTTGTGGGATCCACTTTAATCTCCTTGGAAACCGATGCCTCGAGCCCCGTGTCAGGAGATGGCATCGAATCCCAAGAGATTCGATCAAAGATAGAGCCAAATCTTCTCATTTAATGATTTAACAACATGTCAGAGACAACTATGCGGCCAGAAGACTATGCGGCATGCCCTTCATATGCGGAAAATAACATTCGGCCATGCTTCTTTCAAAGTATTCCAAACTGTTCATTTTGGAAACTCTGCAGGGGATCTTGTAGAAGCATAAAAAATTATGCAAACCGCATAATGGTCATGCCATCTCAAAAGAACAACCAAGTCGCAGAGAAGACAGATGCAGCCTGATCAACCAAAGATCTAGAAGCCGCATAGTACACTCTATGCGGCCTGAAAGACCACAAAGCATGGGGCCACATAAGACCCCCCTGACAAAGCATTCAATGTCTGTCAGACTCTTTGAATCATTACTCATCATACTGAGACGCTTCAAGTCTCGTAAAAATGATGGCTCATGAAAAGATAAAAAGTTATATCAACTCATTGATGGCCTCGACAGACGTGCCATGCCACGTGCTCACTCACATGCGACCACATATCCATGTAACCTCATCATCATGAGTCTAGAGTGTCCATACGACCAAAGCCAAATGAGAGCACGTATGCGACGACATACCCAAGCAGCCTCATTATCATGCGACCAAAGTGTCCATCCGACCAAGGCTAAACGAGAGCACATATGCGACGACATACCCATGCGGCCTCATCATCATGCGGCCAGAGTGTCCATCCGACCAAGGCCAAACGAGAGCACGTATGCGGCCATAATGTTATACAGCCAGAGTGTTCCCCCAACCAAGGCCAAGCGAGAGCAAATATGAGGCCATAACGCTATGTGTCCATGACGATATGCAGCTCTCTATTTTTTCGTTCCAACCGAAGAAGATTTCTCGCACGATCAGTGCTGACTACGTGTCCAGCTGACCAAGTCACGCACGCAACGGGTTAAAAATAACCCCGAGATCTCATCAATAATAGATCCCAACAGAAGCTACGTGGCAGCCTGTCCATGGCATGCGACTACAGTTGTAATCGCATTCTGTTAAAGGAGCCCCCTGCGGCCACCAAACAGAAGCATATGTGCCACCTATAACCCATCAGCATGATGGCTACAAATAGGAGCAACTTGGACGTTCCAAAGGGATAAATTTTTTGCTTCATAGACCATACCCCGACAGAGCTACGTACGCACACAACCTCTGGAGAGAGAGAAGAGAAGAGAGCATCCGCATTCCCTCGTCAGACCGTCAACAGAGTAAATGAGCCGCTACATCGCTCGATCTCCATCGCCACACTACCCAGATTAAATATTATACTTAGATTTTCTGCTTAGGATTTATTTGTACATTTGTTTGTTATTAAACAAAAGTGTACCTAAACTCACTTGTAATGGCGAATAAGGACATGACTAGCAATCAACCAATCACGACCAAGCATGTCTTACGACTTGCTAATCATTAACTAACTAGGGTTATCACAATTCTAATTATTATCACATGTAATTTGAAAATTCTATACAGCCACATGCCCTGCAGTCCATCCAGATCATCCAAACGTAAAGGTTACATAATATAATTAACATATATAGATATTTTTACTTGTAATGCAACACTCGACGGTGTTCTGGAAGTGTGCCCCTCACGACGGAGAGCTCCAAATCCACAGGGGTTGCTGGAATATCGGGATTGCATGTAACCAGGAATTTTTTTTAAATAATTTTAGGCATCAAATCTAGTTTATTAACCTGATCAGTTTAATCAAGATTTTTGACCGTGGTGCTCAGGAATTTTTTATAGACATGATGCAAGACTGGACAATAGTTTGACAAAAAACATTAGGAAATAAACCACAAAAATAACAGGTCATACAATATAGGTGCTACTAATAGCATTGATCAGGACAGTATAAGAATCTCAAGGCATGAGTGCGTTGCGTCGAGCCACTATCAAGAATATCAGTACAATATTTATACAAACATGGGTTTAAAACCCCAAGCTTCATTATAAGCACTAACATAAGTTAAAGGCAAGAAAATATAATATACACTAGGTAAGAAAATATGATGTACACTATCCCAAGGTTAAGTTAAGAAACCAAAATAATTGAAGAATATAGCAATAATGGACAAAATAATCAAACTTATAAAATTGTACAAAACTAGATTTTGACATATTTTAGAAAACTGCTCATAACTCTCTCATCTGAACTCCAAATGAGGCAATTCAAAAAAATTTGGAAATTCAAGACAAAGATCTAAAACTTTCATATTTTGAGGTTTGCGTGATTCTCGCTACAAAAATAGATGAATAGGCAAAAATAATTTTTATGCATATAAAATGATCAAAAAGAGCAAATTCGCGGATTTCACGATCAAAATAGCTTTTTCATGCACAAAACAGTCAAAATGGCTAAAAATAGGCTTCTTGCATATTTTTTTTGGGCTAAAAAAAGCTCATCCAAATATTTTTGGCTCAAAAATGGTTCATTGGCATATTTTTTATGCAAAAATAGGATCCTATGCAAAAAGTACGCAAGGGGAGGACTTTCGCGCACTTTTTATGCAAATGAGGGACTTCTGCGTAGTTGTATGCAGAAGGAGGGACTTCTGTGCAGTTTATACGCAGGGGGTTCTGCACAATTATACGCATGGGATTCTGCACAACTATACGCAGGGGTTCTGTAGAGTTTTACGCCAGCACTGCTCTTCTTCCTCAGCCGACATAAAATTCTGAAAAACTTGTTTTGGCTATAAAACTTCATTTTAACTCCAAATTAAGTGATTCAAAAGCCAAATTGCATGAAATAAAAACTTATATCACATAGAATAACTAGTTTTTAAAATACTAAATTTTAATATATCAAAACCAAGAAAAATTCAAAGAACCCATGGAAACCCTAACATAGAATTGTAGATCTACTCCATTCAAGCCATTAAAACAAAAAATGCTAAGTACTAAACAAGTAAAGGAGCTCAAGGAGCTTAACATAGACTAATAAAATGCAATAAAACTATAAAATTGAAATATGAAAGCTCTTTATGGTTGGCAAGATGTACATGACTAAACCCACTACTACAACTACTACCAAAGTCCAAAACCCACGGTCACTGCCAAGTCCTAGCTCTAACTCTTGGGTGAGGGATTGGGGAAGAAAGGAAAGAGAAAGAAAATAAAAAATGGGAAGTAGAGAAAGTGAATGTGTTAAATATGTGGGTTTGGGTTAAGGAGGGCGGTTGGATGCTAGCTAATCCATGCCACAACTCTAAGCCAATCTAGACCAAACAAACAAAACCAAGAACCCAATGGTCAATAGAATACCTCTAAACAATATTTATGAAAGCATTTAACAGAGAATTTAGGAAAAATCAAGAAATAAACCATAACAAAAATATACACGTATCTCGGATACAAAAACAAAATATTGAGACGAGTCTCACAACTATCTTCCCCTTAAAAAAAATTTGTCCTCGAAATTTCATTAAGGCACGAGAAAAATCAATAAGGACAATAAATCATGCTAGCAAGAAAATAAATAAATATGGAAAGTAATCATAATCTACGAACTACTTATAGCAAGGTAATCACACACAAGACAGGAACATAATATGAGATATACGATAGACATACCTCACGAGTCAAACAAATACACGTAACGAGATCGAATATCATTCTTGCGTTCCCAAATCGACTCGCCCGGTGAGTGATGCCCATGTAGAAGCATAAAAAACCTTCATATTTATGCGTCCGAGCAGCCATGCGCCTAAGGACATGATTCAATAAAAGTCAGACCGCATACAACATAGGCGGCATCCACGAGGCAGTGATCCTCCAGCTCAGGCAATTTTCGATCGAAGACAGTGCTTCCAAGGTCAGTGAGGAGGCCGCATAAGACTCTCTATGCGGCACACAAGATGTCTTTGTCCATGCGGCACATGCAATGATCCTAAAGACATACGACAGGGATTTTAGACGCAGGCAAGCTAGCCGTAGGGTATTACTTCCATCAGTCACAACTTTCATGACTCTGACAACATTAATTACTTTGCAAATGCCTCGTATTCAGTAAAAATGGCTAGCGTTAGCGCTTACGTTAGAGAGTCATGATTTCTTTTGTCTTTATACAACTGCGCAATGCCACGCGTACATACGAAAAACCTCCATGCATTAAAACTCTCCAAAAGACCAAGCTCTCTATGCTCTCCATGCGCCACTACTCCCTCAAGCAGCCACATGCGACATGAACAACCAAGCCGTAGAGAAGCCACATGCGGCCTGATTAACCAAGTCGAAGAGAAGCCACATAGTATATTATATGTGGCTTGAACTACCATAGAGCAGAAAGGCCGCATAAAACCCCCTGACATAGATTCTGATGTCTGTCAGAAGCTCTGACACATCACTTATCACTCTGAGATGCTTCAAGACTCGTGAAGACGTCAGCTCAGAAAAAGATAATAAGTCACATCAGTGCATTAATTATTTCGATAAATGTACCATGCCACGTGTTCTCACGTATGCGGCTACAAGACCCATGCGGCATCGCCATCATGCGACCAGAGTGTCCATTCGACCAAGGCCCAAATGAGAGCATGTATGCGGCTACAAGACCCATGCGGCCTCGCCATCATGGGGCTAGAGTGTCCATTCAACCAAGTCCCAAACGAGAGCACGCATGCGGCTATAAGACCCATCCGGCCTCGCCATCATACGGCCAAGTTTCTATGCGACCTACAGCTCTGAAGATCTTCCCTTAAAACTGTAGAGATCTTCGCACAGTTGGTGCTGACCACGTGTCCAGCTGACCAAGTCATGCACACAACGGGTTAAAAATAACCCCGAGATCTCTTCAACAGTATATCTCAACCAAGACCACCTAGAAATTAGCCCATAGAATGCGACAGTTGTAACCGTATCCTATTGAAGGGGCCTTATGTGGCCACAAAACAGAGGTATATGTGGCACCTATAGCCCATTAGTATGATGGTTATAAATAGGAGAAACTTGAACGTTATAAAGGCTTTTTTCTTCTACTTCAGAGAGAAAGCATATCACCTCCGGCCAATACAGAGAGAGGATACTGATACGAGCAAAGAGAGAATGTAAGCTTACTCACCCTGCATCGAATCTTCCACGGAGTAAATGAGACACCATAGCACTCCTTATCCATCGCAATACCCCAGAATCAAATATATTGTACTTAGATTGTCCATCCAGGACCCTTTTGTACTTTCTTTTATTTGTTTATTAAATCAAGCTCTTTTTAGAACTTTCAAATTTAATAGCGAACAAGATGACGACTCTGCTGGAGACGTCTTTCTCTACTAATGAGAAAGCTGTGGCACAATCCGATGCAGCCAAACTCGGGTCCACTCAAAGGATGCTGGTGGTCCGCTTCAATCAGCAGACCTTCGAGGACAAGCTCTCCGAGACAGCGCGAGTCCTTCTCCGAGGCAAGCAAAGCCCAAGAAGACCCATAGGACACGGGTAGCAAACGCCACCGCGCCTAACCCAAATACAGAGCTTACGTTCTCCGTCTCTCTCCCAGCCGCAAGGATCACACATCATGTGTCCACTGCGTATGCGACAGCCTCTTCCAACCAGAAGGGTGCTCACCACTCGAAGACCCACAGGACATGGACAGCAAAGGCCATCGTACCTCATCCAACTTTGGAGCTTGTGCTCCTCATCTCTCTCTTTATTGCTGAAGGCGCTCGCCAGGCATCCCCTCAGGCTGTCCATGCGGCATCCTTACCTGAAGCAGAAAATGATCAGCACCCAAACTCTGGCAGAGAAAAATACTACGATGCCAGACGTTCGAAAACTGATGCAAATTCTATGCGGCCAAGGAAGAGGCTTTATAAGACTCACTATGCCGCATCGGTTGGCTGCCAAAGACAGATGGCCGCATGCGACTCTTGCAGTAGTCGAACCTCTATTTTTGACCGAATCTCACTCAGCGCTGACCCTATGCGCCATGCTAAGAATGGTAAAAATCTAAACTTGGACTCCTCATACTATGCGCCTATGGGTGCCAAGTCGAAGAAGTCTGGGGCAGTCGGAGCTCATCATGCTCAAGCAATTGTCCATTCGACTGATCATTGGAGGGCACCACTAACTGTTATGCGGGACCCTGATGGAAAGCTGTATAAGATCGACTCGTGCATCCAACCCTCAACGAAAAATGGATAGGGTCCGTCTCAAAAGTCTTCCACTGACGATCTGGGGAATGTTCTTGTTCGAACCCTAGATCAGGGAGCAAAACTAACACCCACGCAATCGTGCCCTCGATCTACCCGTGCTCACGAAAAGGGTGCAAAGATGAGTCAGCCCTCACCTGACTTGCGCAATATGATCAATCACAAGCGCAAGACGAGGGAGGCAGCTACGACATATGAAGTATCCTCCCAGGATATCTCTATGCCAAAATCATCATCAATTGCCGCTGCAACAAAGTGGCAGTGTCACGCCCCAATCCCAAAATACCGTGGGACTAGACACGTGGCAATGGCCAGCAGTACGCACCGATGGACCAGCTCAATATAATGGATCCATCAGGGCATACTTAAGCTGTAAAACAAGTCTACGACAATCATGGCACAACTAATCTCATCCACACAAGATATAAAATATGATCCACAGAATAAATAAGGAATGTAAATCATCAGCAAGTCTCACAAAGTACTTCGGGGAACAACCCGATAAATATCTAGTACAATGGTTCCACAGACCAGAAAATAAAAGACTGAAATAATAATAAAAACTGAGCATGAACATGGATGCTCAAGAGAAGTCTTCAGCTAAGACCTCGTCCTCGGATGAAGGTACAGCTCCTGGATCGGCTCCTGCTCCGGTCCCGTAAATCTTGGGATAAACCTCGTCTGCAAAATCTGGGGACAAAATCCGGATCCAGGTCCTCAGGGGACATAGCAAGGTACAAGATAATACAAGCCAAATATAAGCAGTGCAGTGCAGCAAATAAATAACTAAATGAAGCAACAGGGTAAATATGTAACCATCTAAGTGAAATGCAAGTGAGAGCATCACTAGTCTCAGGCTGAGCCACTATAAGCTCTGTGTCTGGGAGCCGGTAGCGAATTTTTCTATGTATTTTTCTATGTGTTTACTATGGATTATATATGAAATCAGCCTGTAGCCTGTGTGTCTCTCCCCACCCAATGTAATCACGTATATCATGGCCATAACGTCTCATGTCCATGGCAAACGCGATCATAACTAAATGCAACGAGTCATCTGTATCTAAGAAAGTAGTATCTCTGTCATGTCCTGTATCTTATACAAAATCACCACGAATATCTCGGGAAGATCCTGTCTCATGATTAGTGTCAAGTGTCCTGGGTCATATGGTACTTGATAAGACAAGTACGAGAATATAAAGTGTCACGAATGTCCATCTCTAGATGACCGTACCCAACACTGCGTACAGTGTTGGCACCCGACTAATAATCGGACGCTAAGTACGTCACACGGTCCTATGTTAAACATGCACAGCAATATAATAAAGCAAGAAAATAAGTAACAAGAACTGCAATGTTGGCAAGGTACACTTGCCTGATGTTTGAATATCAACTGTCGTCCTGGTATCGGTGGATCCGGTAGGTACTACTCCGAAAGCTGTAATAAATATCACCAACAGTCTCAGAAGATGTCAAATAGCTAGAAATGCCTGTCCTTACGTCCAATTTGGACACAGGGGCAAAAAGGTTAATTCTGGGCCAAAGCGGGTTCCATAGGTGGGCCCACTTTGCACCGAAAAGCGTGCCGAGGGTAACAGTCTCTAAATGGGACAAACTATGGGTCAAACAACTCTAAATGTCAATACGATCCCAACGGTATGTCCAAATTTGGATTCCGATGAGCCGAACATAATTTGGTCCAAAAAGTCAACTGTGGGGCCCGCCATTTGGCGATCTGGTCAACCGTCTCAGAAATGCGTGAAAATTGGGTCACAGGACCAGCGTGTTACCACGAGTCCAGTGGCATAAGTTTCGTCGCAATCTGACAAGTGTGCACAAAATACTCGTGAGTTCCACAAAAGTGGCGACACGGAATGTGTTCGCGGATACGGCCTGATTCCGGCGCGCACACGCGTCCAAATTAGTCCCCACAAATTTTTACGTATCCGATTATGCTGCGTGCACTATTCGGTACACTTGACACACGGCGGGGCGGTCCCGTTTGGCGGGGCGCGCTCCGATCTCCAACTTTTAGAAAATCGGAAAAAGTGGGTGCGCGCAGTTTTGTGACGAATATATTTCTGTCCACAGCAACTAATAGCACAAAGTTATAATACAGAAAATAAACTAGGTCATGTAATCTACAGGTATAAAAAAGAATCATCGAATTTGGATCTCTGTGGTGGGAGATACGAACTCGACAATATGGGTGGTCATTCTGGAATTCTGCGATTGCAGAATTCTGTCTTCTCGCGCTGACTTGGGCGCTATTTTTCACCTAGGGGTACACGTTATCCGAGGTTGACTATAAAACAAGTATTGGAGAGGGTTGAGGGAAGATCATACCTATGAAAACAGAACAGTGTTTGGTCGAGCGAGTCGACGGAAAATCACGCCGGAGCGAGGGTGCTTCGAGTGGGAAACTGTAGTTCGTGATGTCGGCGTCGACGGGATGGTTGGATGGCTTGGGGAGGCTTCTCTGGCTGCGGTGACGGCTCTAGATGGGAAGAAAAAGTCTGGAGTTTTAGGTTAGGGTTTTGGAGAGCTATTATATATATATATGTAATATATATTAGGAGAGAGAGAGGGTTGATTAATTGGAGGCGGGTTGAGTGGGTCGGGTGAAGGGTGAAGTGGGCGCTGGCTCCCCAGGCGCTGAAGGGAGGGGGTCATAAGTCCATCTCTGAAGGGAGGGGGTCAACGTGTGGAAAAGTTATGCTGTTGAAAGAATGCAAAGTTCCTTAAGGAACTTAATTCAAATAGTAGTAACTATTATTATATTATTATTATTGTTATTATTATTAGTATTATTATTATATACTTATTTGATTCTTTTTTTTTCTTTTCTTTTCTTTAAATAAAATATATATACATATATAATTGTATATATATATATATATATATATATATATATATATATATATTCACACATAACAAAATTTATATAATAGGGTGTTGCACAACGTTAGGCTAGCAACTGCTCAAGGGGTCTCCTACATGGAATAAATTCCGAAAAATTCCTGATGGTCCCACAAGTCCTCTAAGTGTCCGAACACCTAACATAAAAATTATAAAAAAACTATTTCTCCTATTTGGACCTAATTACTATAATTTAATTAATAATTAATAAATAAAGGGTATATACGATTTTCTAGGAAGGGGGTTTTACATTCTACCCAACTTATAAAAAATTTCGTCCTCGAAATTAAATTAGGGTAGGGCTCACTCTATCAAATCTCATTTGATTACAGTCTAAAGGGTTCCTCTCAAGTGAACATTGCGGTCTCTACCCAACTTAGATTTTACCCATCTATCATCTAAGGCTATACATCTAAGAAAGCTATGCCCCAAATTATGTTGTTGAATCCTCAAAGTTTTTAACACCAACATATCATCTATGATATGTCCTCAATCAGCTATAAAGGCAGTCATCTAGTAGTATGATTGGCCTATGGTGTATATCTAGTACTCTCTGCATGTCAACCTTATACTAGGCACGAGGTTCGTCTTTCCGAAATAAGGGAAGACAAAGATCATTAATAAAGAGTTCAAGGGAATGGTAACATAAGACAAGTACGAGGTTCAAGGAGATTAAAGAATTCAAAAATAGGAGAGTTGTCCAGGCAGTTTATGGATTAAAATCATATTGGTAAATTCCTATTCGCATGTTCATATTGGAACGGTTATGTGCCCGATACGATATGCTCTGATATGTCTAGAGGTAGGTATACTAGTCAGCTATATATCTCAATCCATGTCAAGTAATCATGCGTAGAGCGAACCAAGCGCACCAAGGTTAGCTAGACCTTAATATACTGATTCTGAAACGTATTAGTGTACATGTCCACTAATACATATGTCATGAACAAGCTCGATAAAGAATGAGCTTGCAAAACTAGGCTATAGAATAGCAGCATAAGTCAAGTACAGCAAATTTAAGTACGCTAGATGATGATGAAAGGAGGTACCAATTATTCAAGTTCACAAAACAAAATAAACAAGCAACCATAATAATAACAGACTCTACAATCTCTACAGTTATTAATTATAAAACATTCTAGGTTATAAATTATTAGCAAGTTCAAATTAATTACTAGGTTAAGGCTAGGTCACGAATCAACATGCAAACACTAAGCAAATCTAAAAGCAGAAAACTATAAAAACTTACGCACATTAGCTACTCCATTAATCTGTGCGTCCTCCAAAGTTATAGCAAAAGCTTGTCCGCGTCCTTGCGGTGGATTCCTCTGCTGTTGCTGTTGGGCTTGCTGGAAGAGTGCTGCCTGTGGAGCCAAGGGTGGCCTTGGTTGATACACTCCTGGCGCTGGGAGAGCTTGTCTGTTTAATATTGGTGCTCTCTCTCGATGATGAGGACAATCCTTGGCTAAGTGTTGGTTGGTTCCGCAAATCAAGCATAATCCTAACTTGCGTCTGCAGTCCCTCTCAATATGGCCTACCTTGTGACAGTATTGACATGTGGGTGATATCTGCGGAGAGGCTCTGGGTGGCTGGTGTATGTGAGGTCTCTTTGCAGCTTTTTCTTGTGGTGCTTTGGCTGATGTGGAAGACCGTTTCAGACTGGTCTCTCTCCTGGTGACGCGTTTCATGCGTCGGGCTGCGTCAAGGACGTCTGAGTAGGATGTAGGTGCAACGGATCCAATTAGTTTCTGTAGCTCCAAGTTTAGTCCGTCGAAGAACTTCTCAGCCTTTTCTTCTTCTGTCGGGATCAAGGTTGGGGCGAAGCAACTTAGACGAATGAATTCTGCATTGTATTCTTCCACTGACCTACTGTCCTGAGTGAGGCAATTGAACTTGTCCCGAAGTTCTGATCGAGCGGTCGCCGGAATGTACATCTCCTGAAAGAGCCTGGAAAACTCTTCCCAAGTGACTCGGTCTGGTCCGAGCCGTGTCTCCTCAGATAGCCACCAGTGATGAGCATTGTCCGTCAACTGCATTCTAATCGCAGTCATCCAACGTTCTTTTGGGAGCTCTGCTGCTTCCAACTGGTGTTGTATGTTGGTGAGCCACTCATGAACTTTGGTTGGTCCTTTCTTGCCAGAAAAGGTACGGGGCTTCAGCTGCCTGAAATCGGTAATAGATCCTGTCACCGGCCGTCGTACTGGTGGATTCGCCTGCTCCAGTACAAGTTCTAGGCTGCGACTCAACGTCTCTTATTGAATCTGCTGTTGCGCTTGCATCATTGCGCAGAACATTTAGAACATTTATTGCCCGTCCATAGCTTGCCCTTGTGGGAATACGGCCATTGGTGGTGTGGACTGCGGCGGAGGTGGAATGTCGTCTTGACGTCCTCTTGAGGTATCTTGACTATTTTGTTGTTCTAATTGACTTCCACCAACTGGGGTTACTTCATCGTCATAGGTGACATCTGCAACTTGTGGTGTTCTTGCGGGAGTCTCGTCGCGTGCTTGTGAATCCATTGCTCTGCATCAAAAATAAACTATAAGAGGCGCACTGGAATCAAGGCATGATGCAAGAAAATTTAATTCGAATACGATATAGATATCAAAAATGTTTCAAGCAAGTGGATGAGATCCTAAAAACTTATCCTATTCTTATTGCAGGCTTGCTCGGTCCCTAAGTTGAAACCGAACAATTTAGTCGCAGACCTGCATGGGCCACCACAAAAACCATGTCACGCCCCAATCCCAAAATACCGTGGGACTAGACACGTGGCAATGGCCAGCAGTACGTACCGATGGACCAGCTCAATATAATGGATCCATCAGGGCATACTTAAGCTGTAAAACAAGTCTACGACAATCATGTCACGCCCCGATCCCGTGGAATCGTTAGTCGTCCTCCGGGCGTGACCGCCGTGCGGGCCTAGGTTGCGCGCCGCACAAGGCTAAGTATTTTTGTTTCGCATAGCGAGCACATATTCAGAGTACGCAGATAATTGAAACACATATTGAAACATGGAAAAGTTCTCTTTTATTGATAATATGAACATCTATTACAAACTCCTTGAACTGAGTCATAAGGATTGCCTCTATGGGCTTACAAAAGTGTTGACACAAAATGAGATAGCAGTCCTTTACATTACATCCTTTTACTAAATTCAAAATATAAGACCTTGGGTCGGAACGACTGCTTTGCCACGAAGTTGCATGGTTGCTTGGTGGCTAGCTTCTAACTTCAAAATGCTTCTTCTTCTTCTTCAAAATGCTTCAAAGGTAGCACGGTCGAGGCGTGCCTACAGCTGGACTGGATTGGGGGTTTGTCTCCTGCTCCTTGCTCGGTTCTTCCTAGCGCGGGGAACCTGTTTCAACGAGGGTCAGTACATCGAAACGTACTGGTGAAGGCAAGCTAACCCAACTTTACCAATCAACACGTTGTTTTAATGAAGCATGCATATTTGTGGGTTTCTATCTTGCCTTAGTTTATTTTATAGTAAGACATATATATAGTATCATTGAAATAACTCGCCACCGTTCGGTGACATTTACCTGCCCGTCTGAACCACCTGCATAATACTTACCTTGCCTTCCCTGCCAAGAAGACACAAGTTAGTAGCAATAGGTTTAAATATACGAGGGGATCACTGGCTTTGATGCCATAATGGACGGTCTTAGTCTCGGGCTAAGGTGACGGAGGCACATGTATCGCTACACACCATCCCGCCTATGGAAGAGACTAATCTTGAGGTTCGTCCGGATCGGATCGGTGCCAGTGCCCCAGCGACCGTCCGCAGGAACCAGGAGGCCTTGTGCACAAGTTGTCCGTGATCAACGGCATTTTTGTTAAGTTTGTCATTTATGTAGCTGAGTCAATGAAATCAGGGGATATGTAGCATTGTGTGATGTATTTTGCATAGTCTCCCTGAATAATTGATGCATGGCAAAGGGTGTTCTACATATAGCATATTTATAGAAGAAGAAGTAAGCATTCTAACTTGTATATATGCATATGGTAAACATTTAAATAAGCAAGCATGTAGTAAGTAAGCAACCGTTCACAAGTTTCGATGACAAGCAAACAGGTCCATGTCTATCCCTTATTATCTTGATATCTTTTAGTTAATACTTGGTATCGTTTGATCGGGGCAAGCACGAACACAAGATTTAGATGTGAAGACTAGCAAGTAGGGCTAGCTAATCGGGTTGGTAGCCACTCACTTTGGTAGTTGGAAGGAAAAGAAAAGAAGTGCTTTAGGAGTCCGCTCGAGCGACGACTACAGCTGGTTCACCTGTATTGACACGAACAGCTGATCAGTACTTCTTCCTCTCTTTCCCTTATCGGAATTGAAGTACAGTCCTAAGAACGAAAATAATAAAATCCATCGAAACCGTTCAAGAAAACCCAAGCAAATCCAAAAACCAACTCAAGGCACGAAAGCAACAAGCGACAGCAAAAACTAGGCAACAAAGAATGCAGCGGAGAGGTCCCTCCTGACTCTGCCGCTAAGTCGATCCTTGGGGCACGGTCCACTGAATATGGAAATCGATTCCGAAGAGATAAATCCATAACGAGGATGAGTTCTTGATTCAATCTATCCCGATCGAACGATACCGTCTAGTATTTCTTAGCCGCGCTCCCCGAATAGGGAGAACGGGGCACCACATCCTACCCAACTAATTGGAAGTTTCGTCCCGAAACTTAAAGAATAAAACCTACCACTAGAAAATAATGAGGGGAACCGTTCCCTCATATCAGATTCGAGCTCCCAAGTAGATTCTTCGACAGAGTGATTCCGCCAAAGCTCGCGTACTAGAGGAACCGAATGGGTCCGAAGCAGCTTTTCTTTTCTATCCAAAATTTGCACCGGCTGTTCTATATACGTCAAGTCGGGCTAAAGGTTCAGTTGTCCCAGGTCTACCATGTGGCTTGGATCGTACACATATTTTCTAAGTTGGGAAACATGGAATATATCATGTACGTCAGCTAGGGATGGTGGTAGGGCGATCTGATAAGCAACTGAAGCAACCCGCTTTAGTATTTCGAACGGGCCGACAAATCGTGGACTTAGCTTTCCCTTCGCTCCGAACCTGCTGACCCCTCGCATGGGCGAGACCTTGAGGAATACCCGGTCACCTACTTGAAACTCTAGCGGTCTCCGATGAACATCCGCATAGCTCTTCTGACGACTTTGAGCTATCTTTAATCTGTCCCGAATCAGCCGAACCTTCTGGACGGTCTGCTCCACGAGCTCAGGGCCAAGTACTTGCCGCTCCCCGACTTCGTCCCAACAGATAGGAGATCTACACTTCCGCCCGTATAATGCTTCATACGGCGCCATTTGAATGCTTGATTGATAACTATTGTTGTAAGCAAATTCGGCTAGAGGTAGATGAAGGTCCCAACTAGTCTTCGTGTCCAAGGCGTAGAGTCGCAGCATGTCTTCGAGGATCTGGTTGACGCGCTCTGTTTGGCCATCGGTCTGTGGATGGTAGGCGAAGCTGAATTTCAACTTCGTCCCCATTGCTGACTGCAGGCTTCCCCAAAAACGTGATATGAATCGACCATCTCGATCGGAGACTATGGTTACGGGCACGCCGTGGAGTCGGACGATTTCGTTAAGATATATCTGAGCCAGGCGGTCGGCACTCCAAGTAGATTTGATAGGCAGAAAGTGAGCTGACTTGGTGAGTCGATCGACGATAACCCAGACTGCATCATGTCCCCGTTGCATCCTCGGCAAGCCAACAATAAAGTCCATCGTTATATCATCCCATTTCCACTCCGGAATAGCAAGGTTCTGAAGCTCTCCACCTGGTTTCTGGTGTTCGGCCTTTACTCGTTGACAAGCCATGCAATGCGACACAAACTGCGCCATATCCCGTTTTAAGCCGTGCCACCAAAACGTCGTGCGAAGATCCCGATACATCTTAGTGCTACCTGGATGAGAAGTATAACTAGCATAGTGAGCTTCCGTGAGTATCTCTTGTCTGAGGGCCGCGTCGTTCGGAACACATAGTCTTCCCTTTACTCGAAGCATCCCATCCGCGTTTACCGCAAAGTCGGACGCCTTTCCTGCCAAGATGAGGGCATGTATCTTCTGCAGGAACGGGTCATCCTTCTGAGCGGCCTTCACTTTGTATAACAAGTCGGGCTCGAGGCGCAGTTGAGCTACTTGCGCCCACTTCTTATATCTTATTTTCAGTGTGATACCCAGTGATTCAAGATCTCGGCGCAGCCTATCATCAATAACCAAACTCCCCACAAATACTCGACTCAACGCGTCAGCTACTACGTTTCCCTTTCCAGGCGTGTATCTGATCGTGAGATCAAAGTCGCTGAGGAGTTCAAGCCATCGCCGCTGCCGAAGATTCAAATCCTTTTGAGTGTACAAGTATTTCAGGCTCTTATGGTCCGTATAGATTTCGCACGGTACGCCATAAAGATAGTGACGCCACAGCTTCAATACAAATACTACCGCGGCAAGTTCGAGATCATGCGTTGGGTAGTTCTGCTCGTGAGGCTTTAGCTGTCTAGATGCGTAGGCTATCACCTTATCGCGCTGCATCAGGACACATCCTAGACCCTTTCCTGAGGCATCACTATATATTTTAAAGTCATCTGGTCCATTCGGCAGAGTGAGAATTGGGGCAGAGATGAGGCGCTGCTTTAACTCCGTAAACGAAGCTTCACAGTCCTCTGTCCAAGTAAACTTTGCACCCTTTCGTGTCAACTGAGTCAAGGGTGAAGCGATTCTAGCAAAATTTTGTATAAATCTCCGGTAGTACCCTGCCAGACCAAGGAAACTTCGGATGTCGCTAGCTGACTCCAGTCGTTTCCACTGCGTGATTGCTTCTATCTTCTTCGGATCAACTGAGATGCCTTCCGAGGAGATGATATGCCCCAAAAATGAGATACTGTCCAGCCAAAATTCTGATTTGCTTAATTTGGCATACAACTTGTGGTCTCGAAGGGTTTGCAGCACCATCCGCAGGTGTCCTGCGTGCTCATCCCTAGTCTTCAAGTACACTAAGATGTCATCGATAAACACTACCACGAATTTATCGATGAAGGGCCTAAAGACACGGTTCATCGTATCCATGAATGCAGCAGGAGCATTCATCAGTCCAAACGGCATCATGGAAAACTCGTAATGGCCGTAGCGGGTTCTGAAAGCAGTCTTGGGCACGTCTTCTGGCTTAATCTTCAGCTGGTGGTAACCCGAGCGAAGATCAATTTTAGAAAACACTGTTGCCCCTTGTAACTGGTCAAACAAGTCATCTATCCGTGGCAGAGGATATTTGTTCCTGATTGTGACTTTGTTTAATTCCCTATAGTCTATGCAGAGGCGTAGAGTTCCGTCTTTTTTCTTCACAAAGAGCACGGGAGCGCCCCAAGGAGACACGCTCGGACGGATGAACCCGTGATCAAGTAATTCCTGGAGTTGGCACTTTAATTCATTCAGCTCTGCAGGTGCTATTCTGTACGGAGGCTTTGAAATCGGCTGTGTATTTGGAAATGTGTCTACAGTGAATTCAATCTCTCGGTCTGGCGGCATACCGGGTAGTTCGCTCGGGAACACATCGGGGAACTCTGCCTCAACGGAAGTTGACTAGACGTTTGCATAGTCCTGCCGTGTGTCCCGAACCGATGCTAGGAATCCCTCGCAGCCTGTGTAGAGCATTCGCCGAGCAGATTTTGCCGAAATCACCATGCAGGCCCTGGTCGCATTGTTCGCTGGTCTACTGGTGTAACAGAACACGGCTTCTCCGGGCAGACGGAAAACGACTCGCTTTTCTGCACACTCAATAGTTGCTGCGCACGCGCCTAGCCAGTCCATTCCCAAAATGATATCATAGTCCCGTACATCAAGAACTAAAACATCAAGTGACAGCTTTCTCTCCCCAATACAGATATAACCGCCTAGGCATACTGAACAGACAGAAATTTTTGTACCAGACGGGGTGCTAATGCTTAAATCTAAATGCAACGGAGTCATTTTTATATTGTTCTCCGTGGCAAAGTTTGTAGAAATAAAGCTATGGGTTGCACCTGAATCAAATAGAACGCGAGTAGGTATATTATTGAAAAGCAAAGTACCTGACACGACGGTATCCGAAGCTAATGCTTCTTCCCGTGTCATGGTGTAGACTCGGTCTTGAGCTTGATTACGCCCTTGCTGAGGCACCGCTCGATTTGCCTGAGGTGCCGGAGTCTGATTTTGTTGGGGAGGATGGCGCTCGGTGAACTTTGGACAGTTGGGAAGGGCGTGATCGGAAGCTCCACAAATGAGACATAACCCATGCTTCCGGCGACATTCACTTTCGACGTGCCCTGTCCTTCTACAGAAATCACATCGTTGCCCCGAGTTTCCCTTTTTCGAACCGCCGTTGTTAGGGCGCTTTGCAGCTGTGTTTCCTCTATCGTTGCCTTGGCGTTTGTGATTGGGGGTTTGCACAGCGCCGGTGGCAACGTGAGGATACTGCGGTTCGAGGGAGAGGGCATGGTTTAATACTTCCCGCATTATCTAATACTGCAGAACGGACACGTGCCCGTGAATACCAGGACGTAGCCCTCCTTCGAATCGTCTGGCTCGACTCGATGCATCCGGTAGATAAACGGTAGCAAATTTGGCCAGTTTATTGAATTCTGCCGAGTATTGCTTCACCGTCATACTGCCCTGCCGGAGTTGAACGAACTCGTTTTCCCGTTGACGTCGTAGAGGTGGGGGTATAAACTCCTCCTCGAACGCGGCACGAAAAGTCGTCCAAGCGATCGCCTCCTCTCCATGGCCAAGTTGAAGAGATCGTCGATGCACGTCCCACCAGTCGTGCGCGTTGAGGCAAAGCAATAGTTGGGCACAGGTGACGCGCTTGTCTTTCGGCACTTCTAGGAGAGAAAAATGATCTTCAAGCTCGGCGAGCCAATCTAGGGCCACGATCGGGTCCTCAGTCCCGTTAAATGGCATGTTGTAGACCTTCTTGAAGTTGCCAAAGGTGAAGGCAGTCACTTCCCTCGTCCTTGGCGCGGGCGGTGGTTCAACTTCAAGCACTGGCTGCTCCACTAGTGTAGTTGTCGTTGCGGCAGAATGGTTGGAGGCCAGGGTCTGAACAAGCTGTTGCAGGGTATCTACCTGCTTTTGTTGGACTGAGAGCCGGGCCTCTAGGTTGCTCTCGAACTTGGCTTGGCGGGCATCATCCCTCTGTCGTTGCTCCGTGAACATTTGCATCACCTGCTGAAGGGAATCTGATTGAGACATGCCCCGTTGGCTCCGAGAGTTTCCTGAAGTTCCGGAACTGCTCTCCTGAGTCCTTGTCTCGCCTGGCGCCAGCGCTGATGGTTGCGCTTGCGTCGTTCCTTGAAAGGAAGGTAAATTACATCAGGATCATAATGTATTATGGACTTATTGCATGAACGTATCTCATTTTGGCCTTAACGAGTTCAGGAGTTCGCACAGGGATTTATCGTTAAGGGAACTTTTCCAGTTTAAGAGTCAAAGGAACTTTGAATCTGTGCTCTGATACCAACATGTCACGCCCCGATCCCGTGGAATCATTAGTCGTCCCCCGGGCGTGACCGCCGTGCGGGCCTAGGTTGCGCACCGCACAAGGCTAAGTATTTTTGTTTCGCATAGCGAGCACATATTCAGAGTACGCAGATAATTGAAACACATATTGAAACATGGAAAAGTTCTCTTTTATTGATAATATGAACATCTATTACAAACTCCTTGAACTGAGTCATAAGGATTGCCTCTATGGGCTTACAAAAGTGTTGACACAAAATGAGATAGCAGTCCTTTACATTACATCCTTTTACTAAATTCAAAATATAAGACCTTGGGTCGGAACGACTGCTTTGCCACGAAGTTGCATGGTTGCTTGGTGGCTAGCTTCTAACTTCAAAATGCTTCTTCTTCTTCTTCAAAATGCTTCAAAGGTAGCACGGTCGAGGCGTGCCTACAGCTGGACTGGATTGGGGGTTTGTCTCCTGCTCCTCGCTCGGTTCTTCCTAGCGCGGGGAACCTGTTTCAACGAGGGTCAGTACATCGAAACGTACTGGTGAAGGCAAGCTAACCCAACTTTACCAATCAACACGTTGTTTTAATGAAGCATGCATATTTGTGGGTTTCTATCTTGCCTTAGTTCATTTTATAGCAAGACATATATATAGTATCATTGAAATAACTCGCCACCGTTCGGTGACATTTACCTGCCTGTCTGAACCACCTGTATAATACTTACCTTGCCTTCCCTGCCAAGAAGACACAAGTTAGTAGCAACAGGTTTAAATATATGAGGGGATCACTGGCTTTGATGCCATAATAGACGGTCTTAGTCTCGGGCTAAGGTGACGGAGGCACATGTATCGCTACACGCCATCCTGCCTATGGAAGAGACTAATCTTGAGGTTCCGTCCGGATCGGATCGGTGCCAGTGCCCCAGCGACCGTCCGCAGGAACCAGGAGGCCTTGTGCACAAGTTGTCCGTGATCAACGGCGTTTGTGTTAAGTTTGTCATTTATGTAGCTGAGTCAATGAAATCAGGGGATATGTAGCATTGTGTGATGTATTTTGCATAGTCTCCCTGAATAATTGATGCATGGCAAAGGGTGTTCTACATATAGCATATTTATAGAAGAAGAAGTAAGCATTCTAACTTGTATATATGCATATGGTAAACATTTGAATAAGCAAGCATGTAGTAAGTAAGCAACCGTTCACAAGTTTCGATGACAAGCAAACAGGTCCATGTCTATCCCTTATTATCTTGATATCTTTTAGTTAATACTTGGTATCGTTTGATCGGGGCAAGCACGAACACAAGATTTAGATGTGAAGACTAGCAAGTAGGGCTAGCTAATTGGGTTGGTAGCCACTCACTTTGGTAGTTGGAAGGAAAAGAAAAGAAGTGCTTTAGGAGTCCGCTCGAGCGACGACTACAGCTGGTTCACCTGTATTGACACGAACAGCTGATTAGTACTTCTTCCTCTCTTTCCCTTGGAATTGAAGTGCAGTCCTAAGAACGAAAGCAATGAAATCCATCGAAACCGTTCAAGAAAATCCAAGCAAATCCGAAAACCAACTCAAGGCACGAAAGCAACAAGCAACAGCGAAAACTAGGCAACAAAGAATGCAGCGGAGAGGTCCCTCCTGACTCTGCCGCTAAGTCGATCCTTGGGGCACGGTCCACTGAATATGGAAATCGATTCCGAAGAGACAAATCTATAACGAGGATGAGTTCTTGATTCAATCTATCCCGATCGAACGATACCGTCTAGTATTTCTTAGCCGCGCTCCCCGAATAGGGGGAACGGGGCACCACAAATCATGGCACAACTAATCTCATCCACACAAGATATAAAATATGATCCACAGAATAAATAAGGAATGTAAATCATCAGCAAGTCTCACAAAGTACTTCGGGGAACAACCCGATAAATATCTAGTACAATGGTTCCACAGACCAGAAAATAAAAGACTGAAATAATAATAAAAACTGAGCATGAACATGGATGCTCAAGAGAAGTCTTCAGCTAAGACCTCGTCCTCGGATGAAGGTACAGCTCCTGGATCGGCTCCTGCTCCGGTCCCGTAAATCTCGGGATAAACCTCGTCTGCAAAATCTGGGGACAAAATTCGGATCCAGGTCCTCAGGGGACATAGCAAGGTACAAGATAATACAAGCCAAATATAAGCAGTGCAGTACAGCAAATAAATAACTAAATGAAGCAACAGGGTAAATATGTAACCATCTAAGTGAAATGCAAGTGAGAGCATCACTAGTCTCAGGCTGAGCCACTACAAGCTCTGTGTCTGGGAGCCGGTAGCGAATTTTTCTATGTGTTTTACTATGTGTTTACTATGGATTATATATGAAATCAGCCTGTAGCCTGTGTGTCTCTTCCCACCCAATGTAACCACGCATATCATGGCCATAACGTCTCATGTCCATGGCAAACGCGATCATAACTAAATGCAACGAGTCATCTGTATCTAAGAAAGTAGTATCTCTGTCATGTCCTGTATCCTATACAGAATCACCACGAATATCTCGGGAAGATCCTGTCTCATGATTAGTGTCAAGTATCCTGGGTCATATGGTACTTGATAAGACAAGTACGAGAATATAAAGTGTCACGAATGTCCATCTCTAGATGACCGTACCCAACACTGCGTACAGTGTTGGCACCCGACTAATAATCGGACGCTAAGTACGTCACACGGTCCTATGTTAAGCATGCACAGCAATATAATAAAGCAAAAAAATAAGTAACAAGAACTGCAATGTTGGCAAGGTACACTTGCCTGATGTTTAAATATCAACTGTCGTCCTGGTATCGGTGGATCCGGTAGGTACTACTCCGAAAGCTGTAATAAATATCACCAACAGTCTCAGAAGATGTCAAATAGCTAGAAATGCCTGTCCTTACGTCCAATTTGGACACAGGGGCAAAAAGGTCAATTCCGGGCCAAAGCGGGTTCCATAGGTGGGCCCACTTTGCACCGAAAAGCGTACCGAGGGTAACAGTCTGTAAATGGGACAAACTATGGGTCAAACAACTCTAAATGTCAATACGATCCCAACGGTATGTCCAAATTTGGATTCCGATGAGCCGAACATAATTTGGTCCAAAAAGTCAACTGTGGGGCCCGCCATTTGGCGATCTGGTCAACCGTCTCAGAAATGCATGAAAATTGGGTCACAGGACCAGCGTGTTACCACGAGTCCAGTGGCGCAAGTTTCATCACAATCTGACAAGCGTGCACAAAATACTCGTGAGTTCCACAAATGTGGTGACACAAAATGTGTTCGCGGATACGGCCTGATTCCGGCGCGCACACGCATCCAAATCAGTCCCCACAAATTTTTACGTGTCCGATTATACTGCGTGCACCATTCGGTACACTTGACACACGACGGGGCGGTCCCGTTTGGCGGGGCGTGCTCCGATCTCCAACTTTTAGAAAACCGGAAAAAGTGGGTGCGCGCAGTTTTGTGACGAATATATTTCTGTCCACAGCAACTAATAGCACAAAGTTATAATACAGAAAATAAACTAGGTCATGTAATCTACAGGTATCAAAAAGAATCATCGAATTCGGATCTCTGTGGTGGGAGATACGAACTCGACAATATGGGTGGTCATTCTGGAATTCTGCGATTGCAGAATTCTGTCTGCTCGCGCTGACTTGGGCGCTGTTTTTCACCTAGGGGTACACGTTATCCGAGGTTGACTATAAAACAAGTATTGGAGAGGGTTGAGGGAAGATCATACCTATGAAAACGGAATAGTATTTGGTCGAGCGAGTCGACGGAAAATCACGCCGGAGCGAGGGTGCTTCGAGTGGGAAACTGCAATTCGCGATGTCGGCGTCGACGGGATGGTTGGATGGCTTGGGGAGGCTTCTCTGGCTGCGGTGACGGCTCTAGTTGGGAAGGAGAAGTCTGGAGCTTTAGGTTAGGGTTTTGGAGAGCTATTATATATATATATGTAATATATATTAGGAGAGAGAGAGGGTTGATTAATTGGAGGCGGGTTGAGTGGGTCGGGTGAAGGGTGAAGTGGGCGCTGGCTCCCCAAGCGCTGAAGGGAGGGGGTCATAAGTCCATCTCTGAAGGGAGGGGGTCAACGTGTGGAAAAGTTATGCTGTTGAAAGAATGCAAAGTTCCTTAAGGAACTTAATTCAAATAGTAGTAACTATTATTATATTATTATTATTGTTATTATTATTAGTATTATTATTATATACTTATTTGATTCTTTTTTTTTTCTTTTCTTTTCTTTAAATAAAATATATATACATATATAATTGTATATATATATATATATATATATATATATATATATATATATATATATATATATATATATATATATATATATTCACACATAACAAAATTTATATAATAGGGTGTTGCACAACGTTAGGCTAGCAACTGCTCAAGGGGTCTCCTACATGGAATAAATTCCGAAAAATTTCTGATGGTCCCACAAGTCCTCTAAGTGTCCGAACACCTAACATAAAAATTATAAAAAAACTATTTCTCCTATTTGGACCTAATTACTACAATTTAATTAATAATTAATAAATAAAGGGTATATACGATTTTCTAGGAAGGGGGTTTTACAGGCAGTACCCACATGCAGGAAATCGACATTCCAACGACTGCACCCGACGACACCTATCCTGTAATAATCCAGGGATCAGGTACAAACACTCGAGGATAATGAGCTACCATTTGCCTCATTCTACTCAACTTGGAAGGTCCCTTCTACCTTGGGAGGGAAGAAGTCCAGCACCTCCAGTCGGTCAATCTCAACTAGTGCATTGAGAAGGCGATTACCAGGAGGAACAGCAGCGGGATCTGTGAAAGTTTTCTAGGGCACCCGCTCGAGGAAGAAGCTATCAGCTGTCGCGGGTAGCTCTCCCTCAGAACCCCTCGGGGTTACACAAGCTGGGATAGTAATCCCCCGGACCTATACGATAATCTGGCATTCCGAGGAGATAAGAATTTCCAGGGAACAGATGCTGAAGCCCCTGGGGGTAGCCACCCTCGGAGAAAAAATGCCACCTCCCACGTTGGGTGTAGTACTCTATCTGAGTCTGAACTGTCATGCCCCGATCTTCCACAGGCAATCGACCATCCCCGCTGGACGCGAACCACACGCTAGCGCTCCCGCGGGAAAATCGCTTAACCCATCTGGGCGTAATATCGCAAGAGCGTAAGCCGCGCCCATGCAAGGCCGTGATCCGAACATGCGGTAAGAGGTCTAAGCCACAGAGTCGCACAAATTGTCCTTGTACAACAGAATAATAAACACATAGGCGATTGGTAACAAGTTCTCAGAGTCGTCAATAGCAGAAGTATTGTATAACACAAGTATATAAATAAAACAAGCTCTTTATTGATATTGAAACAAGTGTTACAGGCGACGTTAGGCCGAGATTACAAGTCGCTGAAGCCTCTCTCTCTGAAACAGTAAAAGAGGGCCAAGTGGCCACATTTATGGAATAATACATAGGTGATGTTCCAATATTATATCTTGTATATGTGTTTCAGTTCCGGACGCAATGCTCCAAGGCTCCAGAGGGAACTCCATGCCTTAGCACGCACGAAGGAGGCATGTGCACCGAACGAGGTTTTCCTACACCCTGCAAGCAATCTGGTGGATTATCAGTACATGAATGCACTGGTAGGGAGGCTTCTCGCCCGCTCGACAAATCCAAACACGTTATACAGGTTCCTTGCACCATCTATTAAGTTATCTTTCTAGTCTTGCCTTAGGATCAGTTTTATGTCATTTATGAAAAGCCTAACTCGTGTAGCAGTACGCCGTGCGATATAAAGAACACGACGAGAGTTACCAACTTACCATTCGTCCTTCCCTGTCCAATGTGTCAATTACCAAGCATGAGTATATATAATAAAATTCAGGGGCAAATAACATATGCAAACACAAGTGTAGTGAGCGAGACTATGTTTCGGTGCACGATTACACGAATTATAAGGCATTTTGCATTGGATGTTCAATGTGTCAATTATGCACATGTTTCATATTCATATCCATTTAGGTGTTCCGATGCAGTTATAAGTACATGTGTGTTATACAGAGCAGTTGCCTACAATGCAATGACTCGCACGCGGGTTACCACAATCGAGTCAACTCAATCTATATGACAAAAGGTCACTGGCATAACGCCATAAAGGACGGGTTATAGTATTAAGACAAAAATGATATGCAACGCAGGTGGCGAGCCCTGCTACATAATATTTCATCCATACAAATGACTATATAATTTTTTCTGCCCGGATCGGATCGGTCCCAGTGCCTTGGCGACCGTCCGCGGAACTAGATCCAAAAATCCACCTTGTGCACAAGTTGTCCGTGACCAAACAATGTCTATACTAAGCAATCATTTAATGTAATCTAAGGCAATATGAGCATGAGACAATCATATAGCATGATCTATCTTGCATAGTCTCCATGATCAATATATTGCATAGCAAAGTGTATTCTATACATAGCACATTATAGAAGAAGTATACATTCTAACTAGAATTGAAGCATTACGAAGAACTTTCTGAACGAACTAGCATGTAACAAGGTAACCGTTCACAAGTTGATTGACAAGCATTGAAATGAGGCAACGAACACAAGCTAACATATAAGCAGGCAAGCATTGCATTCATATAAAATATAAGCATTTACGTTGGCACGGTCTATAGATAAAGCGAGAAGTAAAACCGTAAAAGGATATACCGAGCGACATAATCTAGGGACGTACAATATAAATAAGTGAACAGTGCACTACAGAGAGTATATAATGATCTACTCGAGGCATAACGGAGTCTAGTTGCACAAGGCAAAGGTAGCATGCGAGGGTCCACTTATAAGCAAAGTTTTATTTCTATATTCTAACACAAGCAATACAAGTTGGGATTATTCCCTTAGCTAGGTGCGTTGTATTCTTTATTAGCATGCAATGGATGATTCATATAACGACTAGCATGTATCATCCATATTTTAAGTGTACTGGCTAAGCAAAGACAAGTTCATCGTAGCCACCCACCTTAGCGATGATTCACCTCGGTCGAGCGATGCTCCGAGCGAGCCTTTGAAAGCCTAAGCCGGAACTCCTGAAGGGCCAAGTCTGGGAATCCTTTGCCTCAAACGAGTCTTCTCGCTGAGAAAAGCGGGTCGGATCATTGCACTTTTGCCATTAGAATCGGCTGTCTTCTTGAACGGAATAGGTCATCACATTATACACCACTCAGAAAAAGTCTCATACTCGAGACTTCCTGAGCACAAACCGATTTATCGTATACTATCGAATCTATCTCGAGCATAACAATCGGTACCATTAGATCCATTCGAATACAATCTCCTACTCGTTCCTTATTACCGTGTTGCGTGTATACTGGGTCGGTCTTATTGAATAACTCTATTATTCAATCCAAGTTCTGACTCGGTCTCTATTGCCTTAGCGCCGAACATATATCGCTTAACGCGGGGTCCATTATAATCAATCATGAATAATGATCTAAGGCTGAGGCAAACTTATACTTGTCCACACGAGTCTAATATATTCACTTTTACTAGTATTCGAGATCAACACATCACAAGTCTGGATCATGCACATATTCAAAGTGCACATTAAACATAGACATGTCAACCAACTTAGCGATAGCGAAGTCGTATCACTCGAGTTTCACATATCATTAAGTCTTGGATTATGCACATATTCAAGGCATTCCTCAAACATATGCATTCAACCAATAGAGATAGTAAAATCGGACAAGCTACTTGCAAAAATCTCGAGGGTTCTCATTTTATGAATTACGATGATACTTCCGACACGAAATACCGTCCGAGCTACTTCTCAAAATCTAAGCACAATTATCTATATTTGCCTAAGCGATAAATCTGATAATGTTTATATCGGTTGTCATTCTAAGTCTGACTTCTCTCTTATCTGAATGATATCTCAATCTCGTTTGTAACTAGCTTGCACCAAAAAGGGTCTTGGCGCGCGATACTCAACATAACTTAGCCGAAAGGCTGTGTGCATAGCTAACCGTTTGAACGATATTCTATTTTGCATACTAACTAGTTGGATAATCACGTATAGGTATTCAGATTTGCACATAAGTCATAATTCTAGCATGAGTCTATTCCCACAAAGTCAGCACAGGTTGGCACAATGGCCATTGTAGCATAATTCATACAAGCAATCATATCATTCACATGCACTTTTTTTAAAGTATTTAGACCTATTGTTTGGAATATTCTGATGGGACATTGGAAGAGAGTGTATGCACATAACCCCGAACGAGCTTTCAAAACTGAGAAAATTGAAACAAAGTCCAAAGGCATAAAGCCATGCTCTGATACCAATATGTCATGCCCTGATCTCCTGCAGGCAATCGGTCATCCCTGTTGGGCACGAACCACCGCGTCAGCGCTCCTGCGGGACGATCGCTTGACCCATCTGGGTATGATGCCGCACGAGCTTAAGCCGCACCCGTGCAAGACCGTGATCCGAACAGGCGATAAGAGGTCTAAGCCACAAAGTCGTACAGATTGTCCGAGTGTAGTAGAATAATAAACGCATAGGCAATTGGTAACAAGTTCTCAGAATCGTCAATAGCAGAAGCATTGTATAACACAAGTATAAAAATAAAATAAGCTCTTTATTGATATTGAAACAAGTGTTACATGTGGTGCTAGGCCGAGATTACAAGTCGCTCAAGCCTCTCTCTCTCTCTCTCTCTAAAACAGTAAAAGCGTGCCAAGTGGCCATATTTGTAGAATGATACATAGATGATATTCCAACATTATGTCTTTTATATGTGTTTCAGTTCCGGACGCAACGTTCCAAGGCTCCAGAGGAAACTCCATGCCTTAGCACGCACGAAGGAGGCATCCGTACCGAACGAGGTTCTCCTGCACCCTGCAAGAAATCTGGTAGGTTATCAGTACATGAATGCGCTGGTGGGAAGGCTTCTCGTCCGCTCGATAAATCCAAACATGTTATACAGGTTTTGTTTACCATCTATTAAGTTATATTTCTAGTCTTGCCTTAGGATCAGTGTTATGGCATTTATGAAAAGCCTAACTCATATGGCAGTGCGTCGTGCGATATAAATAACACGGCGAGACTTACCAACTTACCATTCGTCCTTCCATGTCCAAGGGAAACCAAGTTAAATCAAGCATGAGCATATATAATAAAATCCAAGGGCAAATAGCATATGCAAACACAAGTATAGTGAGCAAGACTATATTTTGGTGCACTATTACATGGATTATAAGGCATTTTGCATTGGATGTTCAATGTATTCAATTATGCACAAGTGTTTCATATTCATATCCATTTAGGTGTTCTGATGCAGTTATAAGTATAATTGTGTTATACAGAGCAATTGCCTACAATACAATGACTCGCACACAGGTTGCTGCAATCGAGTCAACTCAATCTATATGACAAAAAGTCACTAACATAAAGCCATAATGGACGGGTTATAGTCTCAAGACAAAAATGATATGCAACGCAGGTGGCGAGCCCCACTACATAACATTCCGTTCATACAAACGACTATACAATTTGTTCTACCTGGATCAGATCGGATCGGTCCCAGTGCCCCGACGATCGTCCGCGAAACTAGATCCAAAAATCCACCTTGTGCACAAGTTATCCGTGACCAAACAGTGTCTATACTAAATATAAACCCCCTGAATTTTCAAAATTATTAAAACTTGGATTTTTCCAATTTTCTGGAATTTTCTGGGAATTTTCTGAAATTAAAATCAAGGTTCTTAATTATTAAATAATTTTTAATTGTTAATAAATAATATTAAAATATCATGGAAATAATATTTTTGGGTGTAAAATGAAAAACTGGACTTAGGGTAATTTTTCTGGATTTTCTGGGCCTCAGACCTATTTTTAAATGCCTAAAAACTAATTTTATTTAATTATATAAATTACTGTTTATTTATTATTATTATTATACTTATTTTATTTTATTTTCTTTTTTTTCTTTCTTTTCTTGGGCCCGGCCCGGCCCAGTGGGCCGAGCCCAGCAGCCAGCCCCAGCCCGCCTTCCTTGCGGGTCGGGCGGGTCTGTCCGGACCCGTTTGCCACCCGACCCGACCCGCACGAACCGATCCCCCAGCCCCACGCCGCCCGACTCCACCGCCGCCCTCCGCGCGCAGCGCCGCCCACTCCGCACCTACTCCCCGCGTCCACCGCGCCACGTCCCCCTCACCCTCCGCCTAGCTCGGCCCCCTAACCGCCCCTCTCCCCTATAAATGGCCCCGAGCACCTCCCCTCCGGCCATCACCTCACCCTAACCCTAACCCTATCCCTAACCCTAGCCTCCGTCCCCGGCCAACCCTTTCCGCCGTACCACGCCAACGACAACTGCCGCCTTGCCCCCGACCTCGCCGCTGCCCAGCCACCCTGCCACCGCCGTCGCCGTCGCCTCCAGCCGCCTACCCCTCTTCTTCCCCGTCGACAGCAGCCGCAGCGCCGCCCTGGGCCGCCCCCGCGCCGCCGCCTCCGCCCGAACGCTGCGCCGCCCTCCGCCGCAGCACCCCCAGCCCCCTCCGCCGCAGTCCAGCCGCCGGAGCCGCCAGCCACCTCCTGAGAAGCAAACCCTAACCCTAGTTCAATTCCTGTGTCCGACACGAGTCGGACACGACTCGACCCTGTTTTTGGGTCCCCTTCAGGTGCGTGTAACTTTTTGTTCGTAGCTCCGTTTTCAATTCCGCAAATTGCGTTGCGAAGCCTGTATGACCCTCTCGGTGCCCGGATAAACCGTTCGGGGCATCGCATCCTGTGGTGATCGCACACCGCGATCCAAAAACAGGAAAAACCAGACCCTGTTTTACCCCGGAACTGAGTGCGCCCTGCCAAACGGGACAACTTGATCGCGTGCGGTCTTTACAGATACGTGCACTTCGTCGATACGGACGTGTGAGATTTCGCGGAAGCTGATTCGGGTGTGCGTGCACACCGGAATCAACGCGTATCCGCGGACATTGCCCCGTATCCGACTTTTCTGCAATTTGCCCTAACTTCTTGTACACTCGTCAGATCGAGACAAAACTTGCGCCATCGGACTCGTAGCGATACGCTGGTCCTGTGGGTCAAGTTTGGTTCGATTCTGAGAACGTTGACGAAATCACGTGTCGTGGGCCCCATAGGCCCCGCTCGACGGGCGATTTTGTGATCGGCTCATCGGAATCTAAATCTGGAAGTTCCGTTGGGTTCGTATCAGCATTCCTGACCTGTTGACACTAAGTTTGGTGAATTTGGAGACCATTGACCCGGACACGTTTTTCGGTGCAAAGCGGGCCCACCGGCGGACCCCGTTTTGACCCGAAACTGCCGTTTTTGCCCTTGTCTCCAAATTGGACCCAAGGACAGGCGTTTCTAGCTATTTGACATCTTCTGAGCGTGATGGTAATGTCTATTTCAGCTTTTGGACTCATCTCTGGAAATTTCCCCAAGAATAATTAATCAGATCCAAACAACAGGCAAGTACCTGCACTTCAAGTTAAATCTTTATATTGTGATAATTAATTCCCTGCTTTACTAGTACCCTTGATGATTACACCTAGTGTTAGAAATACTGGATTTCATGTCTTGAATATTGGAGTTCATATCTTGTTTATCATGTCGGGTGGGAGAATACTAGAAGGCATGTAGTTTACCCTTTCCCCTGCCATGTTTAATAGCTGTTGGTACGCGACTGTACCTCAGCCGGATCTCGATTTTCCCTATTTAATAGCCATTTATGACAGCCGGATTAGCCTTATAAACCCCTACATGCCAACTATGTATTCTAAAACAAACACAAGTTCACACAGATAGTTTCTGGTCTTGTTATATTTCTTGCTGACTGTTGTAGTTTCATTCCTGTCTCATTTATTTCTGTTTTTTCATATTCCTGTTTACAGCTTTAACTCTGAGATATTGATGTTCTTTTATGCAGTTTCTCAACATGATACTCAATTTAATTGTCATAAATATTTAGTTTAATCTTGTTGTGCACTGTGTACTTTGCTCCTTTCCTGACTGGATCCGTTGATTTAGGCGATGATGAGGACCTTGCCCCTACATATTATGGTCCCTATGAGGGGACAGATGATACTTATGAGGAGCCAGATCCCACCCAGGAGACCTCTGCTGCAGAATAGATAGCAGTGGCTATTTCATTTATTTGCTCTTTATCTTAGTAATCGGGTTTGTCCCCGATTTTATTCTGATTTCTGTACTAAACATTTGAATATGTTGTCACATTTATTTTAATTGCAATCTTAAGTATCTGTTTCCCATTATTATCTTGCCTATGTTATTTGTGAATGAGCTAGTTTAGTAAGTATGGATTTGACCTAGACAGCGTACTACCGCCGACTTTGCGGCGTAGGCTGGACGTACCCACGCACTCGTGCCCGAATTTTCGGGTGCAGGTCGTGACACTAAACAATCACTTGATGAAGTCTAAGGAAATACGAGCATGAGATAATCACATAGCATGATCTATCTTGCATAGTCTTCCTGATCAATATATTGCATAGCAAAGTGTGTTCTATACATAGCATATTTATAGAAGAAGTATACATTCTAACTAGAATTGAAGCATTACGAAGAATTTTCTGAATGAACTAGCATACAAAAAGGTAACCGTTCACAAGTTGATTGACAAGCATTAAAACGAGGCAATGAATACAAGCTAACAGATAAGCAGGCAAGCATCACATTCATATGAAACATAAGCATTTACGTTGGCATGGTCTATGGGTAAAACAAGGAGTAAAACTATAAAGGGACATACCGAGCGACATGATCTAGGGACGTGTAGTGTAAACAAGTGAATAGTGCACTACAAAGAGTATATAATGATCTACTTGAGACATAGTGGGGTCTAGTTGCACAAGGCAAAGGTAGCATGCGAGGGTCCACTTATAAACAAAGTTTTATTTCCATGTTCTAATACAAGCAATACAAGTTAGGATTATTCCCTTAGCTATGTGCGTTGTATTCTTTATTAGCATGCAGGAGGTAATTCATCTAGAGGCTAGCATGTATCGTCCATATTTTAAGTGTGCTGGCTAAGCAAAGACAAGTTCATCGTAGCCACCCACCTTAGCGATGATTTACCTCGATCGAGCGATACTCCAAGCGAGCCTCTGAAAGCCTAAGCCGGAACTCCTGAAGGTCCAAGTCTGGGAATCCTTTGCCTCAAACGAGTCTTCTCGCTGAGCAAAGCGGGTCGGATCATTGCACTTTTGTCGTTTAAATCGGCTGTCCGCTTGAACAGAATGGGTCGTCACACGAACAGGGCATTACACTGCCAACCATTCCTAACGACTATTTGTTGCAAGAATCCAAAGTAAAAAGTGCTACGTCTACTGTCCCGTCCATCTCTTCTCATGTAAGAATGATATACATGGAAGGGGATGAGCATAAAGGCCCTAGAAATCAAAAGCGCCTCGCGGCCCTCGAGGCTATGATGCAGACCATGAGTGAATTAATACAAGCCTTGACCCAATCTGTGCTAGACATCAAGCCAAGTGTAGCTTTCCAGCCACCAAGGGCTTCAGAACAAGCAAGTTTAGACCCGGGGACCAATACAGATTCTGACGCAACTGCTCTGGGCGGAAATCACCCTCAGCCCGGTTCGTTTGCCCCTTCCACGGAAGACGAAGCCAAAGTCACAATGAGAAAAATTTAGGAACTCCGGGCTCGCCTAGATCTATGGATAACCGGGATTCACTGCGCGAGCTCGGGATACATTAACCGTACCCCCGCGAGTGGAGGGATATTCCATACCTGCCAAAGTACAAGCCCTTCAACCTGAACCCATTCTACACGAATACTTCTTCCCGTCAATACACGAGCTATTTCGAGACTGCAACGGGGCAACTACCTCGTAGTGAGGCACTCCTCACCAAGATCTTTATGGGGACGTTGTCCGGGGTCACATTTGACTGGTTTTGTAGCCTACAAGATAACTATATCTAGTTGCTTGATGACTTCAAGAGTATTTTTATCAAAAGATTCTATGACGTAGGAAGCGACGTAATGATGTCTTCCCTGATGGATGTCACCCAAGGGGAAAGGGAACTCACCCTAAATTATATCGAACGTATTCGCCAAGCAGCACTGTGGTTGCCTCCAGAAAATCCTGAGTCCACACTCATGGACATGTGTCGCAGGAACCTACTATCGGCAGTCAGCCTCTGGATGGGTAGTTGTCAATTCAAAGACTGGACATCATTTATCATCAACGCTATTGGTGCTGAAAAGAAGGTCAAAGACGCCAGGCTCCTGGGAATACAGATTCCTGTCGCCAATGACAGGGAAAATTGTTCCAACAATAATAACAATGGCAACAACAACCGCGAGAGAAAAGGGAAGCAGGCCCTGGTGGACAACTTAACCAAGAAGCCCCAGCAAAAGCTGGCTGAACTTTCGAAGCCCTAAGAGACTTACTCCTTCGAAGATGTCACGACCCGCACCCGGAAATTCGGGCACGAGTGCGTGGGTACGTCCAGCCTACGCCGCAGAATCGGCGGTAGTACGCTGTCTAGGTCAAATCCAGATTTACTAACTAGCTCATTCACAAATAACATAGGCAAGATAATAATGAGAAATAAAACTTAAGATTGCAACTGAAATAAATGTGACAACAGATTCAAATATTTTAGTACAGGAATCAGAATGAAATCGGGGACAAACCCGATTGCTAAGATAAAGAGCAAAACTAAGATAACTACTGCTAACTACTCAGCAGGAGTAGCTTCCTGTGCGGGAACTGGCTCTGCAACTGTATCACCTGCTGCCTCATAGGGGCCATAATAGGTGGGGGCAAGGTTCTCATCATCGCCTAAACAACAGATCCAGTCAGGAAAGGAGCAAAGTACACAGTGCACAACAAGATTAAACTAAATATTTTATGACAATTAAATATTGGATATCATATTGAGAAACAGCATTAGCAGAACATTATTATCTCAGAGTTAGCTGTAAATAGGAATATGAGAAACAGAAATAAATGAAACAGGAAATGAAACTACAATAGCCAGCAAGAAATATAACATGACCAGAACTATCTGTGTGAACTTGTGTTTGTTTTTAGAATACATAGTTGGCATGTAGGGGTTTATAAGGCTAATTCGGCCGTCATAAACGGCTATTAGACAATATAATCGAGATCCGGCTGATGGACAGTCGTGTACCAACAGCTATTAGACAATCTAGGGGAAAGGATAAACTACATGCCTCCTTAGTATTCTCCCACCCGACACGAAAATAAGACATGAACTCCAGTATTCAAGACATGAAAATCCAGTGTTCTAACACTACGTGTAATCATCCAATGATGCTAGTAGAGCAAGGAATTAATTATCACAATATAAAGAATAAACTTGAAGTGCAGGTACTTGCCTGTTGTTTGGATCTGATTAAATTGGTTCTTAGGGGAAAAGTCCAGAGATGAGTCCAAAAGCTGAAATAGACATTACCATCATGCTCAGAAGATATCAAATAGCTAGAAACGCCTGTCCTTGGGTCCAATTTGGAGACAAGGGCAAAAACGGCAGTTTCGGGTCAAAACGGGGTCCGCCGTTGGGCCCGCTTTGCACCGAAAAACGTGTCCGGGTCAACGGTCTCCAATTTCACCAAACTTAGTGTCAACAGGTCAGGAACGCTGATACGAACCCAACGGAAATTCCAGATTTGGATTCCGATGAGCCAAACACAAAATCGCCCGTCGAGCGGGGCCTGTGGGGCCCACGACACGCGATTTCGTCAACGTTCTCAGAATCGAACCAAACTTGACCCACAGGACCAGCGTATCGCTACGAGTCCGATGGCACAAGTTTCGTCTCGATCTGACGAGTGTACAAGAAGTTAGGGCAAATTGTCGAAAAGTCAGATACGGGGCGATGTCCGCGGATACGCGTTGATTTCGGTGTGCACGCACACCCGAATCAGCTTCCACGAAAACTCACACGTCTGTATCGATGATGCGTACGTATCTGTGAAGACCGTACGCGACCAAGTCGTCCTGTTTGGCGGGGCGGACTCAGTTCCGGGGTGAAACAGGGTCTGGTTTTTCCTGTTTTTGGATCGCAGTGTGCGATCACCACAGGACGCGATGTCCCGAACAGTTTATCCGGACACCGAGAGGGTCATACAGGCTTCCCAACGCAATTTGCGGAATTGAAAACGGAGTTACGAGCAAGAAGATACACGCACCTGAACAGGACCGAAAAACCAGGTAAAATCGTGTCCGACACGACACAGGACACTGTGTCCTGTGTCCGACACAGTGAATTAGGAATTTGGGAATTAGGGTTTCGAACGCTGCAGGCGGCGGTCCGGCCGGAGGAGGGCGGCGCCGCTGCGGGGGAGGCCGGCCGGGTGCTGGGCGGCGCCTGCGAGGGCGGCACAGCGCGGTGGCAGGCGCTGGAGGCGGACTCGAGCAGCTGCTGCTGCGGCTGTCGTCGTCGAACGGGGAGGAGGAGAAGTGGGAGGGGCTGCCGTTGGTGGCGGAGGCGAGCGGGCAGCTGCGAGGTCGGGCGAGGCGCTGGGAGGAGACGACGGCCGGGCGGGAGGCGGAGGTCGGTGGAGGTCGATCGGGGGCTCGGGGAGATGGGTTTAAAAAGGGGCGGAGACGGTTGCGCGGGGCCGAGGGAGGCGGCGGCCAGCGCGGGGGGGGGGGCGCGTGGCTGCGGGTAGCGCGGGGGTCGGGGTGGCGACGTGGCCGAGGGCGGGGCGGCAGCCGCGGGAGGCGGCGGCTGACTCGGGCAGAGGGGAGGAACGGTGTGAGCGGGTTAACGGGCGGCTAGCGGGTCGGGTTGCCTGACCCGACCCGACCCGGAAAGTCAGCGGGCTGGGAAGCTGGGCCGGCTGGGCTGGGCTTCGGCCCACTGGGCTGGGCCGGCCCAGGAAAAGAAAATAAATATAATGAAAAAAATAATAATAAATATAAATAATAATAATAAATGAATTAATAAATAAATAAATAAATAAATAATTGTTTTAAGGTGTTTTAAATTAGGTCCGAGGCCCGATAAATTCCAGAAAAATTACCCTAAGTCCAGTTTTTCATTTTACACCCAAAAATATTATTTTCATAATATTTTAATGTTGTTTATTATTAATTAAAAATCATGTAATAATTCAAAACCCTGATTTTAATTTCAGAAAATTCCCAGAAAATTCCAGAAAATTGTGAAAAATCCTAATTTTAATATTTTGAAAAAATCAGGGGCTTACAATCTATCCAACTTATAAAATTTCGTCCTCGAAATTTAAATTATGGCAGGGTTCTCTCTGTCCAAACTCACTTGATTACAGTCTAACGGGTTTCTCTCAGGTGAACATTGCGGTCGCTACCCAACTTAAAATTTTACCCATATCCTCTAAGACTGTACAACTAGTAAAGCTAGGTCCCAACTTAATAAATCATGGTATTGAATCTTAAGTCTGCAACACAAAACACAGCACATAGGGTCTTGTCTTAGTCATAAAGGGTTATCATCAATTCGTCCGGTCTGAGGGGTATGTCTAGCACTACAAATCAACTTATACCAACCACAGGTCTTTGTCTTTCCGAAATAAGGAAAGACGAGAATCAATAATAAAGAGTTTAAGGGCGAGGTGGTAGAACAGAGGTATAGGGATCAAGGCGTTTTTCAGGAATTCTAATGGGAATTGTCAGGCGGTTAAGGATCGAGGTTCTATTCTGGTAATGCTGAAACGATATGCTCGGACGTATTTAGGGGGCAAGTAGACTAGTCGACTATACCTCAATCCACATAAGTAGTCATGCGAAGCGCAAATCAAAATGCACTAAGGTTGATCAGACCGTAGTACACTGATTCTGAGTAGACACTTGTATTAGTGGGGTTGATCAGGCCTCAATAATATATGTGTCATGAACAAGCCCGATAAAGGGTAAGCTTGCAAAACTAGGCTATAAAATAGCAGCATAAGTCAAGTTCAGCAAAATTAAGTGCGCTAGATGATGATGAAAAGGAGGTACAAAATATTGAAGTTCACAAAATAACACAAAATAAGCACAATAGCAAAATCCTCTAAAACAGTTATCAAATTTAAAAGCATACCAGGTATTTAGCAAGTTCAAAATTACTAGGTTGGGGCTGAGGTCACGAACCAATAGGCACGAAAACAATACTAGAAAAGATATCTACGAATCACTTACGCGCATTAGCTGCTTCCAGAGTTTGCGCGTTCTCCACGGTCATTACGTAAGCCTGTCCGCGTCCTTGAGCAGCGGGACAGTCCCTCACTTGATGTGCTGCTGAGCCACAAAGTAGACAAACACCTAGCCTCTTTCTGCAAACTTGCCAAGTATGGCCTGGTCTATGACAATAGTTACAAGCAGCAGCTTGTTGGTTCTGTCCCTGGGCCTGGTGTTGGGGTGCTGGAGCTCGAGGGAGAGGACGCTGAGCTTGTTGCGGGGCCCTCTGTTGTTGTTGTTGAAAAGAGCGTTTGTTGGGTCCCGCATTTCCGGTATCTCTTTCTCGCTTTAGCTTATGCCCCATGTCTCTCTCAACGCCTTGTGCCACGCTCAAGATTTCCTCGTAGGTGCGAGCTCGGCTGGTGGTGACAGCAAGGCGAATATCCGGAGATAGCCCCTTCTTGAATCTACGGGCTCTGTCCTCCGGGGTACGAACCATGTACTCTGCAAAGTGGCTTAACCTGCTAAATTCAGCAGTATACTCATCTACAGATAGGTTACCTTGTTCCAGTCTCTCGAATTGACTTTCGAGAGCTTCCCGAGCCACTTCGGGGTAGAATTTTTCCTTGAACAGTCTCTTGAAGTCCTCCCAGGTGAGGTCAGGAGCAGATAGTTGAGGTTCGTCTCTAAACCAGGTCCGAGCTATATCGAACAGTTGCAGGCTTGCAGACTCCACTTTAAGATTATCAGGAACCCGAGCAGTCTTCAAGAGTCTCTCGACGTTCTCTATCCACTCATCGGCATAGAGAATGCCCTCAGTTCCGTAGAATTCCAAGGGTCTGAGATTTTTGAAGTCTTTGGCACTCCCTGGCCTCTTGAGTGGCGACTCCTGGGACTTAATAGCTTCTGAGAGGCTGGTCCCCAGAAGTGCAGTCTGTTCTTTCTGGGATTCCACTAGTCCCTGGAACACTCCGAGTAGCTGTGCCCCATCCAGAGTAACTGCCGGAACAGATGGAGGCGGCGGGAGTGCAAGAGTTTCGGGCACATTCTGCTCAGCTGGTTCTGATGTGCCTCCTACTGTGTTCCTTGTCTGGACCATTCTGAAAGATGAAGGGATAGGGAGTTCAGAATAGATTACTTGGAAATTAAGGGCGATAGGAAAAATTGATCAGAAGTGATATTAAGAATTGAAATCAGGACCCTATACTGTGAATGAGCTTTTCCTAGAATCCTCAATCTTATTGCAGGCCTGTTCGGTCCCTAAGTTGAAACCGAACAATTTAGTCGTTTGACCTGCATGGGCCACCATAAAAACGTGTCACGACCCGCACCCAAAAATTCGGGCACGAGTGCGTGGGTACGTCCAGCCTACGCCGCATAATCGGCGGTAGTACGCTGTCTAGGTCAAATCCAGATTTACTAACTAGCTCATTCACAAATAACATAGGCAAGATAATAATGAGAAATGAAACTTAAGATTGCAACTAAAATAAATGTGACAACAGATTCAAATATTTTAGTACAGGAATCAGAATGAAATCGGGGACAAACCCGAATGCTAAGATAAAGAGCAAAACTAAGATAACTACTGCTAACTACTCAGCAGGAGTAGCTTCCTGTGCGGGAACTGGCTCTGCAACTGTATCACCTGCTGCCTCATAGGGGCCATAATAGGTGGGGGCAAAGTTCTCATCATCGCCTAAACAACAGATCCAGTCAGGAAAGGAGCAAAGTACACAGTGCACAACAAGATTAAACTAAATATTTTATGACAATTAAATATTGGATATCATGTTGAGAAACAGCATTAGCAGAACATTATTATCTCAGAGTTAGCTGTAAACAGGAATATGAGAAACAGAAATAAATGAAACAGGAAATAAAACTACAATAGCCAGCAAGAAATATAACATGACCAGAACTATCTGTGTGAACTTGTGTTTGTTTTTAGAATACATAGTTGGCATGTAGGGGTTTATAAGGCTAATTCGGCCGTCATAAACGGCTATTAGACAATATAATCGAGATCCGGCTGATGGACAGTCGTGTACCAACAGCTATTAGACAATCCAGGGGAAAGGGTAAACTACAAACCTCCTTAGTATTCTCCCACTCGACACGAAAATAAGACATGAACTCCAGTATTCAAGACATGAAAATCCAGTGTTCTAACACTACATGTAATCATCCAATGATGCTATTAGAGCAAGGAATTAATTATCACAATATAAAGAATAAACTTGAAGTGCAGGTACTTGCCTGTTGTTTGGATCTGATTAAATTGGTTCTTGGGGGAAAAGTCCAGAGATGAGTCCAAAAGCTGAAATAGACATTACCATCATGCTCAGAAGATTTCAAATAGCTAGAAATACCTGTCCTTGGGTCCAATTTGGAGACAAGGGCAAAAACGGCAGTTTCGGGTCAAAACGGGATCCGCCGTTGGGCCCGCTTTGCACCGAAAAACGTGTCCGGGTCAACGGTCTCCAATTTCACCAAACTTAGTGTCAACAGGTCAGGAACGCTGATACGAACCCAACGGAAATTCCAGATTTGGATTCCGATGAGCCGAACACAAAATCGCCCGTCGAGCGGGGCTTGTGGGGCCCACGACACGCGATTTCGTCAACGTTCTCAGAATCGAACCAAACTTGACCCACAGGACCAGCGTATCGCTACGAGTCCGATGGCGCAAGTTTCGTCTCGATCTGACGAGTGTACAAGAAGTTAGGGCGAATTGTCGAAAAGTCGGATACGGGCGATGTCCGCGGATACGCGTTGATTTCGGTGTGCACGCACACCCGAATCAGCTTCCACGAAAACTCACACGTCCGTATCGACGATGCGTACGTATCTGTGAAGACCGCACGCGACCAAGTCGTCCCATTTGGCGGGGCGGACTCAGTTCCGGGGTGAAACAGGGTCTGGTTTTTCCTGTTTTTGGATCGCGGTGTGCGATCACCACAGGACGCGATATCCAGAACAGTTTATCCGGACACCGAGAGGGTCATACAGGCTTCCCAACGCAATTTGCAGAATTGAAAACGGAGCTACGAGCAAGAAGATACACGCACCTGAACATGACCGAAAAATCAGGTAAAATCGTGTCCGACACGACACAGGACACTGTGTCCTGTGTCCGACACAGTGAATTGGGAATTTGGGAATTAGGGTTTCGAACGCTGCAGGCGGCGGTCCGGCCGGAGGAGGGCGGCGCCGCTGCGGGGGAGCCCGGCCGGTGTTGGGCGACGCCGGCGAGGGCGGCACAGCGCGGTGGCAGGCGCCGGAGGCGGACTCGAGCAGCTGCTGCTGCGGCTGTCGTCGTCGAACGGGGAGGAGGAGAAGTGGGAGGGGTTGTCGTCGGTGGCGGAGGCGAGCGGGCAGCTGCGGGGTCGGGCGAGGCGCTGGGAGGAGACGACGGCCGGGCGGAGGCGGAGGTCGGTGGAGGTCGATCGGGGGCTCGGGGAGATGGGTTTAAAAAGGGGCGGAGACGGTTGCGCGGGGCCGAGGGAGGCGGCGGCCAGCGCGGGGGGGGGGGGCGCGTGGCCGCGGGCAGCGCGGGGGGTCGGGGGTGGCGACGTGGCCGAGGGCGGGGCGGCAGCCGCGGGAGGCGGCGGCTGACTCGGGCAGAGGGGAGGAACGGGTGAGCGGGTTAACGGGCGGCTAGCGGGTCGGGTTGCCTGACCCGACCCGACCCGGAAAGTCAGCGGGCTGGGAAGCTGGGCCGGCTGGGCTGGGCCGACCCAGGAAAAGAAAATAAATATAATGAAAAAAATAATAATAAATATAAATAATAATAATAAATGAATTAATAAATAAATAAATAAATAAATAAATTTTTTAAGGTGTTTTAAATTAGGTCCGAGGCCCGATAAATTCCAGAAAAATTACCCTAAGTCCAGTTTTTCATTTTACACCCAAAAATATTATTTTCATAATATTTTAATATTGTTTATTATCAATTAAAAATCATGTAATAATTCAAAATCCTGATTTTAATTTCAAAAAATTCCCAAAAAATTCCAGAAAATTGTGAAAAATCCTAATTTTAATATTTTGAAAAAATCAGGGGCTTACAGAAGATGAAGACGTCATGCCCATCTTCGATGTATTGATGAAGGGTGACAAGCTTTGGCTCCCCGAGTTCAAGCGCCATGTAGAGGCAGCCGAGATAAAAAAATCCAAAATACTGCCATTACCATCACTACGTCCACCATGCGACGAAGGACTGCTACACCCTCAAGAGGTACATCCAGCGCCTGCTTGACACCAAGACCCTTACCTTGGACTTCGACGACAAGATAATTGCTGCCAACATGGTGTCCCTCCAGTTTGGTAACTTTCTCGCGACGGAAGCCCAGGATGAAGTCATCCCGATCCCGAGGGCAATAATGGAGGTAGTCAATCTTCCACCAGCTCGCGATCAAGCAGTCGGGATTATACCTCTTACTACACCTTAGGGCGAGATCATGTGGGTCCACCCAAATTTTGTCCCAGACTTGATGCAACAAGCAGCGCCTTCCACCGTCAAGTTTAAAGCACGAAAAAACAAATCCTTCCTGGGAGTCTCCAGCAGCAAATTCCAGGGCTTTATCATCACTTCTCAAGGTATTCACATAGACCCCGACAAAACTAAATAATCCTCGAGATAAATCCGTTGAGAAAACTCTGCGAGCTCCGCGGCCTTCAAGGGAGGCTGGCATACATCATGGGGTTCATATCAAACATATTTGGGCTTTGTCAGCCATTCATCCAGCTCATGAAGAAAGGTGTCTACTTTGTATGAAATGAAGAATGTCAATGCACGTTCGACGACACCAAAGGATACTTATTAAACCCTACAGTGCTGGTAGTCCCGGTCTTGGGGAACCTTTTTTACTTTATGTACGTACGATAGATCATTCCCTCGGTGCTCTATTAGCCCAGAATAGTGATGCAGGCCACAAGCAGGCCATCTATTATCTCAGCCGGATGATGGCTGGCTCAGAGCATAGATATACCCCCGCCGAGAAGGAATATCTTGCTATAGTATTTGTTATCCAGAAGATTCGGCATTACATGATGTAACAAACCATTCATGTGATCTCACGAGTCAATCCTCTAAGAGTTCTCATAACCAAACCGGGGGTGCTCAGTTCCTGTCTATCTATCTAGACGATACTACTTTCTCCATACGACATAGTATTTGTCCCATATAAAGCCGTCAAAGGTCAAGCACTGGCCGACTTCCTAGTGGCACATCCGAGGACAGAAAACTCTAAACTCTACGATGAGATTCGAGACAAAGTGATGGACTCAAATGTAACTTCATGCGAGGTTGTTTGGCAAATATTTTTTGATAGTTCTTCAAGAACAGGGCCCAAGGGCGATATCATTACGGAGGTCGGGATAGTGCTATACCAAGTGTGTCTCTCGGGAGCCTTCAACAGACGGTTCAAGGTGAGAGCTTTTCAAGTGGGAGACCTCGTCCTAACCGTATGAAGACCGATGGTCATGACCCACAAGACGGTCGACAAAATCTAGCCTAAATAGGAGGGCCCGTTCATCGTGGTGTCCGTATTCTCCAACAGAGCCTACAGGCTAGTGAAACCCAATGGAGACTTGCTTATGATGCCTATCAACTGCAAGTTCCTAAAAAAAGTACTATGTCTAAGCTAGACTTGTACTCCCCTTATCCCCAATGGGACAACGCAGATATAAATATCTACACTCTTGGTTCTTCATCCCCAGCAAGTGTCTATATGTAACTTTTTTCTCTTTTTATAAATTCCTGTAAAAGCCACCATCTGTATCCAGGAGTCCTAGATACGCAACGGATAATGGATCCTTAAAGTCTCCCCAGTAGAGCAGTCCTCATGTCCACTTGTACACTCCCGTAGTAATCATTCAAAAACTAATTTTGTTATATGCTAGCCATGTTCATATTTTCTCTGAGCTATCATCCTACCAATCTCTCCAGCGGAGCAATCCTCAGGTCTATCCATACTCCCGGATAGACCACACTCAACAAATCATTCCTCAGCGAGTTTCTCGAACATCAGTTCACGTCCATATTACCTCTGAAGTATCATCCTAATATTTCTTTCTGGCTGAGTTTGCTATGTCTATATTACCTCTAAGAAATTCTTCTAGGTTTTGGCTATTGATCATCACGTCCATATTACCTCTGATATCAGTTGTCATCCCCACTTATCACCCGTACTCACCAAGGTACACCAGCGGTGTTAAGTTCACAAAAACTGTCACGTCCATATCACCTCTGGCAGGGCTTATCTCGAACTTATTACTTGCACTAACATGCACAAAATGTAATGGGTCCACAAAAACTGCCACGTCCATATCACCTCTGGTAGGGCTTGTTCCATGTCTATTACTTGCACAAACGTGCACAAAAAGTAATGGGTCCACAAAACCTATCACGTCCATATTACCTCTGATAGGGATTATTTTTAAATTTATTATTTGCACCCTAGTGCGCAAAAAGTAATAATTCTACCAAAGATCTACCAGTGGATGTCCTCAATGGAAGCAAACAGTTTACATACATATCACCTCTAAACTATGAGCTGTCAATGTTCTGCATCCAAAGAAAATTGCCACATCCATATTACCTCTGGCTCATTTTCTTTTTTCTTCCACCAAAAATACCAGGATCATGCCTAACCTCCCAGTACGACTATCGATCGGCTCACGTCTATGTCACCTCTGAGCTATCATTTTTACCCCCTCCCCAGTAGGGTTTGCCATGCCCTTCGCACCTCTGAGCAAATCTTCTAGGTTTAGCTATCGATCATCATGTCCACAGTACCTCTTATATCGATTGACGTCTAAACTTATCACCTGTACTTAAATTTAAGTGTGCCAACGGTGTTAAGTCCACCAAAATTGCCACTACCTCTGGCAAGGCCCATTTTGAACTTATTACTTGCACTAATGTGAGCAAGAAATAATAAGTCCCCCAAAGATCCCTTAGTGGGATGTCCTCAAAAACTACGATATCTTACCACATCTACATTACCTTTGAGTAAGATATTTTTCGAACTTTGCCATGTCCACATTACCTCTGAGTAACGTTCTGCCCATCAATTTTCTACTATCACATTCATATAACCCCTTATAGTGTCAGTCATTTCAACTTGTTATCCGTACCCAGTCTTCGGTACACCAAGGATAATAAGTCTACTAAAATTCCCCAAGAGAATAAAATGTCCTACCACGTCCATATCACCTCTAGTAGGATATTTCTTCCCATATTAAAGGCTTTTCCATGTTTCTTTCAAAGTATTTCAAAACTTGTTCAAGTTTTAAAAACTTTGAAGGGAGTCTTATAGAAGCATGAACATGTTTATGTACCCGAGCAACCATGCACCTAAGGGCCTGATTCAGTAAAAGTAAGGCCGCATACAACGTAGAGGAATCCACGATGTAGTGATCCTCCAGCCCATACAATTTTTGACCGAAGACAGTGCTTCCAAGGTCAGTGAGGAGGCTGCATAAAACTCTCTATGCGGTACACAATACATCTTTGTCCATGCGGCACATATAATGATCCTAAAGACATACGACAGGAATTTTAGACACAGGCAAGCTAGCCGCAGGGTGTCACATCCATCAGTCACAACTTTAATGACTCTGACAACATTAATTAGTCTGCAAACACCTTGTATTCTATGAAGATGACAAGCATTAGTGCTTATGTCAGAGAGTCACGATTGCTTTTGTTTGTATACAATATCACAATGTCACGCGTACACACGACAAACCTTCATGCATCAAAACCCTCCAAAAGACCAAGCTCGCTATGCTCTCCATGTGCTACTACTCCCTCAAGTAGCCACATGCGGCCTGAACAACCAAGTCACAAAGAAGCCATATACGGCCTGATCAACCAAGTCGCTGAGAAGCCGCATAGTATACTATATGCGGCCTAAACAACCACAGAGCAAGAAGGCCGCATAAAATCTCCTGACACAGATTTTGATGTTTGTTAGAAGTTTTGACACATCACTCATCACTATGAGATGCTTCAAGACTCGTGAAGATGGCAGTTTAGAAAAAGATAACAAGTCACATCAGTCTATTAATTATTTCGACAAATGTACCATGCCACATGTTCCCACATATGCGGCTACAAGACCCATGAGGCCTCGCCATCATGCGGCCAGAGTATCCAATCGACCAAGGCCCAAACGAGAGCATATATGTAGCTATAAGACCCATGCAGCTCGCCATCATGCGACCAAGTTGCTATGCGGCCTCCAGCTCACAAGATCTTCCCATTATAACTGTATAGAGATCTTCGCACAGTTGGTGCTGACCACGTGTCCAGCTGACCAAGTCATGCACACAACGGGTTAAAAATAACCCCGAGATCTCTTCAATAGCATATCCCAACCAAGATTACGTGGCAATCAGTCCATGGCATGTGACGACAATTACAACCATATTTTGTTGAAGGGGCCTTATGCGACCACCAAATAGAGGTATATGCGGCACCCATAGCACATCAGCACGATGGCTATAAATAGGAGCAACTTGAACGTTCTAAAGGCTGACTTTTTTTCTACTTCAGAGAGAAAGCATATCACCCCCGGCCAATACATAGAGAGAGCATACCGAGACGAGTGAAAAGAGAATGTAAGCTTTCTCACCCTGCATCGGATTGTCCATGGAGTAAATGAGATGCCATAGCACTCCTTGTCCATCATCACACCCCAAAATCAAATATATTATACTTAGATTGTCCGTCCAGGACCTCTTTATACTTTCTTTCGTTTGTTAGTTAAATTAAGCTCTTTTTAGAACTTTCAAATTTAATGGCGAATAGCCCCCAAGCTACACAGACTAAACGGAAAGTCCGATTCTTGAGAATATTATCTCTCCAATACAAAATGGATACAAGCCTCTCCTCATACGAAAGGTCGGTACCAACGATCAATTTTAAATGATTTAGGATATGGCTTGCATCATGTATATACCGTCACAACTGGGATACATGAAATATATTATGTATCTCACAAAGTGATGATGAAAGAGAGTCATGACCCGCATCGGATGTAGGGGCACGAGTACATGAGCGACGCCTAGCCTACGTCGTAACAACGATGTAGAACACTGTCTTTGATAACCATACTATCTAAATATCTGTCATAATATATATAAGGTACCTATCAATAATATCCCAACTCCAAATGGAGGAAAATATTATGATATAATGATAATTAATACTCAGTCATAATATAAAACTAAAAAAAATAAAGACACGAAATGAAATAGAAGAAGAAACATAAAGAGTCACAAATATATCACAAGTCCAAGTCTCGTCGCAACATAATAGTGTAATCTCAATATAATGTCTCAAAAATAACACATGCCACAAAGTCTAACTAGAGTCAAATACAATTTCGTAATAAAATATCTAAATCTCTCTAACTAGTGGTATTACTCAACATGATCTACGACCTCGCCATCCTGTGGCCCGTAGTAGGTGGGATACATCGTCTCTCGCCAATCATCTGAAAAATATATCCAGTCAGGAAGTAACGAGTACAACCCAATAGCAGTTCTAATTAATTGACAAAGACTATAAAACTGTAATAGTAAAGCAATACAAGATAAGCTAATAAGCAATACACTATGGTAAAAGAAGTAGAGTGCAGCAGATAATATGGAAGCACGAAAATGTAAAGATAGATAAATAAATAAAACTAGGAAGCACGACAGATAAGGATATAACCAGCAATATAAAGTGAATCCAGAAAGTCTAGAGTAAAACCAGAAAGTATACACCTAAACTAGTGTGTTTAAATACAACTTTCGTCATATAAACGACTAGGGGATAATGTACAGCAACTCGCACATGAGGTATACGAGTGCTATCATTCCAGATTGTACCTGAGGGGGTGATTCCATATTTTGGGAATGTTTACATGTCTACTAAGGTATTTTCCTGCCCGACTAGTATAATGAATCCAAGTATAATCACGTATCTCAAAATAAATCCATAATACTATCTCGTGTATCCAGTGTGTCAAGGAATCTAGTAATACAATACTAAAAATAAGAATTATAGTAATTATCAATTAAAAAAACTATCAGATAATGTACTCGCCTCTGGTCCTGAGCAAATAATGTCACTCGATGTCCGAACTGATGTCCCACAATCCTGTTTAGAAAAATATTATGTTAAATGGTGTATTGAAGGAGAAATAAATTAAAGAATGCACTAACATGCTTCTAGGTCAATTCTAGGTTAATTGGTCTATATTGGTCTCTAATTACCTTATACTAGTTATAGGTGGTCTCACCTTAGCTATACTAAGTCATTACCTAGGTGTATAGTTAATTCCTTAACTAAAATTAAGTAATTAACTAACTGATATCAATTACCTATTAATATTGATACTATATAATACCTAACTAACAATACCAAGCAATACACTAACTGATAACCAAAATAATACACTAACTGATACTAAGGAATAACCAACTAACATCTAACTAACAGAAATCTGACTTGACTGATGTCAACATCTACTCATGATAATATAATATTGTTATCAGACATTTAATTAGGAACCCAGTTGATACACCAACCTTCACATACTGATATTACTACTCCCTCATTTGGCCTATACCAGACCTCACTTGGCCTCCTACTGATAACTGATACAATGTCTAACTGATCGAATTCTAACTATACTAGTTGTCAAGACCATCTACTAAGGATAACTAATACATTATCTAACTAACTAACTAACTAACTTACACTAACTCACCTACTCTAGTATAACTAACTGATAATTACTAATTGGTAACTATACACTAACAGACATTCATATACATATACTAACTTAACTTATTGTCTATGATACTAACAGACACACTAATTTATACTAACTAAAATCTGAACCTTAACTAACTGATGCTAACATGTATAATTGACTAATACACTACTGTATTAACTGATTATAGATATACTAATTTATCTGATACACAACTGGTATCGTACCCAAACTTACAACTGATACTTAGCCTCACATATACTTGCACATCACCATATCCTCACTGATATACACATAAAACAATACTAAAACACCACTGATATCTATCCTATTACCTGGTATATAGAAACTAACACTCACATATCAGTGGACTGTCATTTGTACCCAGGTATTGCCTTCCTCCTTTCAAACTAACAAATCCAAAACTTTCCTGCACTTGTTGCTGATATTGCCCAGGTTTTATCCAACAATCCCTACTGTCCAACACCAATCACACAAAATACATATACACATATCACTAATAATATATATACATATACATATACATCTAATACTATATATATATATATATATAGTATTAGATGTATATGTATAATTGTTGGTAGTATTAGATGTATATATATATAATTGTATCACTCTTATTAGGCTCACACCCTCTTATCTACCCATATCAACACAACAACAACAATTACTACACTACCACCAACAACAACCCAAACAATGCCCTCATCTCAACTGATACTCAAACATATCTATACACCAAATCATCATATACTGTCACTACTGTGTACCTTCCTGTTTGCAACATATAAGAGCTACCATGACACTCCAAACTCTCCCCACTCTTCCTACACTTAAGTCCTGAATCACCAATAGCCATCACTATCTCACATACACTCAGGTGTACACAACCCATGCCTCAATTCCTGCATACCTACCTGCAACTTGTACAGTTGCTACCTTGCCACAAGCAGTAGCAACAACTCTTTATAACACCTTGCCCGAATACTCAACCAACTTCACAACCCAACACCCAATACTTGCACATAATAGCACTACTACCAAATCCATACTATTCCTACAACTGAACATATGTATAAAATCTGATATGCATGCTCAAAACCTAAGATACCCAAGTCCTACACTCACTTTTTGCTCATCTATCAGTGTGCAGTCCCCCACACTGTCTGCAGCATGTGCACGAGTCCACACAAGCAGCAGATGCTGCTGCTCTTACCTGGCCCGACCAATATCTACTGCAACCCTCAAATCTCCTCATCTTTTTAAACTGATAACCAAGCCTAAGGCTGTTGTCTTCTTACACTCCATATACACCCAATTATGAGGTATGATACATAAGTACCCGATGTACAACTTCAGAGTTGCTGCAACTAACTGATATCTACAAGGCAATGCACTACTACTGGATACCCCTCCATATATTATATCAAAGTATCACAAGCCCCCCCCCCACACACAAATATAAGTATATACATACATATATAATCCTATATATATATCTATATGATACAATAGAAATATTTAATTAAACGCTTAATGAGCAATGATGTGATACACTATGCTACCTTCCCAAATGAATGCCAAAACCCATAATTCTCCACACAAATCATATATACATATCAAATACACCTATATATAACTAATGTAACTTGTTACAATATAAATTGAAGAGAATTTGTACAAATTACCCAAATAAACCCCGTGTCGTAGCGTATTATACCGTATCGTGATACAGCCTACTCGTATCCAATTATGGACACGTAGCTAGTCCCATAATCCCAATCTAAGTCTAATTAGACCAAATTTATCTCATGATACACACTTGATGTATCAATCTCGTAATTCTCCTAAATTGTACACAAAAACCTATGTAGAAGTGTCAATACACACCAAATAGGCCTAAAACTTTATCCTATAGGTAGCCCTATGCTATGTGATAGTTTCTAATGGTCAAATGCATGATTTAGAACCTAAAATAAAGGAAAATTTTAGAATTATACCTATCGGGAGATGAATTTCCATTGAATTGCTCAATAGACACGATCCAGACACAAGCTCCTTATCAATTTCTTCTTCTCCAAGTGCTCCTTGTAAATTCAAGCTCCAATGCTTATCAATTGATAAAAGTGGAAGTAAATGAGAGTGAATTAGGTAAAATTTGATGGAGGGATGAAGTGAATTGGGGAAGGAGTAATTTGGGAATCTAGAATAAATAAATAAAATGAGTTGGAGAGAGAAATTCTTCTCCTATATAGTGGACGGCCCCCCTTACTCCTCTTCCAAGCAATGTACAGTACCCAATATAACCCCACTAGTTTTCATGAAGTAATTAATTATGAGGGCTATATTAGGAATCTTTAAATTCTAATAAAAACTAATATAATCTCCTTAATTAACTAAGAAATGGGTCTAATTGGGCCTAGTCCAATGTTGGGCTCAAGGTTGTTATGACATGTTCTATTTGGGTCCACTAATATCAAGTCCAAATAATTGGCTAGTCCACTAACTAATAAATAAATAGCACAAGCACAATATTAATTAATAGCATAACATAAATAAATATTAATTTACTAAAAATAAAAATCTACAAAATGACTAAAATACCCTCATCTAGAAATATGATGGTTACAAGTCTACCCTCCTTAGAAAAATTTTGTCCTCAAAATTTAAAGATGATTGTATCTCCTCTGGGTCAAACCCCCAACCCGTCTAAAATTATACAAGTATGCAATAAAAAAGGAATCACTAACTATGGTCATATGCAGTATTATGGTCCTGTCCATCATGGTATTATAGTCTCTGCCAGGCTATATACTACTAACTATATTATAACACACAAGCAATATATAAGATACTAATAAAGCACACAAACAATAGATGGAACGGAAAGGAACAGAACATGACGAAGACAAGCTAACCCATCATATTAGGCATCGGCCTCCTCGACCGCCATCGTGAATGCTCTGCCCTGTTGGGGTGGCTCCCTCTGCGGGTGCTGAGCAATCTGTGATTGCCGTGCCACATGTGGCCTAACCCCACCTCTCTGATCTGGTGCTCCATCAATAGGAGGCACAGCGAAAGAATCTCGCATCTGATGCGTAGCTGACCCACAAAATAAACACACCTTCAGCATCCTCCTGCAAACATCCCAAGTGTGTTCGATCCTCTTACAGTAGGCACAAGTGGGTTCTCTCTGCATCTGCCTTTGAGGCTGCTGCTGAAGTAGAGCTGGAATTGGAGCATGAACCGAAACCTAAATCTATTATTGTTGTTGCTGGATATGGGGTCGTTTAGCTGGACCCACACTGCTGCTAGCACCTCCCAATACATCTCTCCCCATCTTGGTCTTGAGCTCTAAGTCAGCCTCCGCCTGCTGGGCATCCGCTAGCAACTCCTCGAAAGTCGTAGTACGGTGACCCCTGGTAAGGGATTTGACCTCCTTGATCAAACCCTTTCGAAACTTCCTGGCTATCATTAGGGGATTCTGCCCCTCCATAAATTTGCTTAATCTATAAAACTCAGCGGCATACTCGTCCACCGTCATACTCCCTAGATGAGGTCCTGGAACTGGTTCTCTAAGGAACTCAGAGCCACATCTGAAAAGAACTTTTGCTTAAAAAGTTCTTTAAAATTCTCCCAACTCAATCGTGGCACCGCAACACTCGGTTCTGTACGAAACTATGTCAGGACAATGTCGAACATCTGGCTGCCCGCTGCCTCTACCTGAAGACTCTCCAAAATCTATGCCAGTCATAAGTTACGCTCAATATCCTCTATCCAATCATCAGCATATAAAATGCCCTCGGTGCCCTTGAAGTCCTTGGGCCTTATCCTCTTGAAATCAATAATGGTACCCGACCTCGGCTGCTGTGGATCGGGTTAAGGCGGTATGACCTGTGGCTGAACTATCGTGACTCTCTTCACCGAAACGAGTGCTAGTTGGTAGGAATTCTTGATGCCCTGCCTCATAACGTCCGACTGGCGGTGCTGAGCCTCCGCTTGGGCCCTCTAGGCATGTATCATCTGCTGGAAGAGTGCAAATATCCGTGTAGGATCAACTGGTGATGGGGGTGGTGGAAGCTCCTCCAAAACTAAAGGTATTGTCCTCTGAACTGGAGGTGGAGCACCCCCGAAAGCTCATATGGAAGCCCCCACCTGAACCAGTAAGGCGACCCTCTGAACTGAAGGCTGTGGAACAATGGCTGCTGCCCTCTCCATAGCAGGCTAGGAAGTAGCTAAGGAAGCTACAGATACTACCGAGCGAAAGAACCTGATCTGGAGTGATTGAGTATTCGCTCTCGTCCTAATACCTATATCCTATCCTATCGCAGGCTCGCAGTAGTACAACTAAACCGTTGCACTACTATGACATCGCACTATTGTGAAGCCGGACCTACATGGTCCACCACAAAAATGTATCATAACCCGCTCCCAGTGTAGGGGCACAAGTACGTGAGCAACGCCCAACCTACATCATAACAATGACGTAGAACGCTGTCTAGGACAACCATACTATCTAAAAATCTCACACAATATATATAAGGTACCTATCAATGATATCCAACTCCAAATGGAGGACAATATGATGATATAATGATAATCAATACTCAATCACAATAAAAAACTAAAAGAAGATAAAGGCACGATATAAAATAGAAGAAGAGACTTAAAGAGTCACAAATACATCACAAGTCCAAGTCTCGTCATAACATAATAGTGTAATCTCAATACAAGGTCTCAAATAATAACACATGCCACAAAGTCTAACTAGCACTACCAAAATATGATGAAATAGCGACGTTTTTAGCGATGTCAAAGTAAAACGTCGCTAATATTAAAGATTTCCGCGACTCCAAAAGGAAACATCGCTATAAGTCATTGTTTGGCGATATATAGCGACGTTTAGCGACTGTAATTCAGTTTTTTAAAAGAATAGTCGCAATAAGATTATTTAAGGTCGCTAAATATCGCTGAGTTCTATGATTTAGCGATGTTTAGTGACGTATGTAGCGACGTTAGTATTTTTGATATTTAGCGACTCTTTTAGCGACGTCTACAACGTCGCAAAATATTTTTATGAGAGACGTCATAAGTTGATGTCGTTAAACGTCACTAAAAATTTAATATAGGTTTCGATTCTCCCCTTCTGTCAAAATCTTCCCCCAATTTTTTAAAACTCCCCCCTCTTCCCCCCCCCCCGGCGAACTACACCCTCCAGCGTCCAACCTCCCCCCCTCCTCCTACTTCTCCTCTAGGTAAACCCTAACTCTCTTTCTCTCTCTCTCTCTCTCTCTCTCTCTCTCTCTCTCACACACACACACACACACATGACACGACATAACACTAACACAGACATGACACACATACGTGACAGACACTGACACTGACATGACACAAACACACGTGACAGACACGGCATGACACTAACACTAACCCGATCTCTCTCTTTCTCACACACACACACAGATGCACATGACACAGACATACACACACACACACACACACTGACATATACACGACACAGACTGTCACAGAAGGTGTAAATCCTAACCCTAATCCGATCTCTCTCTCTCTCACAGATGCATACGACATTACACTGATACAGACATGACACACACACACTGACACAAATACGACACAGACTGTTAAAGAGGGTGTAAACCCTAACCCTAACCTGATCCTCAAGAGACGACACATTACTACGAAGTTCTACTTAAGTAGGTTCAGTGCATGTTTGGGCCTTCCCATTGGAAGGATTGTCTTGTAAGTAACTTTGGACCATGTTTTGGGGCCTTGCCCGTTTGAGGGGTCTAGGACAATCGTCAAGCTTGTCCCCCTAATATTGGTCGTCCCGGGCTTCAGCCCAAGTAGATTGATAAATTTGTCATTGTCAAGATATTCGCCCTTAATACCCTAACCCTAACTTACGTTTTATTTATTTAGATTGAGTTAGGGGTATTTGTGATTAACCACAATAAGGAAGGTTCAGCCGGTTCTTTTTTGCAGAACGGTTAGTTTAGTTTTGAACTCTTAAATTCTTGTTAAAGTTTATAACTTAAATTAATTAACAATTAACTTGGATAGTTATATTTGGGCCAATTTGTTTAATGACTTAAGTCTTGTAAAATTTAGGTTTAGAATAATTCGTATTAAAATTTGACAACAAAAATGACTTAAATCTTCGTAGTAATTTGATTTATAGGCCGATACTTAAAATGGATCCTCCCTAATCACCAATGCAAGGATCGTCTCTTGAGGATCCTCTACCTTATCGAAACCTAGCTCCACAATATATGCATCTATGGTGGCAGTTTCTTGACTTAAGGAGCCTTCTCTGCCTTGGTGTATAGGGCTTCAAATAGCAGGTATTGTCAGTACAAACACCAGATGTAAAGGGATGAGGTTGATAAAACATTCAAGGGCATTGTGTATCAAGTTAGAACAGTTTTTACCTTCCTAAAGAGAATCATATTGTATTTAAAAATGAGTATATATGCTAGGACTAGGAGTATCAGTGCATGTACTAAATTTAACGATGAGTATATACTTGAACGATGTCTATTCATTTTGGCAGAAGTATCTAGAAATGGATATGAATTACTATCTGCATCATTATTCATGGATGTATAACCGTCATCCTGATGATATGTGCGGTGTGTGGGATAAATTCATTAAGGGTGTATAGCAGTTCCTGTAGTTCGCCAAGGCATTCCCTCAGTACATGGACGGTACCAAAATTAAGTGTCCGTGTGTGAGATATCGTAACTTAAAATATCATCCAGAAGTGAAAGTCATATATTATTTGTACTCGAAGGATTTCATGCCAAATTACTATCAGTGGACCGCACACGGAGAACTTGTGTCTTTAACATCGGAGTCGGAGCCTTATGTGGAGCCGTATATGGATGTCCACGACCACGCTGCTTATGACGACGGGTGAACATGGTTTTTGATGCGGCGGAGTCAAGTTTCGATCCGGACAATCATGATGCAGCTGAGGAGGCACCGAATACCAATGCTACGATGTTCATGGAGTTGTTGGAGAATGTAATAACTCTATTATATCCTGGTTGTGAATATCATTCACCGTTGGAGGTAGTTACAAGATTGTTGAGCATCAAGTCTGATTTTAACATGTTGCAATAATGCTATAACCGACTGATAGATTTGATTATAGAGATCTTACCAGAGGCTGCAGAGTTGCCTAAAGACTTCTACCGATCTAAGAGGATGGTGAGATCACTCTGGATGGGATACGAGAAAATCGATGCATGTCGCAAAGGGTGCATGTTGTACTACAAAGACGACAAGGATGAAGATGCGTGCAGATTCTGTGGTGCTGATCGCTACAAGGCTACTGGAAGAGGAAAGTTTGTCGGTGCAAAGAAGCCTACCGATTTGATGCACTACTTTTCTTTGACGCCGCGGTTGTAGAGGTTGTTTATGGTGAAGGAGACTGCAGAAAACATGAGTTGGCACAGGCGGAAACAGATCGAAGGAGTATTGGATCATCTATCTGGTGGAGAAGCATGGAAGCAATTTGATCGAGAGTATCCAGATTTTGCTTCGGATCCGCGTAATGTCAGATTGGGGCTCTCCTTCGACGATTTTATGCCATTCAGACTTTCAGGCTCCCAGTATTCGTGTTGGCATGTGATCGTCACTCCATACAATCTACCGCCTTGGATGTGCATGAAGACTCCGTATATATTACTAACCGTTATTATCCCGGGTCCGAACAATCCGAAGAGGAACATCGATGTATATTTATAGCCTTTGATAGATGAGTTGAATCAGCTGTGGGAAGTAGGTGCCAACACGTATGATATTTCCAGAAAGTAGAATTTTCAGATGAGGGCAGCACTTATGTGGACCATCAACGAATTTTTGGCCTATGGAATATTATCGGGATGGAGCACTCATGGTCGTCTCTCATGTCCGTATTGCATGAACAGCACTAAGGCTTTCCGTTTGAAACACAGAGGCAAACCGTGCTTCTTCGATTATCATCGATAATTTCTACCAAAGGATCATCCGAACCGGAGGAACAGAAATGCTTTTCGTACGGGCGTTATGGAGAAGGCTAATCCACCGCCAAGGTGGCCCGGATACACGATATGGAAAGAGATAAAATATTTATCAAGTGCTATCGAAGAGCCTGCTAAGGGCTACAAGTATGACAGATTTGGTCGCACCCACAACTGGACGAAGAGGAGTATATTCTGGGATCTGCCATATTGGAGCACCAATCTGATCAGACATAACCTTGATGTCATGTATATCGAGAAGAATATATTTGTAACATAATTAATACTATAATTAAGGTAAAGGGGAAGACGAAAGATAATCCGAAGGCCAGGTTGGACTTAGAAGAAATATGTAGACGTCCTGTGTTGCATTTGATAGAGGAGGGGAATGGAAAGTTAAAGCAGCCTAAGTCAGTTTTCTCACTTAAGAAGGAGGATAAAGGAAGACTTTGTAGGTGGATTCATGGTATAAAATTTCTAGACGGGTACGTATCAAACTTGAGAAGATGTGTCAACCTCAAGGAGAACAAACTGGTGGGTATGAAGAGCCACGATTGTCACGTATTCATGGAGAAGTTAATTCCGATTGCATTTTGGGAATTCTTACCGCGGGTCATTTGGGATCCATTGACAGAGCTCAACATATTCTTCAGAGATCTTTCTTCTAATAAGTTGCTTGTTGATCGTCTAGAAAAGCAAGAGAAGGATATTGCGGTAATATTGTGCAAGTTCGAGAATGTATTTTCTTCTGGATTCTTCGACTCTATGGAGCATTTGCCAATTTATCTTTTCTATGAGGCACGTATTGGTGGTCTTGTCGGTTATCGATGGATGTACCCCTTCGAGCGATATCTGAATCACCTAAAGAAAAAGGTAAAAAATAAGGCACGGGTTGAGGGCTCTATTTGTGAAGCTTATGTTCTCGAGGAGATTATAAACTTTTGCTTGACGTATTTCAAACCTCATGTTGATAGAATGAGAGCTCTGAGAAACGACGACGGATATCAGGAATCTAATGATACACTACTGAAAGTATTCAATGCGTCCAGAAAGCCTTCGGGGAAAATAAAGAAGAGATATTTGAATGACGACGAACTAAGGGATGCTCAGTTGTATATATTACTCAATTACGACGAGGATGAAGTGGTGAAGCTAGAGGGATAAGTAATTAATATGTCCACGTTTATGTTATCTTAATATAATAGTATAAGCTACTATTATGCTACTAATCAGCAGTTGCTTCATTATTTTTTAGCACATATAATGATGAGCTGAGGTCGGTTAGACCCTACATAACAGACGAAGAAGTAGAACAAGAAATAAGACGCCATTTTCCTTCTTAGTTGAGCGCATATGTGAGGAACTTGGTAATTACTTTTTATGTATGCACTTGCACAATAAATAACTTACTATCGCTACTTTGGTATTTAGGTCGATCGTCTAATAACACACGAGACTGAATCTATTAGAACTCTAGCCAAGGGACCAATTACTACCATCAAAATATGGCCAAGTTTTTGTGTGAATGGGTATAGGTTCAAGTCAACAAATGCTCCGATCAGAGACAACTTTATGGATCTTGATTCCACGAAAAATAGTTGTTTGTGTAACAAATCTTTGAACTACAAAGATGTCGATCCATGTAATAATTTTTTTGGCATCTTACGAGAGATTGTGGAGTTGACATATAATTATGGAACAGAACCTGCTAAGATCATGCTATTCAAGTATGAATGGTTCGATCCAATTCAAGATCAAGGTTGGAAAATTGACAAGCATGGTCTTGTGGATATAAACTACAAGCGTAGATATCAAGGCTACGAACCATTTGTCCTATCAAGTTAGGCTCAGCTTGTGTACTTCAAAACTTATCCTAGATGGGGGACATCGAGGTCGGATTGGTAGGCAGTATGCAAGACTAAAACTAGAAATACCTTTAACGTTGACGAAATAGCTTATCAGGAGGACGAGCTACCTCTTATAACAAATATTGTAGATGTGGACTCAACGAAAGTTACTCATTACACGACTAATAATATAGAAGATATAGAATTATCCGAAGAGGAAGAGGAAGACGAAGATGAAGACGAAGTAGATAAAAGTGAAGATGAGGAAGAGAAGGACGAGGAAGGCGAACAAGATAAATTTTCTGAAGATAATTGAAAATAAAATATTTTGCCTGTAGAATATACTATATTTTGACTGTAGAATATACTATTTTGACAAAGATATGTATTATATTTTGACAATAAAATGTACTATCCATTTAAACTTGCGACACCACTAGTTATAATATTTTGACTATAGAATGTATTATATATTTGTGTATTTCTTTATTCATCATATGTTGTTATCAGGTATGACAGGACGACACGGAGCGTTCGGCAGGTCCCAAGGTAGACGAAGTGCTACTCCGGTACTGCCTACTGTTGGTTCTGGATCCTCGGCGCCTAGTACTCCAGTATATCGACCAGTCACATCTTCGACTGCGACGACGTTATGTGGCAGCACTCCCGGGATGAATAGTTCCAGGCCTGATAGTACTCCCTCGTCCAGCGTTCCTTCTGCTAACGGAACCATGGAGACAAATGAGCATATGGAGGAGGTCGAGTCGACGTCGTCCCAATATCAGCTAGATCCTCAATACGCACCTTCGGAGGAGACGGGGACAGAGATTTGGGCCAACAGTACAAAGTAAGTTAATTAGATGGTTTAGCATCATATATATCGTGTATTTCTTTATTCATCATATATTGACTTTTTTGATAAAAATAATTATCTCTATATAGATATCGTCCCTCATCGGTACAGAGACGCATGGGCCTCTTTCTGAGAAACAACTATGGTGGCCCTTGGATTAACTACTCTGATGCTCCGGAGGAAAGAAAGGCGTTCTGGTTTGCACACTTTAAGGTAAAAGAATATTATATCAATTATCTAATTTATGCATATTATATAACTTACTAAATTACTTATTGTAGCAAACGTATTTCTATCTACCGCATCAGGCCGAGTTGATCGAGCAGATATTTCCTGTCGTTGCCGCCAAGCTGATCTGTGATGCTCTGGATGACCAGAAGGCTCGTGATCGCGAAGGAAAATTGATCCAAGGTTGGATCACGCCTGAGCGGTAGACTGCGATGAGGGCTAGATTCGACGATCCGAGGTACAAGGAAAGGTCTACGAAGTCCAAGGCGGCTAGGCAGAATTCAGCAAAGTGGTGTGGTGGCTCGATTCTGATAACAGAACTTTTCCGTCGTTTGGTATATTTTTTATTTCAGATATATTATTTTAATACAAGTACGATAAAATGGTAGTAGGATAAAATATTTAATTTTATTACTAAATAATATATTTTTAACAAGTACAGAGGGGTGAGGACTAAAACATGGTGACCGTCTTCCTAGCCACCCATTGAAAGGGCAGGAATCTCATTGATGAGAGGGTCTCGCAGACCTATGTAAGTATTACTTTACTTTGCGTTAATTTTAATATAACTTAGGCAATTATCGAGTATCCAAACTTTTCTAGGCCGAGTATCTTAGGCTGCGTGAGCAGGCAAATGGTAGTGCACCTACAGCGGGAGAGGCTGGTACTTCCTCGCAGCCCTCTCCAGCTCCATCGGCGGACGAGCTGTGGGTGACCGCCGCTGGTGGTCTCCAGAGGGGTACGTATTACGGTACGGAATCCTATGGCGCCCTTGTTATGACGCAGTCATCTAGGGCCTCCACGGCAAGTGTGCATTCGCCACAGCCCTCACAGTAGTTGGCCCGAGTCCAGGAGACCGTTGACCGTTAGATTGCGTCTCTCCGTGATGAGTTACTGCAAAGAATGGAGGTGCAGCCCCTGTCCCAGCCGCAGGCGGATGATGCGACGCTCATCGCATGATTTGATATTTTTGAGTGTAGCATCATGGAGCTCCGGGATATGACAGCTGATCTTAGAGTGTCGATAGAGCGCAGCGTGATGGGGCTGCAGGCATCACAACTATCCATGGCGAGAGGCTGACGATGATACATGATTCAATAGTTTATAGCAGTACAAGGCTGTTATCTACCATGGATTCATACAACCATCGACTAGCAGAGTTGGAGCAGATACGTCCTCCTGGTGCACCTTCATCGACACAGACTCCACCGACGTCACTGCCTTCTCCATCGACATCGGTGTCGATTTCACGGGAGCAGTATGATATGTTCTTATCCATGGTGCGCACGGGTGGTCATCCTCCTACAGATCCGCATTAGTCTTATCTAGGACCATTTATTCATTATTTATGTTTTAGACCTATGATATTTGGTTATTTATGAATATTCTTTATTTTTGAGGTATTCAGACATTATTTCTTGTATTCTTTAGGACGAGGCTTTCAGACTGAGTTGTGTGGATATTTATTGAATTTTTTACGACTAGATTTTGTCCTTACTCAGTTTGTAATCTCAATATTTCATTTTCTTTAAATTTTACTATTATTTATATTAAATGTATGTTAATTTATCGGTATTGAGTGTTCAACCGAAGGGGATCGACGAACCTAGCAAATTCAACGGAGGGTTGCTCCGGGTCTATTTGTATAAATTATGAATTCATAAACTGCAGGAAGAATGGTTTGGAAACAATTCAAAATTCATTTTTTTTATTTTTTACTGTATCTTTAGCGACATTTTTAGCGACATTTTGCGACGTTTAACGATGTTTGCATACGTCGCTATCCACGTTGCTATACACGTCGCTATCCACGTCGCTATACACGTCGCTACCCATCGCAAATTACTGACATGGCAGTATTGCCAGGTCAATATAACATCGCTAAATGAGTCGCACAACGTCGCTAAAAAGAAAAAACTTAGCGACATATAGAGACAAACTAAACGTCGCTAATTTAGCAACGTTACGTCATTACACGTCGCTAATATAGCGACGCATTTACGTCGCTAGAAAATATCGGAATAGCGATGTTTTACGACATTTTTTCGGTCAGCGACTAGCTTAAAGGCGACTTCAACTTAACGTCGCTACAGAAGTCGCTAAAATTATTTAGCGACATTTTTTGGCCATTTAGCGATGTTTCGAGACGTCGCTAATTTGACTTATTCTGGTAGTGTAGAGTCAAATACAATCTCGTAATGAAGTGTCTAAACCTCTCCAACTAGTGGTACTACTCAACATGATCTACGACCTCGCCATCGTGTGGTCCGTAGTAGGTGGGTTATATCACCTCTCGTCAATCATCTGAAAAATATATCCAGTCAGGAAGGACCGAGTACAACCCAATAATAGTTCCGATAAATTGACAAAGACTATAAAACTGTAATAGTAAAGCAATACAAGATGAGCTGATAAGCAATACACTATGGTAAAAGAAGTAGAGTGCAGCAGATAATATGGAAGCACGAAAATGTAAAGACAGATAAATAAATATAACTATAAAGTACGATAGATAAGGATATAACCAGCAATGTAAAGTGAATCCAGAAAGTCTAGAGTAAAACCAGAAAGTATACACCTAAGCTAGTGTGTTGAAATATCAATTTTGACATGTAAACGGCTAGGGAATAATGTATGGTAACTCGTACATGAGGTGTACGAGTGCTATCCTTCCAGATTGGACCTGAGGGGGTAATTCTAGATTTTGGGAATGTTTACATGTCTACTAAGGTATTTTCCCGCCCGACTAGTACAATGAATCCAACTCCCGACACATAGATCAATATGATACCAGCCAATATAAGATGATGCCAGAAGTCCTGATAATGGTGATGCCAGTAAAAGAGTCGTGAATGGGCCAACAAGTATAATCACGTATCTTAAAATGAATCCATAATACTATCCCATGTATTCAGTGTGTCAAGGAATCTAGTAATACAATACTAAAAACAAGAATCATAGTAATTATCAATTAAAGAAAACTATCAGAGAATGTACTCGCCTCTGCTAATGAGCAAATAATGTCACTCGATGTCCGAGCTGATGTCCCACAATCTTATTTAGAAAAATATTATGTTAAATGGCGAAATAAAGGAGAAATAAGTTAAAGAATGCACTAATATGCTTCTAGGTCAATTCTAGGTTAAATGATTATAGATATACTAATTTATCTAATACACAAATGGTATCCTACCCTAACTTACAACTGATACTTAGCCTCATATATACTTGCACATCACCATATCCTCACTGATACACACATAAATCAATGTTAAAATACCATTGATATCTATCTTATTACCTGGTATATAGAAACTAACACTCACATATCAGTGGACTGTCATTTGTACCCAGGTATTGCCTTCCTTATTTCAAACTAACAGATCCAAAACTTCTATGCATTTGTTGCTGCTATTGCCCAGGTTCTATCCAACAATCCCCATTATCCAACACCAATCACATAATATATGTATACACATATCACTAATAACATATATACATATACATCTAATACTATATATATAATTATATCACTCTTATTAGGCTCACACCCTCTTATCTACCTATATCAACACAACAACAACAGTTACTACACTACCACCACCAATAACCCAAATAACACCCTCCTCTCAACTGATACCCAAATATATCCACATACCAAATCATCATATACTGTCACTACTGTGTACCTGCCTATTTGCAGCACACAAGAGCTGTCGTAACACACCAAACTCTCCCAACTCTTTCTATATGTAAGTCATGAATCACTAATAGCCATTACTATCTCACATACACTCGGGTATACACAACCCAAGCCTCAATTCCTGTACACCTACCAACAACTTGTACAGCTGCTACCTTGCCAAAAGCAGTAGATACAACTTTTTACAACACCTTGCCCGAATACTCATCCAACTTCACAACCCAACACCCAATACTTGCACATAAGAGCACTGCTACCAAATTCCCACTATTCCTACAACTGAACATATGTATAAAATCTGATATGCATGCTCAAAACCTAAGATACCTGAGTCCTATACTCACTTGCTGCTCGTCTATCAGTATGCAATCCCCTACACTGTCTGCAGCATGTGCATGAGTCCACACAAGCAGCATATGCTGTTGCTCTTACCTGGCCCGACCAATATCTGTTGCAACCCTCAACTCTTCTCATCTTATAGAACTAATAACCAAGCCTAACTCTTCTCAGTATGCAATCCCCTAAACAAAACAGTCTCAACACGCAATCTAAACAAACAAACACAAGCCAGAAAAATAACGATCTATACCTGAAACTCAAGGGGTCTACGGTGGCTGTCGGCCCAATGCCGCTGTCTGTCATGCGCCACTCGCAGTCTGTCTCTGATGAGTTTTACCTTTTCTGCTGCATCCACGACCATTTTTGGTCCTAGAAAGGCTCTCTCTCCAACGTCGTCCCAAGATAACGTTGTACGACACCTCCGTCCATAAAGAGCCTCAAATGGTGACATCTCGATGCTGGCCTGGTAGCTGTTGTTGTAAGCGAACTCTACTAGGTTTAGATGATCCTCCCAAGAACCTCTGAGATCTAGAACGCAAGTGCGTAGCATATCCTCGAGAGTCTGAATAGTCCTTTCAGACTGCCCGTCTGTCTGGGGGTGGTATGCTGTACTGAACTTGAGCTGAGTGCCCAAGCTAGCCTGCAGACTCCTCCAAAAGTGGGAAGTGAAACGGCTATCCTGATCCGAGACGATGCTCACAGGAACTCCATGAAGTCTAACGATCTGTCGCACGTACATCTCTGCTAGCCTCTCTGTCGACGTGCCCACCTTGAAAGGTAAGAAATGGGCTGATTTAGTCAACCTGTCCACGATGACCCAAATCGTGTCCTTCCCTCCTGGAGAATATGGAAGTCCTGAAACGAAATCCATGGTCACATGCTCCTATTTTTACTCCGGGATCGGTAAAGGTTGAAGCAACCCACCTGGCCTTTGCCGGTCTACCTTTACCTGCTGGCACACTAGACACCGGGATACGAAGCATGCTATCTCGTGCTTCATTCCATACCACCATACGTGCTCCCTCAAGTCTCGATACATCTTGTTGGCACCGGGATGCATCGAGTACTGAGAGCGGTGTGCCTCCTGCAAAACCTCCTCATGCAGCTTCCCGCTCGGAACACATATCCTTGTGCCGTGCCGTAAGGAACCATCCTCTGCGATAGTAAAGTCGTCCGACAATCCTGCCCGAACATGTGCTCTGATACTCCTCAAAGCCTCATCATCATACTGCGCAGCTCTGATCCTGTCCATCAGCTCGGACTGTATCTGTAATCCCCATATCTGAATCTCCGTACCGGGAACTAACACCTCAATCTCCAAGCTCTCCAAATCAGCCAACAAATGTCTATCTGTCGTCAAGTATATCACCATCGAATATCTGCTCAAGGCATCGGCGACTACGTTGGCCTTCCCTGGGTGGTACTGTAATAAGATGTCGAAGTCCTTCATCAACTCCAACCACCTCCTCTGTCTCATGTTCAGCTCCTTCTGTGTGAACACGTACTTCAAGCTCTTGTGGTCTGTGAAGATCTCAACACGCTCTTCGTACAGGTAATATTTCCACAGCTTTAGAGCGAAGATAACTGCTGCCAACTCCAAATCGTGGGTGGGGTAGTTTTCTTCATGAGGGCGTAACTGCCTTGAAGCATAGGCAATTACCTTCCCGTGCTGCTGAAGAACACATCCCAGACCCTTCCCTGAAGCATCACTGTAGATGGTAAAACCACTTGTCCTTGCTAGCAACGTCAAAATTGGAGCTGTCGTCAACCTCTTCTTCAGCTCATCAAATGCGGCCTGGCAATCCTCCGTCCAGACAAAATCCACATCCTTCCTAGTCAGTCTGGTCATCGGCGCTGCAATCCTGGAGAAGTCTTGTACAAACCTCCTGTAGTATCCTGCTAGCCCGAGAAAACTCCTAATCTCAGCTACCGAACTGGGGGTAGCCCACGACTTCACTGCCTCGATCTTCTGTGGGTTAACCGAGATTCTGTCACCCGATACCACATGCCCAAGAAATTCAACCTTGTCAAGGAAGAATTCACACTTAGAGAGTTTCCCGTACAGCTTCTCCCTCCTGAGAATCTCTAAGACCAACCTCAGGTGCTCTTCGTGCTCCTCCGGGGTCTTGGAATACACAAGAATATCGTCGATGAACACTACCACGAAGTTGTCAAGGTACTGTTGGAACACCTTGTTCATCAGGTTCATGAATACTGCTGGTGCATTGGTTAAACCAAATGGCATCACCATGAACTCAAACTGGCTGTATCTGGTCCGAAAGGCTGTCTTCGGCGTGTCTTCTCTCTTCACCTTCACCTGGTGATAGCCTGACCTCAAATCTATCTTTGAAAACACCCTCGCCCCGCTCAACTGATCGAAAAGATCATCTATCCTCGGCAGTGGGTATTTGTTCTTGATAGTGAGGTTGTTCAAAGCTCTATAATCAATGCACATGCGCACCGTGCCATCCTTCTTCGGTACGAACAATACCGGAGCTCCCCATGGTGATGAACTGGATTTGATGAAGCCTTTGTCCTGCAGCTCCTCAACTTGCTTCTTCAGTTCTGCCAGCTCGCTGTTGTTGACCCTATAGACATGTTGTGAAATAGGCTTCGCTCCTGGAACCAAGTCTATAGAGAATTCAACATCTCTGTCTGGCGGCAAGCCTGGCAACTCCTCTGGAAATACATCCAGGAACTCCGCTATCAGAGGATGTGGCAGCTCCTCTTCTTCCGTCCTGGCTCCACAAAATGTGCTCTTCCTCTGTTCTGCTGCTCCTCTGACAACCTCAAACTCCGGCTCTCCTGGTGGTCTAAATAATACTCTGCCTCTATAACAATCTCAAGTAGCATGATGCCTACTCAACCAGTCTATTTCGAGTACAATATCATACCCCGAAAGTGGCATGACGAGTAAGCTCACGCTCAACTCTCGGCCTCCTACTGACACCCTCCGGTCCTTGCAGTGATCACGGACTAGGATAATACCTCCATCGGTCATGATCTTGCAAGTCCTAGCTAATGGTTCTGTGTCTAAATGATGTCGAAGTGCATAAGATACCGACACAAAACTATGGGAAGCGCCAGAGTCGAATAAGGTAAATGCGGGAATACAATCGAGAAGAACCAAACCTGTGATCAAGTCTCCTGCTGGCTCGATCTCCTCGACTACCATGGCGTACGCTCGCCCCTGGGGTACACCTCTCTGCTGCTGGTGCTGGACAAACTTTTGATGTTGCGGTGGAAGTGGTGCCCTCTGTTGTTGGCCTCCTGGTACGGCAGGTACCCTGCCTGGTCCTCTCTGGGCGGCTGCTCTACCCTGACCTGGACGAATGGTAAGGCAATCCCTCAGCTGGTGTGTCGTCGATCCGCAGGACAGATATGAGCCCAATCTCTTCCTGCAGATCTCTCTAGTATGTCCTGTCTTCCCGCAGTACGCACACTGGATGGCGGGCTGAGTCTGCCTCTGCTGCTGATGCTGAACCTGCCATCGGGCTGGTGCCTGGTGTTGCAGCTGAAAGGGCCTCTGCTGCTGCTGATAGTGTGGATGCTTGCCCGGTCCTGCACTACTGTTTGCTCCTCCGGAACCATCGCGTCCCCTCTTGGGCCTGAGGTCCAAGTCATCCTCGGCTATCTGGGCATCCATCAATATGCCCTCGTAGGTAGCTGTGCGACGTCTCGACGTGCGAGACTTGATCTTCCTTGCCAGCCCCTTTCTGAACTTCCGGGCCTTGTCCCCCGGATCTCTAATCATCGATGGCGCGAAGTGGCTCAGGCGGCAAAACTCTGCGGCATACTCATCGACGGACGAGCTCCCCTGGGCTAAGTCATGGAACTGACTCTCCAAAGCTCCCAGGGCAACATCAGGAAAGAACTTCTCCTTGAAGAGCTCCTTGAAAGCTTCCCAAGTGAGTCCCCTATCAAGGAGTCTCGGCTCTGTGTGAAACCACGTCAAGGCGATATCGAACATCTGGCTGCCGGCGGCCTCGATCTGAAGAGCCTCCGGAAGCTGCGCCAAGCGCAAGTTCCTCTCGATGTCCTCTAGCCAATCATCGGCGTAGAGTATCCCTTCTGTCCCCTTGAACTCCCGAGGCATCATCCTCTTGAAATCCACAATGGTGCCCGGCCTCTGGTGGTGCTGACCAGGATGCTGCTGCTGCTGAGTGACTCTCTCCACAGCCTGGAGAGCCACCTGATGAGCATTCTCCATGTTCACCCTCAACATCTCTGTCTGGGCCTGGTGTGCCTCAGCCTGCACCCTCTGGACTTCTGCCGACGTCCTCTGGGCATCGACCATGCCCTGAATCAAAGCGAACATCTGTGCTCCATCGACGGGCACACCTCCTGGATACTGAACTAGTGGTGGTGGTGGTGGTGGTGGTGGTGGGGGTGGTGGTGCCGTCGTAGCTATGGGGACCCTCTGAACAGGTGGTGGAGGACCCCCGAATGCTGCAGACACTCCCATATGTACTGGAGATATAGAAGGTGCTGCGGATGTCTGTCCGGCAAGGCGAGAGGTGGCAGACCTCTCTGACTCTGCTGCTCCGGTTCTCCGGGATCTGGTCCTCGGCGGCATCCTGAAGACAGATCGAAGAATTTAATTAAGGTAATAGACACGATATCATCAAGGAAGGACAGTAAATTTCTAAAGAAAAATCATTAAGAGTAGTATTATAAGAATCAGAATTTCCTAATTGTGATTGAGCATATCCTCGGCCTAAATCCCTATTTCCTAAAACAGGCTCGTAGTAATACTCTAAGTGAGCACCACTACGATATCGCTCTAATGCGAATCTAGGACTCGACCTGCATGGGCCACTACTAAAAACGTGTCACGACCCGCACCCGGAATTTGGGCATGAGTCATGTGTACGTCCAGCCTACGCCGCAGCATCGGCGATAGAACGCTGTCTAGGTCTCAACATAATATATATCCTGTCAATAGTCTCAACTCCGTACGGAGGACAATGATAATAATCCACAGTTCTATAAATATACTCAATCATAAGCTATAAGAAATAATGGCACAAAGAGAATGGAAAAGAGTTCTATATAAACCAATCACAAAAGTGCAACACAAGTCCTGGGTCTAGATGACCTCACAAAGTCACAAAATAATAAATACAACTCAGTCTCAGTCTGAAACAATAAATACAGAAAAAGTAATCTAAGTATTGGCAGGTAAGATCTCCTCTAGGATAGGCAACTCCTCTGGGATTTCCGGAGTGAAATCTCCCTCTAATCCTGGGCCGTAATGAGTGGGGCACAAGTTCTCCAGGTCCTCTGAAAAATGTTATCCAGTCAGGATTGGAGCGAAGCACAAGCACTAACAGCAGTTTCATTAAATTGACAAAAACTATAAACAGTGTAAGAAATACAAGATGAGAATATATGCTGAAAATGTGAAGTACTGGAGAAATGAATAGGCAATAGAGCATCTAGCAATGAAACAATAAACAGTGAATGCTAGAACAAGTGAATCTGAATAAAATAGACATCTAGCTAAGTGTTTGAAATATCAGTTTATTATGTGATCGGCTTGGGACTAGATCAGGCTGGTTATATATGATTAGCTATAATTCTTATAGGTCAGGCTAACCATATGGTTAGCTATAATGCATGTAGTGGTCAGGCTAATCATATATAACAGCTATGATGCATGTAAATGGTCAGGCCGCACCCGACGTGAGAAGTGGGGTGAGCTATGATGCATGTAAATATTTGGATATGATCACATAATCTACTAATAGTTCCTCATCCCCCAGCTAGCACGATGGATTCCAATCACGACTTCTCATGATGGGGATCTAGGGTGCTAACTCGTGTATCCATAGTGTCGGAATCAAGTATGTAATACAACTAGATTATAGAAGTAATCAACAAAATAAAAACAGTCAGAGAATGTACTCGCCTGTGGTCCTGAGCAAGGTGTGAGGATCGGTGTCCAAAGTGGGATCACAATGACCTATTTATGGAATATAAATGTCAGGTACTGCATTAAGAAAATAATAGGTTTAAATAATTAAGTGCGAGGCTTCTAGGTCATATCTAAGGTTTATACTAGGACATAGATACTAACACTAAATATACATCAATACCATATAGAAACTAATTATAATACAATACATGCATATCTATATATATATACATTTATACATGTAACTAAACCATATGCTAGCATAGATCTTAATTCACCCCTAACTATCTAGACTAATAGTTGTATATATATATACTAATCCCTACCCCACTACTAATACTACTAGTGAAACTCAATAACCCAATATCATATACCATCATCTACACCCTCATGTATCATGGATATATTGATACTCTTTCCATGATATGTTGACCTTTACCTAGCTGACACACTCACTTAACATTTGCTGAACCCCCAAGTACCTGCAGTAACTCACTGAACTCTCCACTTACTGTGCACTGCTCAATGCATACCTTGATGTGCAGTGATCAACAGAAGAACCCAACAACCTAAGGGTCTACTGGTTCCCAAACTCACTGACACACACAGATACTTAACACACACACAGATGCAGGTATTTACACTGATACACCCAGACACATATACACACTCACAGGCATTTTCACACAGGCATTTAACACATAGGTAATCATATAGGCAGACACACAACTCTCAGTTCACACACACAGATACTCACTGAACTACACACCTACACTACACAATCTAACTGAACCTAATTCACTGCACAGCACACACAGGGAAACACTAGTTATTAATACACTAGTTACACTAACCTGGGGATTTATCACTCCACACACACTAAGCTACACACTGCTCTCTCTCTCTCACTCACTGAATTCACAGAACTCTAATGCACATGCTAGTACACACTGGTTTTGGAAATAAATCATACATCTACACTAACACATATACACTGATACATTCTGCACATGCACACACTGATTTTTATATTGAGGCTACACAGGCAACACACCTCACTGGAATACACACACACAGTCCTAGACACACTGTGAAACTCACTACACAACACACAGGTTTTAACATATCTCAGGCTCACTGATACACTAATCCTACACCCTACTGATACTAAGAACTTAATACTAAACTGACTGAACCATACAGACACTCTCTGCCATACAGCATTTACTGATACACTAATTCCTACCAAGAATACCCCTCACATCTACACATTACTCCCTGATACATTAGGTTCTGAGGCAAAACACATAACTCACTAACACAGCTAACACTCACTCACACATACATGCTGATACAAAATCCTACACTCACCTAGGTTGACACAGTGCTGATACTCAGATACACATTGCTACTCACAGTCACTCCTCAACCACACAACACTAAAACTATCAGTATTCACACACACTAGACAACACTAACACACAGCACAGTACAGTTAACTACTCACTGCACTTAATATCCTACTGCCATCCTCAGCCTCTCAAGGTCCTAATGTACATCACATAGAAGTACTGCTAGACAGTCACATACTGACCTACACTCACACACTGCTCTAAAATGTATACTGATACTCAACTCAACTCAACTCAACTCACTGTACAGGTATTAAACTCTATGGCACACTGAGAAAACTCTACTGACAACCCATCACTCATGAACCCAAGAACTCAATATTTCACAAATTTACTGATACATAACTCAAGAGAACCCAATACACAGAACATAACCCAAGGTATCACCTACACATACTGGTACTGAACAGACCCAAACACCCGACTGCACAGTTCCTGCAACCCAGTCTAAAACCCCCAAAATACTGATACACAGAACTAGCACATGAACCCGACTGTACAGTTAATTTCTCCCAAACACACAGAATTTGCACAGTTGAACCCGACTGCACACACTCTCTACCCTCCCATGTACACACAAATATATTTATGTATATAGATTATATGTCAAAATATGCAGAAATACGAATACATTAGATAGGTAAAACCTTAAGGGCATTTCTACAAACACAAGAAGTACAGAAACGGATTCACACAAGTACCCCTGAATCCTCAATTCGAAAACATAAGAAATCGATATCTAAATTCAATTGTTGGAGGTAAAATCGTGTCTACACAAAATCCTAGGTTTAGGGTTCCAAAAATTTGGGGAAAACACCTACAGGTCATCAAAACACAAATCTTCCCTAGGTCTTCCTGTAGGATCCCTAGAACCGAGATCTACACAACAAGGTAGGTTTTCCTAATGGCAATAATCAACAGAAAACAGAATATAATTGAATAAAAATAGGGTTTTACCTATAGGGAGATGGTTTCCCTATGAAAGTTCTTCTTCCCCAAGGTTCCTTGACCCAAGCTCCTTGCTTCTCTTTTCTTTGGAGGAGGAAGATGGAATCCTAGGGTTTGATTCTGAATTTGGGGTGGGGAAGTGGTTTTTCTAATGGAGGCTAGGATTTCCTTTCTTCATGAAGGAGAAAAGGGTTGAGGGTGGCTCCCTTTTATATTAAAAGCTAGGTTAGGGTTTCTAATGCATAGGTTTAGGTTAAACCCCCATGTTAGGTCATGTAGAACTCAATTAACTCGGGCTTAGTACTTCTAGGGTTTGAGGTTCCACCCTAAAATTTGAATTCTAGGGTTTGACCTAAACCAAACACAGCTAACAACATATAAATAGTTTTAAAAACTCAGTAGATTAATTAAACACATAGTTATTCAAAATAGTGAAATTACACAAATGCCCTTATCTGGAAATATGGTAGTGACAAGTCTACCCTCCTCAAAAAATTTCGTCCTCGAAATTGGACTGAACTAGAACAAGAATGAAATCAGAAAAGGAAATATATACCTCAAGTCTTGAAGAGATACGGGTATTGCTCGCGCATTTCGTCCTCTCTCTCCCAGGTCGACTCCCCTGGAGAGTGATGTTTCCATGCAACACGAACCAAAGGAATAGTTTGGTTTTGTAACACCTTCTCTCTGCGGTCCAAGATCTCTACGGGCTGTTCGGGGTAGCTGAGCGTCGGACCAACCTCAATCTCCGAGTGGTCAAGTACGTGACTAGGGTCTGCCACGTACCGTCTCAGCTGCGACACGTGGAACACATCATGCACTCCCTCTAATGCAGGTGGCAAGTCTAGTCTATACGCCACTGCACCTATCCTTGCAAGAATACCAAAGGGTCCGATGTAGCGTGGGCTAAGCTTCCCGCCTCGACCAAAACGAATCGTGCCACGCATCGAAGAAATCCGTAGGAATACTAGATTGCCAACCTAAACAAAACAGTCTCAACACGCAATCTAAACAAACAAACACAAGCCAGAAAAATAACGATCTATACCTGAAACTCAAGGGGTCTACGGTGGCTGTCGGCCCAATGCCGCTGTCTGTCCTGCGCCACTCGCATTCTGTCTCTGATGAGTTTCACCTTTTCTGCTGCATCCACGACTATTTCTGGTCCTAGAAAGGCTCTCTCTCCAATATCGTCCCAAGATAACGGTGTACGACACCTCCGTCCATAAAGAGCCTCAAATGGTGACATCTCGATGCTGGCCTGGTAGCTGTTGTTGTAAGCGAACTCTACCAGGTTCAGATGATCCTCCCAAGAACCTCCGAGATCTAGAACGCAAGTGCGTAGCATATCCTCAAGAGTCTGAATAGTCCTTCAAGACTGCCCGTCTGTCTGGGGGTGGTATGCGGTACTGAACTTGAGCTGAGTGCCCAAGCTAGCCTGTAAACTCCTTCAGAAGTGGGAAGTGAAACGGCTATCCTGATCCGAGACGATGCTCACAGGAACTCCATGAAGTCTAACAATCTGTCGCACGTACATCTCTGCTAGCCTCTCTGTCGACGTGCCCACTTTGAAAGGTAAGAAATGGGTTGATTTAGTCAACCTGTCCACGATGACCCAAATCGCGTCCTTTCCTTCTGGAGAACGTGGAAGCCCTAAAACGAAATCCATGGTCACATGCTCCTATTTCCACTCCGGGATCGGTAAAGTTTGAAGCAACCCACCTGGCCTTTGTCGGTCTGCCTTTACCTGCTGGCACACTAGACACCGGGATACGAAGCGTGCTACCTCGTGCTTCACTCCATACCGTCATATGTGCTCCCTCAAGTCTCGATACATCTTGTTGTCACCGGGATGCATCGAGTACTGAGAGCGGTGTGCCTCCTGCAAAACCTTCTCGCGCAGCTCTCCGCTCGGAACACATATCCTCGTGCCGTGCCGTAAGGAACCATCCTCTGCGATAGTAAAGTCGTCCAACAATCCTGCCCGAACATGTGCTCTGATACTCCTCAAAGCCTCATCATCATACTGCGCAACTCTGATCCTGTCCATCAGCTCGGACTGTATCTGCAATCCCCATATCTGAATCTCTGTACCGGGAACTAACACCTCAATCTCCAAGCTCTCCAAATCAGCCAACAAATGTCTATCTGTCGTCAAGTACATCGCCATCGGATATCTGCTCAAGGCATCGGCGACTACGTTGGCCTTCCCTGGGTGGTACTGTAATGAGATATCGAAGTCCTTCATCAACTCCAACCACCTCCTCTGCCTCATGTTCAGCTCCTTCTGTGTGAACACGTACTTCAAGCTCTTATGGTCTGTGAAGATCTTAACACGCTCTCCGTACAGGTAATATTTCCACAGCTTTAGAGCGAAGATAACTGCTGCCAACTCCAAATCGTGGGTGGGGTAGTTTTCTTCATGAGGGCATAACTGTCTGGAAGCATAGGCAATTACCTTCCCGTGCTGTTGAAGAACACATCCCAGACCCTTCCCTGAAGCATCACTGTAGATGGTGAAACCACTTGTCCTTGCTGGCAACGTCAAAATTGGAGCTGTCGTCAACCTCTTCTTCAGCTCATCAAATACGGCCTGGCAATCCTCCGTCCAGACAAAATCCACATCCTTCCTAGTCAGTCTGGTCATCGGCGCTGCAATCCTGGAGAAGTCTTGTACAAACCTCCTGTAGTATCCTGCTAGCCCGAGAAAACTCCTGATCTCAGCTACCGAACTGGGAGTAGCCCAAGACTTTACTGCCTCGATCTTCTGTGGGTTAACCGAGATTCCGTCACCCGATACCACATGCCCAAGAAATTCAATCTTGTCAAGGAAGAATTCACACTTAGAGAGTTTCCCGTACAGCTTCTCCCTCCTGAGAGTCTCTAAGACCAACCTCAGGTGCTCTTCGTGCTCCTCCGGGGTCTTGGAATACACAAGAATATCGTCGATAAATACTACCACGAACTTGTCAAGGTACTGGTGGAACACCTTGTTCATCAGGTTCATGAATACTGCTGGTGCATTGGTTAAACCAAATGGCATCACCAGGAACTCAAACTGGCCGTATCTGGTCCGAAAGGCTGTCTTCGGCGTGTCTTCTCTCTTCACCTTCACCTGGTAATAGCCTGACCTCAAATCTATCTTTGAAAACACCCTCGCCCCGCTCAACTGATCGAAAAGATCATCTATCCTCGGCAGCGGATATTTGTTCTTGATAGTGAGGTTGTTCAAAGCTCTATAATCAATGCACATGCGCACCATGCCGTCCTTCTTCGGTACGAACAATACCGGAGCTCCCCATGGTGATGAACTGGATTTGATGAAGCCTTTGTCCTGCAGCTCCCCAACTTGCTTCTTCAGTTCTGCCAGCTCGCTGTTGTTGACCCTATAGACATGTTGTGAAATGGGCTTCGCTCCTGGAATCAAGTCTATAGAGAATTCAACATCTCTGTCTGGCGGCAAGCCTGGCAACTCCTCTGGAAATACATCCAGAAACTCCGCTATCAGAGGATGTGGCATCTCCTCTTCTTCCGTCCTGGCTCCGCAAAATGTGCACTTCCTCTGTTCCGCTGCTCCTCTGACGACCTCAAACTCCGGCTCCCCTGGTGGTCTAAATAATACTCTGCCTCTATAACAATCTATAGTAGCATGATGCCTACTCAACCAGTCCATTTCGAGTACAATATCATACCCCGGAAGTGGCATGACGAGTAAGCTCATGCTCAACTCTCGGCCTCCTACTGACACCCTCCGGTCCTTGCAGTGATCACGGACTAGGATAATACCTCCACCGGTCATGATCTTGCAAGTCCTAGCTAATGGTTCTGTGTCTAAATGATGTCGAAGTGCATAAGATACCGACACAAAACTATGGGAAGCGCCAGAGTCGAATAAGGTAAATACGGGAATACAATCGAGAAGAACCGAACCTGTGATCAAGTCTCCTGCTGGCTCGATCTCCTCGACTGCCATGGCGTACGCTCGCCCCTGGGTACACCTCTCTGCTGCTGGTGCTGGGGAAACTTCTGATGTTACGGTGGAAGTGGTGCCCTCTGTTGTTGGCCTCCTGGTACGGCAGGTACCCTGCCTGGTCCTCTCTGGGCGGCTGCTCCACCCTGACCTGGACGAATGGTAGGGCAATCCCTCAGCTGGTGTGTCGTTGATCCGCAGGACAGACATGAGCCCAATCTTTTCCTGCAGATCTCTCTAGTATATCCTGTCTTCCCGTAGTACGCATACTGGATGGCGGGCTGAGTCTGCCTCTGCTGCTGATGCTGAACCTGCCCTCGGGCTGGTGCCTGGTGCTGCTGCTGAAAGGGCCTCTGCTGCTGCTGATAGTGTGGACGCTTGCCCGATCTCGCACTACTGTTTGCTCCTCCGGAACCATCGCGTCCCCTCTTGGGCCTGAGGTCCAAGTCGTCCTCGGCTATCTGGGCATCCATCAATATGCCCTCGTAGGTAGATGTGCGACGTCCCGACGTGCGAGACTTGATCTCCCTTGCCAGCCCCTTTCTGAACTTTTGGGCCTTGTCCCCCGGATCTTTAATCATCGATGGCGCGAAGCGGCTCAGGCGGCAAAACTCTGCGGCATACTCATCGACGGACGAGCTCCCCTGGACTAAGTCATGGAACTGACTCTCCAAAGCTCCCAGGGCAACATCAGGAAAGAACTTCTCCTTGAAGAGCTCCTTGAAAGCTTCCCAAGTGAGTCCCCTGTCAAGGAGTCTCGGCTCTGTGCGAAACCACGTCAAGGCGATGTCGAACATCTGGCTGCCGGCGGCCTTGATCTGAAGAGCCTCCGGAAGCTGCGCCAAGCGCAAGTTCCTCTCGATGTCCTCTAGCCAATCATCGGCGTAAAGTATCCCTTCTGTCCCCTTGAACTCCCGAGGCATCATCCTCTTGAAATCCATAATGGTGCCCGGCCTCTGGTGGTGCTGACCAGGATGCTGCTGCTGCTGAGTGACTCTCTCCACAGCCTGGAGAGCCACCTGATGAGCATTCTCCATGTTCACCCTCATCATCTCTGTCTGGGCCTGGTGTGCCTCAGCCTGCACCCTCTGGGTTTCTGCCGACGTCCTCTGGGCATCGACCATGTCCTGAATCAAAGCGAACATCTGTGCTCCATCAACGGGCACACCTCCTGGATACTGAACTGGTGGTGGTGGTGGTGGTGGTGGTGGTGGGGGTGGTGGTGCCGTCGTAGCTATGGGGACCCTCTGAACAGGTGGTGGAGGACCCCCGAATGCTACAGACACTCCCACATGTACTGGAGATGAAGGAGGTGCTGCGGATGTCTGTCCGGCAAGGCGAGAGGTGGCAGACCTCTCTGACTCTGCTGCTCCGGTTCTCCGGGATCTGGTCCTCGGCGGCATCCTGAAGACAGATCGAAGAATTTAATTAAGGCAATAGACATGATATCATCAAGGAAGGACAGTAAATTTCTAAAAGAAAATCATTAAGAGTAGTATTATAAGAATCAGAATTTCCTAATTGTGATTGAGCATATCCTCGGCCTAAATCCCTATTTCCTAAAATAGGCTCGTAGTAATACTCTAAGCGAGCACCACTACGATATCGCTCTAATGCGAATCTAGGACTGTATGGGCCACCACTAAAAACGTGTTACGACCCGCACCCGGAATTTGGGCATGAGTCGTGTGTACGTCCGGCCTATGCCGCAGCATCGGCGGTAGAACGCTGTCTAGGTCTCAACATAATATATATCCTGTCAATAGTCTCAACTCCATACGGAGGACAATGATAATAATCCACAGTTCTATAAATATACTCAATCACAAGCTATAAGAAATAATGGCACGAAGAGAATGGAAAAGAGTTCTATATAAACCAATCACAAAAGTGCAACACAAGTCCTGGGTCTAGATGATCTCACAAAGTCACAAAATAATAAATACAACTCAGTCTCAGTCTGAAACAATAAATACAGAAAAAGTAATCTAAGTATTGGCAGGTAAGATCTCCTCTAGGATAGGCAACTCCTCTGGGATTTCCGGAGTGAAATCTCCCTCTAATCCTGGGCCGTAATGAGTGGGGCACAAGTTCTCCAGGTCCTCTGAAAAATGTTATCCAGTCAGGATTGGAGCGAAGCACAAGCACTAACAGCAGTTTTATTAAATTGACAAAAACTATAAACAGTGTAAGAAATACAAGATGAGAATATATGCTAAAAATGTGAAGTACTGGAGAAATGAATAGGCAATAGAGCATCTAGCAATGAAACAATAAACAGTGAATGCTAGAACAAGTGAATCTGAATAAAATAGACATCTAGCTAAGTGTTTGAAATATCAGTTTATTATGTGATCGGCTTGGGACTAGATCAGGCTGGTTATATATGATTAGCTATGATTCTTGTAGGTCAGGCTAACCATATGGTTAGCTATGATGTATGTAGTGGTCAGGCTAATCATATATAACAGCTATGATGCATGTAAATGGTCAGGCCGCACCCGACGTGAGAAGTGGGGTGAGCTATGATGCATGTAAATGTTTGGATATGATCACATAATCTACTAATAGTTCCCCATCCCCCAGCTAGCACGATGGATTCCAATCACGACTCCTCGTGATGGGGATCTAGGGTGCTAACTCGTGTATCCATAGTGTCGGAATCAACTATGTAATACAACTAGATTATAGAAGTAATCAACAAAATGAAAACTGTCAGAGAATGTACTCGCCTGTGGTCCTGAGCAAGGTGTGAGAATCGGTGTCCAAAGTGGGATCACAATGACCTATTTATGGAATATAAATGTCAGGTACTGCATTAAGAAAATAATAGGTTTAAATAATTAAGTGCGAGGCTTCTAGGTCATATCTAAGGTTTATACTAGGACATAGATACTAACACTAAATATACATCAATACCATATAGAAACTAATTATAATACAATACATGCATATCTATATATATACATTTATACATGTAACTAAACCATATGCTAGCATAGATCTTAATTCACCCCTAACTATCTAGACTAATAGTTGTATATATATATACTAATCCCTACCCCACTACTAATACTACTAGTGAAACTCAATAACCCAATATCATATACCATCATCTACACCCTCATGTATCATGGATATATTGATACTCTTTCCATGATATGTTGACCTTTACCTAGCTGACACACTCACTTAACATTTGCTGAACCCCCAAGTACCTGCAGTAACTCACTGAACTCTCCACTTACTGTGCACTGCTCAATGCATACCTTGATCTGCAGTGATCAACAGAAGAACCCAACAACCTAAGGGTCTACTGGTTCCCAAACTCACTGACACACACAGATACTTAACACACACACAGATGCAGGTATTTACACTGATACACCCAGACACATGTACACACTCACAGGCATTTTCACACAGGCATTTAACACATAGGTAATCATATAGGAAGACACACAACTCTCAGTTCACACACACAGATACTCACTGAACTACACACCTACACTACACAATCTAACTGAACCTAATTCACTGCACAGCACACACAGGGAAACACTAGTTATTAATACACTAGTTACACTAACCTGGGGATTTATCACTCCACACACACTAAGCTACACACTGCTCTCTCTCTCTCTCTCACTCACTGAATTCACAGAACTCTAATGCACATGCTAGTACACACTGGTTTTGGAGATAAATCACACATCTACACTAACACATATACACTGATACATTCTGCACATGCACACACTAATTTTCACATTGAGGCTACACAGGCAACACACCTCACTGGAATACACACACACACAGTCCTAGACACACTGTGAAACTCAATACACAACACACAGGTTTTAACATATCTCAGGCTCACTGATACACTAATCCTACACCCTACTGATACTAAGAACTTAATACTAAACTGACTGAACCATACAGACACTCTCTGCCATACAGCATTTACTGATACACTAATTCCTACCAAGAATACCCCTCACATCTACACAGTACTCCCTGATACATTAGGTTCTGAGGCAAAACACACAACTCACTAACACAGCTAACACTCACTCACACATACATGCTGATACAAAATCCTACACTCACCTAGGTTGACACAGTGCTGATACTCAGATACACATTGCTACTCACAGTCACTCCTCAACCACACAACACTAAAACTATCAGTATTCACACACACTAGACAACACTAACACACAGCACAGCACAGTTAACTACTCACTGCACTTAATATCCTACTGCCATCCTCAGCCTCTCAAGGTCCTAATGTACATCACATAGAAGTACTGCTACACAGTCACATACTGACCTACACTCACACACTAAAATGTATACTGATACTCAACTCAACTCAACTCAACTCACTGTACAGGTATTAAACTCTATGGCACACTGAGAAAACTCTACTGACAACCCATCACTCATGAACCCAAGAACTCAATATTTCACAAATTTAATGATACATAACTCAAGAGAACCCAATACACAGAACATAACCCAAGGTATCACCTACACACACTGGTACTGAACAGACCCAAACACCCGACTGCACAGTTCCTGCAACCTAGTCTAAAACCCCCAAAATACTGATACACAGAACTAGCACATGAACCCGACTGTACAGTTAATTTCTCCCAAACACACAGAATTTGCACAGTTGAACCCGACTGCACACACTCTCTACCCTCCCATGTACACACAAATATATTTATGTATATAGATTATATGTCAAAATATGCAGAAATACGAATACATTAGATAGGTAAAACCTTAAGGGCATTTCTATAAACACAAGAAGTGCAGAAACGGATTCACACAAGTACCCCTGAATCCTCAATTGGAAAACATAAGAAATCGATATCTAAATTCAATTATTGGAGGTAAAATCGTGTCTACACAAAATCCCTAGGTTTAGGGTTCCAAAAATTTAGGGAAAACACCCACAGGTCATCAAAACATAAATCTCCCCTAGGTCTTCCTGTAGGATCCCTAGAACCGAGATCTACACAACAAGGTAGGTTTTTCTAATGGCAATAATCAACAGAAAACAGAATATAATTGAATAAAAATAGGGTTTTACCTATAGGGAGATGGTTTCCCTATGAAAGTTCTTCTTCCCCAAGGTTCCTTGACCCAAGCTCCTTGCTTCTCTTTTCTTTGGAGGAGGAAGATGGAATCCTAGGGTTTGACTCCGAATTTGCGGTGGGGAAGTGGTTTTTCTAATGGAGGCTAGGATTTCCTTTCTTCATGAAGGAGAAAAGGGTTGAGGGTGGCTCCCTTTTATATTAAAAGCTAGGTTAGGGTTTCTAATGCATTGGTTTAGGTTAAACCCCCATGTTAGGTCATGTAGAACTCAATTAACTCGGGCTTAGTCCTTCTAGGGTTTGAGGTTCCACCCTAAAATTTGAATTCTAGGGTTTGACCTAAACCAAACACAGCTAACAACATATAAATAGTTTTAAAAACTCAGCAGATTAATTAAACACATAGTTATTCAAAATAGTGAAATTACACAAATGCCCTTATCTGAAAATGTGGTAGTGACAATGTACCCCCAATTCTGAGGTATACACAAGTACCCGATGTACAACTTCAGAGTTACTGCTGCTAACTGATATCTACAAGGCAATGCACTACTACTGGATACCCCTCCATATATAATATCAAAGTATCACAAGCCCACACATATACCCAAATATAAGTATATACATACATATATAATCCTATACATATATCAATATGATATAATAGAAATATTTAATCAAATACTTAATAAGCAATGATGTGATACACTATGCTACCTTCCCAAATGAATGCCAAAACCCATAATTCTCCACACTAATCATATATACATATCAAATACACCTATATATAACAAATACAACTTGTTACAATATGAATTGAAGAGAATGTGCACAAATTACCCAAAATGAATCCTGTGTCGTAGCGTATCACACCGTATCGTGATATGGCCTACTCGTATCCAATTGTGGACACTTAGCTAGTCCCACAACCCCAATCTAAGTCTAATTAGACTAAATTGGTCTCATAATACATACTTGATGTGTCAATCTTGTAATTCTTCTAAATTATACACAAAAACCTATGTAGAATTGTCAATAACACCAAATAGGCCTAAAACTTTATCCTATAGGTAGCCCTATGCTATGTGATGGTTTCTAATGGTCAAATACATGATTTAGAACCTAAAATGAAGGGAAAATTGAGAATTATACCTATTCGGAGATAAATTTCTAATGAATTGCTCAATGGACATGATCCAGACATAAGCTCCTTATCAATTCCTACTTCTCCAAGTGCTCCTTGCAAATCCATGCTCTAATGCTTATCAATTTATGAAAGTGGAAGGAAATGAGAGTGAATTAGGTAAAATTTGGTGGAGGAATGAAGTGAATTATGAAAGAACTAATTTGGAGATCTAGAATGAATGAAGAAATGAGTTGGAGAGAGAAATTCTTCTCCTATATAGTGGACGCCCCCTTTACTCCTCTTCCAAGCAATGTACAGTACCCAATATATCCCCACTAGTTTTCATGAAGTAATTAATTAGGAGGGATATATTAGGAAGCTTCTAATTCTAATGAAAACTAATCTAATATAATCTCCTTAATTAACTAAGGAATGGGTCTAATTTGGGCTAGTCCAATGTTGGGCTCAAGGTTATGATATATTCTATTTGGGTCCACTAATATCAAGTCCAAATAATATGCTAGCCCACTAACTAATAAATAAATAGCACGAGCACAATATTAATTAATAGCACAACATAAATATAGTGAAGTTTGGAGATAGAAAGGAGAAGGAAAAGTAGGAGAAGAGAGAACATGAGAAAGGAGATTGCAACGGCCTTAAACCCTACGTTGCATCTCATGTCTATTTATATTGATATGCAATACACCCACAATTACTATTATACCCTCATATGATAAATAACAAAATAAAATAACTCTAACACCCTCCCTCAAGCAGGAGCATATAGATCAGACATGCCCAGCTTGCTACATAAATCAGAAAATTGAGCACGAGCAAGTGGTTTGGTGAGAATATCATCTAATTGATCCTCTGACCGAACATAAGGAGTGATAATATGTTTCTTCAGCAACAAATCATGAACAAAATGATAATCTACCTCGATATGCTTCGTGCGCTCATGAAACACCGGATTACTTGCGATAAATATTGCCGACTGATTATCATAATACATCTCCATCGGAATAGGAATCATGATTCCCATTTCATGAAGAAGAGACTGCACCCACATTATCTCAGAAGCTGTATGAGCCATCGCACGGTACTCGGCCTCTGTACTAGAACGAGCCACAACATTCTGCTTTTTACTACGCCACGTGACAAGATTGCCACCCACAAACGTACAATAGCCAGAAGTAGACCTCATATCACTGCGACTGTCTGCCCAATCAGCATCACTGAACCCAGTCACCGTAAGCAACTGGGAAGGTTTGTACAACAAACCCTTTCCAGGTACACCCTTCAAGTATCAAAGAATGCGAGAGATAGCCTCCCAATGTGGTTGCCGAGGGGCATGCATAAACTGACTAACTACTCCAACTGCATATGTGATATCTGGTCGAGTAACAGTAAGATATATAAGTTTGCCAACCAAACATCTATAATATCCAACATCCTCAAATAACTCTCCCTTGTCAGCATCAAGCTTGTCATGATAATCCATAGGAGTCTCAACTGGCCGACACTCCAATATCCCAGTCTCGGAGAGCAAGTCTAGAACATACTTGCGTTGTGACAGATACACACCTTTCTTAGATCGAGCAACCTCGATTCCAAAAAAATCTCGAAGAAGACCCAAATCCTTAGTATGAAACTGACGACTAAGGTAGGCCTTCAAGTCGACAATTCCAGCATAATCACTCCCAGATATAATGATATCATCAACATAAACAATCAACACGATAATACCTGCTGAGGAAGAATAAAAAAATACTAAATGATCTGATGTGGTACGCCAAAAGCCATAATGAATGAGAACTGAACTGAACTTGTCAAACCAAGCACGAGGTGACTGTTTCAGTCCATATAATGCTTTCTTCAATCAACATACGAGTCTTTTATTTCCTTCTACAACATATCCTGGTGGATGATCCATATAAACCTCCTCCTGTAAGTCACCATACAAGAAAGCATTCTTTATGTCCAGCTGATATATAGGCCATTGGTGATTAACCGCCACAGAAATAAGAATTCGAACAGAATTCAGCCGAGCCACTGAAGAGAAAGTCTCCATATAATCCATGCCATATATCTGAGTATACCCTTTGGCAACCAACCGTGCCTTGAGGCGCTCAACAGAACCATCAGGATGATACTTAACAGTGTACACCCATCTACAACCCACTGTTTGTTTTCCAACAGGAAGTGATATAAGATCCCAAGTCTGATTTTGATGTAAAGCATGCATCTCCTCATCCATTGTACTTTTCCAACCAGAAGATGACATAGCCTGCTTGTAAGTTTTAGAAATAAAAGTAGAAGACAATGAAACAACAAATGCATGAAAAGATGATGAAGCACGGTGTAATGAAACATAGTTAGAAATAGGATGCTTATTCTTTGTGGTACAAAGGCATTGTCTTTTTCTGAGAGCAATAGGAAGATCATCTGGATCTGTGGTGATGGGAGCAGAAACCTCAGGCACGGAAAATGATTAGTTGAAGGCTGAATTTTGCAGAACCACTGGCCTGTCCTTGGATCTCTAATAAAGCTGTAAATAGAGAATGGAGACAGAAATTGATTTAGGAATGACCGAAAGTGGTGTGGAAGATATCAAATCTGTTATAAAAGGAATACAACGGTCTCCTGAAGGAAAGAAAAGGGTAGACTCAAAGAATGTAACATCTGCACTGACATAATATTTGCATGACTGTGGACTGTAACAACGATAACCTTTTTGAGTACGGGGATAACCAAGAAAGACACACTTCAGAGATCTAGGAGCCAACTTATCTCGATTAGGTTCCAAGTTGTGAATAAATGCGACACACCCAAACACTCGAGAAGATAAGGAAAAGGGTGCGACATCTGTATGTAATATGGTAAATAGAACTTTGTTATTTAATACAGATGATGGCATGCGATTAATAAGATAACATGCAGTAAGAACGACATCTGCCCAATACTATATAGGGACATGCATATTGAACATGAGAGTTTGAGCCACATCTAAAATGTGTCGATATTTGCGTTCGGCTATACCATTTGTTGAGAGGTGTGGACACAACTGGTTTGATGAATCATACCACGATCAATACAGAAACTATTCACAGAAGATTGAGTATACTCCAAAGCATTATCAGAATGCATAATTTTGATACATTTATTAAACTGAACATAGACTTCATTATAAAAGACAGATAACACATTTGGAAACTCATATCTTTCTTTCATTAAATAACACCAAGTCATTTTAGAATAATCATCAATAAAAATAACAAAATACTGAAATCCTTTCGGACTTTTAACTCTAGACGGACCCCAAATATCAGAATGAACAAGATCAAAAGACTCTAATTGACGACTCTCACTACGACGAGGAAAGGAACTACGGTGATGCTTGCCTAACTGACAAGCCTCATATTCAAGACTAGAAACATGACTCAAACTAGGAACAACTTGACACAACTTAGCCAAAGACGGATGTCCCAAACGATAATGCCACTGCAACGGAGAAATAGAAACAGAAGTGAAGGCTTTTTCAGGTAGATCCAAGTAGTACAGTCCATCTTTTTTATGCCCCGAACCAATCATCTTCTTCGTCCTGAGGTCCTAAAAAACACACAAATTGGGAGAAAATATCACAGAACATTGAAGAGATTTGGTTAACTAGCTCACAGATAACAAATTAAATGGAAAATTAGGCACATATAATGAATCAAATAATGATAGTGATTGAGTAGGGTGAATGACACCTTTCCCAAGCACATGACAAGTAGACCCATCAGCCAAGATAATATTATGTTTCATGGAACTACGATTATGAAAGATAGATGTTATACCAGACATATGAGAGCTTGCTCCTGAGTCGATGACCCAAGAGGTAGATGGTGACTGGGTTGCCACAAAAGCAGGATTACCTATATGTGCCATGGTAGCAGTAGGTTGGGAGGTGGTACTAGCAAGCGCGTTCAACTTCTGGAGGATCTGTCGAAATAGAGATGAGGTATCGGACGTTGAAGTCTGATTGAAACCCGAAGTATCATCTCTGGGAGCAGAAGTTGTGACCTGGGACTGCATATTTTTAGCATGCACTTGATGTGCATATTCTGGTTTGCCCCACTTGTCCCAACAGTAGTCTTCTACATGACCGAGCATTCCATAATAGTTACACTTCCGTGGTTGACCACGGCCACCACCACCACCACCGCGGCCACCACCACGACCATTGTCTCTACTACCACGGCCTCCTCCTCGACCAAAACTATGACCATCATCTCTACCGCCACGTCCACCACTACGACCAACAACACTAGAAACTAGGGCAGAAGAGTCAGTACTCGGCAACACAGAACTCTATCCAAGAAAGGAACGATTGAGATGGAAGAAAATATCTGCCATCGTAGGTAACTGCTCTCCAGCAAGGATTTGAGCTTTATAAGGTTCGAGCGCAGGATCCAAGCCGGCTAGGATAAGTGAAACATGAAACTCTTCCTTCTATCTGCGAGCTTCCTTCAAATCAGTAGTAACAGGATGATATTGAAGCAGTTTCTCCCACAAAGCCTTCTTTTTAGCCAGATATTCATTCATAGGCTTCGCATTTTGCTTTGTATTGAACAATAACTCGTATAACTCATAGATACGGGCAACGTTTCGCTTCTGCGAATATGATTCTTCCAGAGATGTTCAAATCTGTTTGCTTGATTCACACCACTGAACATTAGTAGTGATATGTGGTTCCATACTATGCCACAACCATGACATAACGTATGCATCTGCACTCATCCAATCTTCATACTCAGCGGAAGTTTCAGGCAGGGATTCTTCCGTCAAAAACTTTAACTTCTTCTTCGCCCTTAACACCACTTTGATAGACTTAGACCAGGCAAGGTAGTTTGCACCATTGAGTTTCACCACTATAATTGACTTTCCCAATTCATCATTATGAATAACAGTAAAAGAAGAACCACCTCCGCTACCACAACCACTATTAATCTCGCTAGAAGATTCGGTCCCCGCCATACTTGCAGATGCAACAGAAAGACAAGATCTTTGAAACCCTAGATCTCACAATGAACCTCAACCGACGACGAATAACCAATGAAGATCTGTAGAAACCCTAGATCTCATAAATGAACCACGAACGACAACGAACAACGAACGACGAACGGCGAATCATGAAAAGTAGACAAAAACAACCGAGTTCGATCGGTCCTGTCGTGGATAAGATATACAGTACTTACAAATATAATGCTCTGATACCAAGTAAAGTTTGGAGATAGAAAGGAGAAGGAAAAGTAGGAGAAGAGAGAATATGAGAAAGGAGATTGCAACGGCCTTAAACCCTAGGTTGCATCTCATGTCTATTTATATTGATATACAATACACCCATAATTACTATTATACCCTCATATGATAAATAACAAAATAAAATAACTCTAACAAATATTAATTCACCAAAAATAAAAATATACAAATGACTAAAATATTCTCATCTAGAAATGTGATGGTTACAAGTTTACCCTCCTCAAAAAAATTGTGTACTCAAAATTTAAAGATGATTGTATCTCCTCTGGGTTAAACCCCCAACCAGTCTAAAATTATACAAGTATGCAATAAAAAGGAATCACTAACTATGGTCATATGCAGTGTTATGGTCTCTGTCCATCGTGGTATTGCAGTCTCTGCCAGGGTATATACTACTAACTATATTATAACACACAAGCAATCTATAAGGTACTAATAAAGCACAAAAATAATAGATGGAAGGGAAAGGAACGGAACAGGATGAAGACAAGCTAACCCATCTCCTTAGGCATTGACCTATTCGACCGCCATTGTGAATGTTCTGCCCTGTTGGGGTAGCTCCCTCCGTGGGTGCTGAGCAATCTGTGATTGCGGTACCATAGGTGGCCTAACCCTACCTCTCCGATCTGGTGCTCTATCGATAGGAGGCGCAGCGGGACAATCTCAAATCTGATACGCAGCTGACCCATAAAATAAATACACCTTCAACATTCTTCTGTAAACATCCTAAGTGTGTCTGGTCCCCTTACAGTAGGCACAAGTGGGTGCTTTCTGCATCTGCCTCTGAGGCTGCTGCTGAAGTGGAGCTGGAATTGGAGCATGAACCAGTACCTGAATCTGCTATTATTGTTGCTGGATATAGGGTCATTTAGCAGGAACTCCACTGTTGCTGGCTCCTACCAATACATCTCTCCCCCTCTTGGCCTTGAGCTCTAAGTCATCCTCCGTATGCTGGGCATCCGCAAGCATCTTCTCGAAAGTCGCAGTGCGGTGACCCCTGGTGAGGGATTTGACCTCCCTAATCAAACCCTTCTAAAACTTCCTAGCTTTAGAGGATTTTGCCCCTCCATAAATCTGCCTAATCTACAAAACCCAACAACGTACTCGTCCACCATCATACTCCCTTGGATGAGGTCCTAGAACTGGTTCTCTAAGGAACTCAAAGCTACATCTGGAAAGAACTTTTGCTTAAAAAGTTTCTTGAAATCCTCCCAACTCAATCATGTCATCACAACTCTCGGATCTGTATAAAATTATGTCAGGGCAATGTTGAACATCTGGCTGCCCGCTGCCTCTACCTGAAGACTCTCCAAAATTTGTGCCAGTCGTAAGTTACACTCAATATCCTCTATCCAATCATCAGCATATAAAATGCCCTCGGTGCCCTTGAAGTCCTTGGGCCTTATCCTCTTGAAATCAATAATGGTACCCGACCTCGGCTGAACTATCGTGACTCTCTCTACTGTAACTAGTGCTAGTTGGTAGGCATTCTCGATGTCGTGCCTCATAACGTCCGACTGGCGGTGCTGAGCCTCCGCTTGGTCCCTCTAGGCCTATATCATCTTTTGGAAGAGTGCAAATATTCGTGCAGGATCAACTAGTGATGGGGGTGGTAGAAGCTCCTCCGAAACTGCAGGTACTGTCCTCTGAACTGGAGGTGGAGCACCCCCAAAAGCTGCTGCGGAAGCCCCCACTTGAACCAGTAAGGCGACCTTCTAAACTGAAGGCTATGGAACAGTAGCTGCTACCCTCTCCATAGCAGGCTGGAAAGTATCTAAGGAAGCTGCAGATACTACCGAGCGAAAGAACATGATCTTTGGAGGCATCCTGAAGACAGATTGATATTTTATAAGATACGATATCACCAAAGAAGGACAATAATTTTCAAAGAAACAATATTCAGAATGAATAAAGATAGTAGGATCAATAGGTTGGAAATATGCCTAGTTGTGATTGAGTATTCGCTCTCATCCTAATACCTATATCCTATCCTATCGCAGGCTCGCAGTAGTACAACTAAGTCGTTGCACTACCATGACATCGTACTATTGCAAAGCGGACCTACATGGGCCACCACAAAAATGTGTCATAACCCGCACCTAGTATAGGGGCACGAGTACGTGAGCAACGCCCAGCCTACATCGTAACAACGACGTAGAACACTGTCTAGGACAACCATACTATCTAAACATCTCACACAATATATATAAGGTACCTATCAATGATATCTCAACTCCAAATGGAGGACAATATGATGATATAATGATAATCAATACTCAGTCATAATAAAAAACTAAAAGAAGATAAAGGCACGATATAAAATAGAAGAAGAGACTTAAAGAGTCACAAATACATCACAAGTCCAAGTCTTGTCACAACATAATAGTGTAATCTCAATACAAGGTCTCAAATAATAACACATGCTACAAAGTCTAACTAGAGTCAAATACAATCTCGTTATGAAGTATCTAAACCTCTCTAACTAGTGGTACTACTCAACATGATCTATGACCTCGCCATTATGTGGCCCGTAGTAGGTAGGACACATCACCTCTCGCCAATCATCTAAAAAATATATCCAGTCAAGAAGGACCGAATAAACCCAATAGCAATTTCAATTAATTGACAAAGACTATAAAACTGTAATAGTAAACCAATACAAGATGAGCTGATAAGAACTACACTATGGTAAAAGAAGTAGAGGGCAGCAGATAATATGGAAGCACAAAAATGTAAAGACAGATAAATAAATGAAACTAGCAAGCATGACAGATAAGGATATAACCAGCAATGTAAAGTAAATCCAGAAAGTCTAGAGTAAAACCATAAAGTATACACCTTAGTGTGTTGAAATACCAGTTTCGACATATAAACGGCTAGGGAATAATGTACAGCAACTCGCACGTGAGGTGTACGAGTGCTATTGTTCCAGATTGGACTTGAGGGGGGTAATTCCATATTTTGGGAATATTTACATGTCTACTAAGGTACTTTCCCGTCTGACTAGTACAATGAATCCAACTTCCGACACGTAGATCAATATAATGCCAGCCAATACAAGATGATGCCAGAAGAGTCCTGATAATGGTAATTCCAGTAAAAGAGTAATGAATGGCCCAACAAGTATAATCACATATCTCAAAATGAATCCATAATACTATCCCATGTATCCAGTGTGTCAAGGAATCTAGTAATACAATACTAAAAACAAGAATCATAGTAATTATCAATTAAAGAAAACTATCAGAGAATGTACTCGCCTCTGGTCCTGAGCAAATGATGTTACTCGATGCCCGAGCTCATGTCCCACAATCCTATTTAGGAAAATATCATGTTAAATGGCAAAATAAAGGAGAAATAAGTTAAGGAATGCATTAACATGCTTTTAGGTCAATTCTAGGTTTACTGATTATTGATATACTAATTTATCTGATACACAACTGGTATCCTACCCTAACTTACAACTGATACTTAGCATCACATAGCATCACATATACTTGCACATCACCATATCCTCACTGATACACACATGAATCAATAATAAAATACCATTGATATCTATACTATTACCTGGTATATAGAAACTAACACTCGCATATCAGTGGACAGTCATTTGTACCCAGGTAATGCCTTCCTTCTTTCAAACTAACAGATCCAAAACTTCCATGCACTTGCTGCTGCTATTGCCCAAGTTCTATCCAACAATCCCTACTGTCTAACACCAATCACACAATATATATATATATATATATATATATATATATATATATATATATATATATATATATATATATATATATATATATATATATATATATATATATATATATATATATATATATATATACACATATCACTAATAACATATACATATACATCTAATATTATATATATAATTGTATCACTCTTATTAGGCTCACACCCTCTTATCTACCTATATCAACATAATAACAACAGTTACTACACTACCACCAACAACAACCCAAACAACACCCTCCTCTCAACTGATACTCAAACATATCCACACATCAAATCATCATATACTGTCACTACTGTGAACCTGCCTGTTTGCAGCACACAAGAGCTGTCGTGACATACCAAACTCTACCCACTCTTCCTACACTTAAGTCATGAATCACCAATAGCCATCACTATCTCACATATACTCAGGTATACTCAACCCAAGCCTCAATTCATGTACACCTACCTACAACTTATACAGCTGCTACCTTGCAACAATCAGTAGCTACAACTTTTCACAACCCCTTGCCCGAATACTCATCCAATTTCACAACCCAACACCCAATACTAGCACATAAGAGCACTGCTACCAAATCCCCACTCTTCCTACAACTGAACATATGTATAAAATCTGATATGCATGCTCAAACCCTGACATACCCGAGTCCTACACTCACTTGCTACTCATCTATCAGTGTACAATCCCCCACACTGTCTGCAGCATGTGCACGATTCCACACAAGCATCAGATGTTGCAGCTCTTACCTGGCCCGACAAATATCTGTTGCAACCCTCAACTCTCCTCATCTTGTTGAACTGATAACCAAGCCTATGGCTGCTGTCTTCTTACACTCCATGTACCCCCAATTCTGAGGTATGATACACAAGTACCTGATGTACAACTTTAGAGTTGTTGCTGCTAACTGATATCTACAAGGCAATGCACTGCTACTGGACACCCCTCCATATATGATATCAAAGTATCACAAGCCCACACATACACAAATATAAGTATATATATACATATATAATCCTATACATATATCTATATAATATAATAGAAATATTTAATCAAACACTTAATGAGCAATAATGTGATACACTATGCTACCTTCCCAAATGAATGTCAAATCCCACAATTCTCCACACTAATCATATATACATATCAAATACACCTATATATAATTAATATAACTTGTTACAATAGAAATTGAAGAGAATTTGTACAAATTACCCAAAATAAATCTTGTGTTGTAGTGTATCACACCGTATCTTGATACGGCCTACTCGTATCCAATTATGGACACGTAACTAGTCTCACAACCCCGATATAAGTCTAATTAAACCAAATTGGTCTCATGATACACACTTGATGTGTCAATCTAGTAATTCTCCCAAATTGTACACAAAAACTTATATAGAAGTGTCAATACACACCAAATAGGATGAGAACTTCATCCTATAGGTAAACCTATGCCATGTGATGGTTCCTAATAGTTAAATACATGATTTAGAACCTAAAATAAATAAATAAAAATTAAATTATATATATTAAGAGATGAATTTCCAATGAATTGCTCAATAGACACGATCCGGACATAAGTTCCTTATCAATTCCTCTTTTTTCAAGTGCTCCTTGCAAATCCAAGCTCCAATGCTTCTCAAATGATGAAATATAAGGGAATAAGAGTGAATTAGGTAAAATTTGGTGGAGGGATGAAGTGAATTGGGGAAGAACTAATTTGGAGATCTAGAATGAATGAAGAAATGAGTTGGAGAAAGAAATTCTCCTCATATATAGTGGCTGCCCCCCTTACTCCTCTCCCAAGCAATATAAAATACCCAATATACCCCCCACTACTTGTCATGAAGTAATTAATTAGGAGGGCTATGTTAGGAATCTTCTAATTCTAATGAAAACTAATCTAATCTCCTTAATTAACTAAGGAATGGGTCTAATTGGGCCTAGTCCAATGTTGGACTCAAGGTTGTCATGACATATTATATTTGGGTCCACTAATGTCAACTCCAAATAATAAGCTAGTCTACTAACTAATAAATAAATAGTACAAGCACAATATTAATTAATAGCACAACAAAAATAAATATTAATTCACTAAAAATAAAAATATACCAAATAACTAAAATACCCTCATCTAGAAATATGATGGTTACAAAGAGCGAGACGATATAAAATATCTTCCACTCTCTTGAGAATATCGAACGGACCTATATACCTCGGACTTAGCTTTCCCCGTACCCCCAAACCAGATAACTCCTCGGGTAGTCAAAATTCGAAGGAATACATAGTCGTCGATAGAAAACTCAAGAGGACAACGACGCAAATCGGCCCAATGAAGTTGACAATCGTGAGCCACTCTCAGATGCTCCCTGATCTTCCTGACTACCTCATATGTCTGGCTATCATCTCTGGGCCAAGCATTTGCCTCTCTCCCACATCATCCCAAGCTAACGGTGATCTGCATCTCCTGCCATACAATGTCTTAAAGGGTGCCATCTAGATACTTGCTTAAAAATTATTGTTATAGAAGAATTATACTAAGTGCGAGTTATCTTCCTATGAACCACCAAAGTCGAGGGTGCATGATCGAAGCATATCCTCAAGGGTCTGAATCGTACGTTCCGACTGAACATATGTCTGCGGATGATAAGCTGAACTAAACTTCAGGCAGGTACCCAAACTCTACTGAAGACTCTGCCAAAAGTGAGATATCAATCTATAATCTCTATCTGATACGATGCTAACGAGTACTCCATGAAGCCTGATAATCTTATTCATGTACATCCGAGCCAAATACTATATAGACTGTCTTAATCTGAAATAAAAAAAGTGGGTAACCTTCATGAGTCGATCCACTATTATCCAAATATTATCTCTTACAACTGGGGATCTAAGAAGATCGATCACAAAATCTATGGTAATATGGTCCTACTTTCATTCCAAAATTGGTAAAGGTTAAAGAAGTCCAGCGATCTATGATGTTCAGCCTTAAGTTGCTGGCAAACCAAGCATCGAAAGACAAACTGGGCTTTATCCCTCTTCATACCATTCCACCAGAAATGCTGACGGATATCCCTGTACATCTTGGTTCCTCCTGGATGAACAAAATACAGAGAACTGTGAGCCTCTGCCATGATCTCTTTTTGAAGATCTCTACTTGGTACACAAAGACGACTACCAAATCGGAGAGTCCCATCACTATGAATAATCAACTCTATTCTGAGCCATATCTCACACTTGACTCTGAGTCGCTGAATCTTGGCATCCGTTGACTACGATGCTCTGATCCACTCCACAATACTATATTAAACTTGTAAACCAGTTATTAATATTGTGTTGCCAGGTAATACTACTTTGATGCCCATCTTCTGGAATTCTTTTAAAATTTCTTATTGTGTCGTCAAGAAATAAACTCCTGCTCTTTGGCTTAATGCGTCTGCAACAACGTTAGCCTTCCTTGGATGATACTGAAGGTTAAGATCGTAATCCACCAACAGTTCTAGCCATCTCCTCTGCCGCATATTTAGATCTTTCTGAGTAAACACATACTTCATGCTCTTATGATCCATGAAAATCTCTACTCTCTTTCTGTATAAGTAATGCCACCAGAGCTTGAGGGCAAATACGACTGCTGCTAACTCCAAATCATGTGTCGTGTAATTTCTTTCATGGTCCCGAAGCTGCCGAGACGCATAAGTTATAACTTTATCGTGCTGCATAAGGATATATCTCAATTATTTGCCTGACGCATCACAATAAACTATGAATCCATCTGATCCATCTGGAAGTGTCAAAATAGGAGCTGTAACTAACTTCTGCTTAAGATTCTCAAAAGAAGTTTGACAAGCGTTGGTCCATTCAAAGTGCACATACTTTCATGTCAACTGGGTCAAGGGTGCTGAAATTTGAGTAAAGTCTTCCACAAACCGTCGATAATATCCTGCTAACCCTAAAAATTGTGAACTTCTGTAACTGAGCAAGGAATCGGCCATGTCTTGATAGCTTATATCTTTTTGGGATCTACCTCGAATCCTTCTCTAGCAATGATATAACCTAAGTAAGAAATGCTATCAAGCCAGAATTTGTATTTGCTGAACTTAGCATATAAATGATGCTTCCTGAGAATATAAAGAATTACGCGAAGATGTTGCTTGTGCTCTGCTTCACTCCGACTGTAGACCAAGATGTCATCAATAAATACTATCATGAACATGTCCAAGTAGGGCATGAATATATGATTCACGAGATCCATGAATATTGCTGGCACATTAGTTGCTCCAAAAGGTATCACTAGAAACTCCCAATATCCATATATGGATCTGAATGTCGTCTTGGGTATATCCTTCTCTCTGACTCTGATATGATCATATTCGGACCGCAAATCAATCTTCGAAAATACTAATGCACCACTAAGTTGATCAAACAAGTCATCTATCTGAGGCAATGGATACTTCTTCTTAATGGTCACCATATTTACGGTATGATAGTCAACACATAAACATGATATTCTATCCTTCTTTTTTACAAGAAGCATCGGGGCTCCCCAAGGTGATCCACTAGCACGAATGAATCTCTTGGTTCTCAACTCTTCAATCATCCGATACAAGACTTCCAATTCTGATGGTGCCATCCTATAGACCCTCTTCGATACAGGTGTTGTTGCTGGACTCAGATCAATGGTGAACTCGATCTCTCTAGTGTCATACCTAGAAGCTCTTCTGGAAACATATCAGGAAATTCACTAACAACTCTGGGTAGCTGCACTTCATCTGCTACTGCCAATCTCAGGATGACAGATGAAGATTCCATATCACCTCAAGAAAATAAAAACTCCTCCTCGTCAGGGAGATGAAAGATAACCTTATCGGCATGGCAATCTATCGATGCATGTTGAGCACCCAACCAATCCGTTCCTAGTACGATATCATAATCGCCCATCGGAAACTCAATTAGCCTAGCGCAAAATTCTCTTCTGCGCACTATGACTCAACACGAGGCAAAAACTATATCTACTCCCACGAGACCATTACCAATAAGCATATTAAGCCTTATTGACAAGGACTCAGGCTCCAAAACCATTCGTGTTATAAATTATGCAGACATAAATGAATGTGATGTACCAGAGTCAAATAATATAGTAGTTGAATGAGAGTTGACAAGAATGGTAGATGTCACCACTTCACCTAAATATAACTCCTCCTCCATGGTGAGCGCCATAGCTTTACCTTGCCCTCTTGGTGTGGGACCTCTCTGATGTGGACCTCCTGGCCTAACTTGTGCTTGGGCATGTGCATACTGCTGAGGCCTCTGCTGCTGGAATACTTGAGACTGGGTCGGCAAAGACCTTGGACCCTGGTACTGTTGAACCGGTGCTAGTATCCTATACTATGGACCTGCCGGGGAAGATGATGATGAACTGGCTCTACGTGGGCAAGATCCTACTCTATGCTCTGAAGCTCCACAGACCAAGCACAACCCTTGTGCTCTGCGGCACTCTGATAAAACATGCCTGGTTTCCCACAATAAGAATATCACACAGAAGGAGATGATCTCTACCGTCGAGGACGTGTCGAAGCTAGTCGCTAAAACAATACTGCCAAAGTTGTCCTTGTCAGGGTTCCAATCGTCAAGGCTCGTACTGCTGGAGCTGGTGCTGAAGATTGGGTATAAGAACCTCCCAAGGTGTGAGACCTCTTTCGACCCCCAACTCTATTGACAATCCTCTGGGAGGTGTCCTCGTACCTCCTCGCCGCTCGTATCACAACATCAATCGTCTAGAACTCATACTGTTTTACTGTCAAGATAATTTTTAGACAAAGTCCCCGCTGGAACCTTCTTGATCTATCCAATTCGGTTGCCACCAAAGTGGGAGCAAACTGACTCAACCTACAGAACTCTGCCGCATAGCCATCGATAGTCATTCTCATCTGTTTTAAGCTGTTGAATCTCTGCTGCAAATCATAATGCGACATCACGTCAAAGTCCTCATCTGGAACCTCTCGTTGAACACAACCCATAAGACAAATGTTGCCAAGGAAACTGCTTGAGCTACCTAGCAATCTTGAGCTAAGTCTAGCAACTGAAGTCTTACCACTGCCACCCGTTCCCTATCCGGAACCCTTGCTGCCTCAAGTATAGCTTCAGTATCTTGGAGCCATGCATCAGAGACAATCACGTCCTCGGTGCCATAAAAATAAGGTGGTTGAAGGCGCTTAAAGTTGCTCGCCGAATTATTGGCACGATGTTCGTCTCTCCCCAAGGCCTCTTGTACTGACTGAGTGAGAGCGTCATCTCGTCGCTCATGCGATGCTAACAACTGTCTGATGATCCCCATCAGTACCTGGGTACCTTCTTCTGTATTATGCAGTACTGGCAGGATTGCCACTACTGGTACAACTGGAGGCTCTAATTGAACCTTGGGTTCCATAGTCTATTCCATTCTGGATTCTGCCCCAGAATATTAAGGCTGAATCTCCTGAAGTTGTTGACCGGCTGGTGGTTATCCTGCTACCTGCGGATCTCTAGCTAGATGTTCGAAAGGACCATGAATAGTATCCCTGAAAGGTAAAGGATACAAGGATAAAATCAGAATGTCACTCCCCATTCCCAAATATACGTATTTGGAGCATCTTTTTTTTTTGCTTGCATGTTTAGTAGATTGCATGAGACTAGACACATTATTTGGTTTATCTTGGTTCATGGTTTAACTATTGGGTTGGTTTAATCATGAGTTGAACCCAAGGTCTAAATCTTAAACCCTTCATGTATATAAGTTAACCTTTCATTTTCCTCTTTTTATTCCTTCATTTTTTTCTCTCTCTTGTGTATTCTTCCTCCATTTCTTAGGTAAGTACACCTTGCATGAGAAATGAAAAAAAACCTTCATATTATTGGTTTATTAAGTTTGTTATGTGTTTTTAAGCACTTTTAATACTTGGAGTTTTTTTTTACGGATGGATTTGAGTAGATCTACGTTTTTAAGTTAGAATTTTCATGGGTACTATATATTTTTTATCGTTTTAATCTATTAAAATATTATATTTTAGAAAATTAATTTTTGTAGTTGATGGAGTACTTTATTTCGAGTATTTTGGCTTTTGTTTTACTTGATCCGGAGTTAAAATAAAGTTTCTATGAAAAAAAATATTTTTTGGATTTTTTTAGCTTTTTCGCCATGGCTAAACTTACTATCTAGAGAAGATGAAGTTCTCATGCGGCAAACACTATATGCGGTCGAGACTTCCTTGGGGCATGATCCTTATGCAGCCTGGACTCTTTGTCGCATAACCAACCAACATGCGTCCATCTTGTTGGATGCATGACTGACCATTACACAAAGTGTTCTGGAGCTAAGTGAAAGAACTCCTTGTGTTTTGTTAGCTGGAAGAATGAAAAAATCGCTAAGTCCAAAGAGCAACATGCGACCGAGTAACTTATGCGGCAAGCAGAGCATGCGGCCACCTTTCTTGGACGCATGACTCTGAACCGTTGGCATATAATTATGTGATTTTATCCTTTCTCTCCGTCATACTTTATTGCATGTCACATCAATCACTTTATGTCACTTCACTGACACTTTATTTATTGTCCTTTACTTCAAAAACTTGTCCCAAGGAGTAGACTTTAACCCTGAGCATGCGGCCTAGAGACATATGCGGCCTGGACTTCATATGCGGCCTAGAGACCCATACGGCCTTGATTATTTTGATTGAATATTTTCCTTATTCTTTTATGATTTATATTTGGGTTAATGCTTTTGTTATGATTCTAAGGAAGAATGGATTTAGTAACCAGATCTCGTACCAAATATGACCATGAGCTAAGATTGGCTATGAACATGGCATGAGTTGAACTGAGATTTCAGTATGAGCCAGACTAAGTAGATAGTGACTAACCGGCTACGTGCATGACATAAGCATTCGTGTTACAATGTAATCTTGATTCATGTGACCCAATATATAATTGATAATTGGACTCGAATACTGTATCCGTGCTGATACAAATTATTGCCTAAAAGTGTATAAGATTGGATGTGCGCCGATGTGCGACATACCGTATCACGTGTTAAGTAATTATATTTGTGTTGTGCATCGAGAATGCCTCCAAATTTCTGAATACATGATATTATAAATATATATTGTTTTCCCAGTATGGGCATGATATGCGAGTCAACTACCAAAGCGTGGTTAGAATATTGATTGACTGAATGTTGCATACACGTTCGGGTGAATCCAGATTGAACTTCCATGAATTCGTATCTAGCGTGTCCGTACTTTATACGACATCTTAAGAAAAATTCTCATGTGACCACGCCTTGAGATTTTGAACACAATATAGGGCTAATTAGGTAACTAAAAAGTAGTAGTAACAATTGGAGAAAATGATATCCCGAGATCATGCCAACGAACATTTCCATGGAGATTCATTCGAAGTGCGCTGTGGGTTGGCCACAACAGATACTGTATATCATCCGCCTTAGTGGAGTGCAGTATCTGACCTATTAAAAATAACGTCGAGCCATTATCTTCCTTTAGGAGCACTGAAATTGCTAATATCGTATTTTAGCGCTGTGGCCCTATGGGGAACTGGTGCATCATGAAGTCATGTATATTCCTTATTTGGTTCGGTTAGCTCATGTTTGACAATGGCGTGATCTGAGGATACATATTATGCATTATTTCTGAGATAACCTCAGACTCCACAAATATTAAGCCGTACAAGTGATTGGCCGATATAAAAAAAATAGACTATGATAGATGGACTATCACAGTGTGATAGTTCAACCCTTGTCCTTGTTTGGTTGTAGGGTTGGGACTTTGTGCTAGGATATGCCATGGAGCTAAGTTACAATACTGAACCTATGTATTATTATATAATTATTTTTTGGGTTTTTGTTTCACTATTTTGTGTTTTCTTTGTGGTACTTGCAATTTGGGATCTAACCTACTGGTTTTACATGGCCAAGTTTTGATCCAGCACCCGAGGATCCAGCGTACTATCCCCCAACTCATGGCGCGTACCGCGAACATGGTCGCAAAGGATAATGAGTGGATTTTTTTCCCTGCTCGTCATTGTACATTTATTTCTTTGGGGCGTTTAGCCACCGGCACCAGTTAGTCGACATGTCTGGACATTTAGTTTCTCTATATGATTGTACTAAATTAGACTGTAGCTAATCACTGTCATGTACTTTTACTACTCTTCCAGCTTCTTATTTTGTACAGCTGATCTCTAGAACATTTTGAAAGTGTTTGGGACACCTTATTTCTTTATCATATATGCTCTATGTTTACTATTTCTTGTTTGAATGATTGAGACATAGAAGTTCTTGACCATAGGAGACTTGATTGTAGCATGCATCCATTGTCTTATTACAGCCGTGATCATCGTACGACGTATATTACCTTATACAGGGTAGCTGGTCATGTACGTCTCCGTATTTTGGTACTGGAACATGACACAGAAGAACATGATTGATCAAGGAAGCAAGCAGATAACAGGTCAAGATTCAGGGATATAGAATAGCAGGAGAAAGGAGATCAAGGAGTGACATAAATAAGACTTCTAAGCATTGGTAAACCCTCACATATTCTGAATTATCAAACCTGCATGGGCTACCACTTAAACCCTGTCACACCTCAGAACCAGAATACTGGAGAGCGAAAGCAAACAAAGCCAGATATGCATAACATAGCATATCAATACCCCGATAATATGATCACGGCTATCAAAGACATGTGAGGGTTCACTCTACAAACCATCAGGCAATCTTAGGTCAGGACAATCCTAGGTGTCTCAATCACAGTCAAGCAACATATTATTAGATTTATCATCATCACATATATAATAGTAAGGTATCCCAAACTATACATACACAGATGATCATGAAGCCAGTTATACAAAAGAGGAGAACTAGCAAGAGTAGAGTTATACATGATCAACTCTAGCTATAGTCTAGAATATGCCAATCATGTCCTGGCCTTTAGGCTAGATAACAAGTTTAGAAGAACATGAGCTAAATACGTTCTCGTTGGCTAAACGTCTTAAAAGAATAATTTACAATGATAAGTGGACGAATAAAGAAGAAACCCACTCAATTCCTCTGGTGCTTCGGGTGTTCACCAACTGGAGGAAGGTACGGAAGATTCTGCGGTTCTACTCCAAAATTTGGCCATACAAAACCAGTGGGGTCAGATTCAAATAGCAAAGTACCACAAGAAAACCCAACTTATGAACTAAAACCAGCAGGGAAAACAAGCATAAGGTATTAAAGCAGTTTAAACATGAATGAATTGAGTATAAGTAAACTTGTAAGTTAAATAAACGGGAAAGTGCATGGATAGGACAGGACTAGCAATCAACCAATCACGGCCAAGCATGTCTTACGGCTTGCTAATTATTAACTAACTAGGTTTATCACAATCCTAATTACTATCACATGAAATTAGAAAAATTTATACACCACATGCCCTGCAGTCTATCCCGATCATCCAGACGTAAGGGTTACATAATATAATTAACATATATAGATATTTTTACTTATAATGCAACACTCGACGGTGTGCTGGAAGTGTGCCTCTCACGACAGAGAGCTCCAAATCCACAGGTATCGCTGGGATGTCGGAATTGCATGCAGCCAAAAAAATTCTAAATGATTTTAGGCATCAAATCTAGTTTATTAACCTTATCAGTTTAATCAAGATTTCTGACCGTGGTGCTCAGGAATTTGCCTTAAATATGATGCAAGACTAGACAATAGCTTGATAAGAACAATCAGGAAATAAACCAAAAAAATAACAGGTTATGCAATAAAGTTGCTACTAATAGCCTTGATCAGGAAAGTACAAGAATCTCGAGTCATGAGTGCACTGCATCGAGCCACTATCAGGAATATCAGTACAATATTTATATAAATATGGGCTTAAAACCCCAAGCTTCATTACAAGCACTAACATAAGTTAAAGGCAAGAAAATATCATGTACACTATCCCCAGGATAAGTTAAGAAAGTAAAATAATTGAAGAATATAACAACAATGGACAAAATAATCAAACTTGTAAAATTGCACAAAACTAGATTTTTGACATATTTTAGAAAATTGGGCATAACTCTCTAATTTGAACTCTAAATGAGATAATTCAAAAAAATTTGGAAAGGCAAGACAAAGATCTACAACTTTCATGTTTTGAGTTTTGCGAGATTCTCGCTACAAAAATAGCTAAATAGACAAAAACATAATTTTTATGCGTATAAAACGGTCAAAAATAGCAAATTCGCTTATTTCTCGATCAAAATAGCTTTTCCATACACAAAACAGTCAAAAATGACTAAAAATAGGCTTCTCGTGTATTTTTTGGCTCAAAAATAGCTCATCCGCATTTTTTAGGCTCAAAAATGGTTCGTTGGCGTACGTTTTATGCAAAAACATGATCATACACAAAAAGTATGCAACGGGAGGACTTTTGCGCACTTTTTACGCAAATGAGGGACTTTTGTGCAGTTATATGAAGAAGGAGGGACCTTCTGCACAGTTTATATGCAGGGGGTTCTGTATAGTTATACACAGGGGGTTCTGCACAATTATACACTGTAACTACCACTTTCCACCATAAGAGTATTTTGATAATTTTGTATGTTATTAAATTTTTTATATATTATTTTATATTAGTGATTGCCTAGAATTATATTAGTTTTAGTTAGTGGCTAGACAATTAGAATTTGCAAGTGTTAGTTAGTGCTAATTATTATTAGTCGTGACTTTAGTAATTAGAATTAATTAAGTTTAGTTGTAATGAAGAGAATATTCCTCTTAGTTGTAGTGATTCCTTTCTTTAGTTAATTAGATTACATTCATAATAAATGAAGAGAAACAAATTTGATATTTTGGCATGACCAAACCTTACTATAAGAAATAAGTTCAATTTAGGGTTCAATTTAGGGCTCATCCATTCATTTCATTTCACTCATTAGTCTCATTTTTTCCAAAGCTTCTTCTTCCCCAAGCAAATCCAATTCTTTATCAATTCTACTCAATCCACTTTCAATTCCACTCATTCTCACTATCATGAAGGCCTAGAGCATCGGAGAGCATAAGGATATCCATAGGAGAGGAGCTTGCTAGAAGATTGAGTCCGACTCATCCCTTGAGTCCGACTCATCCCTTCTGTGTTCAAATTCAAAATTCTCCAAAGATGCTACCAAACCACTAGGTAATTCTCAAAATTTTATCAAATTCATAGTTAGGAACACCCCTTGATAATGTAGGAACCTTCTCATGGTTAGATTTTACTTTCCAATGGTAGATCTAGGCACTAGAAGCCGTCAATTTGGTAGATCTAAGTTGGTATCATAATTTTGGGGCTCAATTTTGAGAAATCTTAATTGTGTCCATTGAGTGTGTGTATTGTGTCTTAATAAGGACTAGTAATGTTTATTTGATGGTGTAAAGGTATTTTTGTGTCCAAAATTGGACACGTAGTGTCACGCCCCAGTCCCAGAATACGTAGGACTAGGTCACGTAACCATGCCAGCTGGCCCGTATATATGGCAACTCCAATATATGGAAACTATATATACGTGCGTACGCTGTATAATGAACAATAATTCATAAGTGGTAAAACTAATTACAAGTCACAGGGTTATATCTAAATCTTATCCACAGAAATCACATAAAGATAACCAATAACCATGTAAATAGATCTCAATACAGATATCTAAGAATGACAGTCAGATGAAATCAAATCTACTGCCGAAATAGAATATAAAAAGGAACCAGATACACACCATATAAGAACAACATCTGACAATCACGAGGCTCGAAGAGAAGACCTCCTCGGGATAAACGTAACATGTCTGGATCTGTGCTCCTGCGAATACCCAAGAAAATATACACCTGGCAGGGGACCAGGTCCTCAGAGGGACATAGCAAGATACATAAAAATGACATGCCATAATGTAAATACTGAATAAATAAAGGGGTGTGCTAACCATCTAAGTGAATGCAATTTAAAGACCTTGTAGTACGCATAGAAAAGTGTAGGCTAGACATATGCTGACGTAATTCACCAATCGTCATGACTGGCTAGTATATGTATCATATGCCCCCGATCACACGGGTAACTCTGCAATCGTCCATCCCTGCAGAGCATGGAACGAAGGATAATAACCCATCCTCCTTGGAGCATGGTAATGGGAACAAGAAAATCAATACCCATCTCCGAGCAGCATGGTAACTCGCTATATATACCGTAATCCCCATCTCCGAAGAGCATGGTAACTTGAGTATATATCAGTGGGGGGGTGTCCCATACGCCTACTAGATGTCTTTCCCGCCCAATATAGATGTACAAGTCGTGAAAACGACGTGGACACCTCCTACTATGATGCAAGTCTCAATAAAATAAACATCTGAGCTAAATACCTCAACACGTGTTGCTCACACTGATGGCCAGTCGCGCATGAGGCACGCGTCCCTACATGTACTCACTCTGTGACGTGTAATGATACGTGTCAAGGCCTGGGAAGTTATATCAATAACTTCACAACTTTAGGTGGGTCTACTAGATACTAGGTCAAACACAAGTCCTAACGTCAACGCCTTCGTTGACTGCACCCGAGTCTGCTCGGACGCGCACATTTATATAATATTAAAATAAATAAACATGTAACTAGCAATAACTGAATTTAAACAGTACAACAAGGCAAGGTATACTTGCCTGGCAAGAGAGCTGCAAATATGTAACGTCCCGATGTCAAGTACCAAGTGTCAGAAACTATGATCTCAGAATGAATGTCTCCGGATACTGAAATAAACATCACTATCAGTCTCAGAAAATATCAAATAGCTAGAAACGCCTATCCTTTCGTCCAATTTGGACACAGGGGCAAAAATGACAGTTTCTGGTCAAAGCGGGGTCCACATGTGGGCCGCTTTGCACTGAACAACGTGTCAGGGTCAAAGGTCTCCAAATTTGCCAAACTTAGTGTCAACAAGTCAAGAACGATGATACGAACCCAACAAAACTTCCAGAATTGGATTCCGATGAGCCGGTCACAAAATCGCCCGTCAAGTGGAGCCTGTGGGGCCCACGATACGCGATTTTGTCAACGTTCTCAGAATCGAACCAAACTTGGCTCACAGGACCAGCGTATTGCTACGAGTCCGATGGCGTAAGTTTTGTTTCGATCCGACGTGTGTACACAAAGTTGCAGCGTATTCCAGAACTGACGGATACGGGGCGGTGTCGGCGGATACGCGTTGATTCCGGTGTGCACGCACATCCAAATCAACTTCTCTGAACTCCTACACGTCCGTATCAACGTCGCGCACGTTTTGGTAAAGACCGCGTGCTACCAAGTCGTCCCGTTTGGCGGGGCGTACTCAGTTCCGGGGTGAATCGGGTCGTTGTTTTCCTGTATTTGGATCGCGGTTTGCGATCGCCACAGGACGCGATGCTCCGAGCGGGTTGCACGGGCACCGAGAGGGTCACATAGCCTACGTGTCACAACTGACGGAATTAAAAACGGAACTACGAGGAGATAGAACGGGTTACCTGAACAGGGCTCCGTAAATCTGATTTTCACGTGTCCGAGATGTTGGTTTGTGTCCTGGTCCGGATTTGTCGTGTCCGGGATGTGTCCAGCCGCTGAAAGGTTGCTGTGTCCGGTTCTTGGCGTGTCCGGAGCTAGGGTAGTGGGTCAGGTGGTTACTGCTGACCGGACGGGGGAGCTTTGGCCGGGGGACGATGGCTCGGGGCTGTCGTACGGCTGGTCGGGGGGAAAGGGGAAGCTCGGGGAGGAGAAGAGGGGAGACGGGGCTTGGGGTGGCCGCTGGTGGAGATTCGAGTTGGGGGGGTCGGCTGGCGGTGGGGTCGTAGGGGGGTGGAGGAGAAGGAGGTCAGGGAGAAAGAGGTGGTGGCGGCGAGCGGAGATGGAGGAGGAGCGAGGAGAGAGGAGGCGGAGGAGTGGTGATGATGATGGTGGTGGTGGCTGTGGAGGGAAGAGAGCGGATGGGGGAGAAGGGGGCTGAGGGAGGAAGAGAAGGAGGTGGTGGCGGTGATGGGAGTGGTGGTGGAATCGACAGGGTGGGGAGGAAGGGCGGAGGAGATCCAGACCGGCGGCGGAGGGCGGCTTGCCGCGAGGTGGTCGGCGGGGATCCGGCGAGCGGGGAAAGGAGAGGGGTTGCTGCTGGTGGGGGTGGAGTAGTGGGGCCGAGCGGGGGAGAGGCTCGCCGCGGGGGCGGAGGTGGCTCGCCGCGGGGGGTCGGCTCCGTAGAGGTCGGCTCACCGCCGGCGGGGGGGGGGGGGTTCGGCTGAGCTAGGGTTAGGGATAGGTTTTGCTTTTCTTTTATTTAATTTTCATTTTATAGAAAATAACTTAAGGTTTAAATTGTAAATTAACAATTAGGATATTTACTTAATGTAAATACATCGAATCTGGACTCCTTTTGGAATGGACGGTGCACGTTCACCGGCCAATCAGGGGGTGACACCTCATATGCAAATTTTATAGAAAAGTCCCTGTAATTTCATAAATTGCGCAAAGGTCCTATTTTGGGAATTTGCGCAATTACGAAAATGTCTGGAAAAACTTCCGATTCCCGAAAATTCTAAAATTCACAGGATTGAAGGAAAAAACTGTGTAAAGGTTCCGAGGGGGTGAGGGTGAGTCTGGGCAGGGGTCGGGTCTGGTTTCTGGGTGATACGGGTCATCGTATTTATTTAATAAATAAATACTGCGCACGGTGTTCTCTAATTATTTAGAGGCAGGTAGGGTCATAATTTTTCTACGGTGTCAATACACTAAATGTAGTATACTCAGTGTAGAAAATTAACGTATTTTTGTCTGGGCAAAACAGGTGCATATTGGGCCTCAAATCTCTATTGGAACAGGGATGGGTACAGGTCTGGAAAATAGGAATTTAATACGGACGTTTGTAACGCTATTTGTGCGTCTCATACGAGGCTCAAAACTAAGTATCTGGGAGTTGCACAAAGTGCAGGATAGTAGACTGGTATGTCTAGGAGAGGTATGTGAACTTCGTTCAGAGATAACAGTCAAGGTAAAGCTCCAAATAATTAGGTGACGGACAGATGCACAAGTCAATAGGATATGTAAGCAAAATAAAATAAATTATTGCAACAAATCCTAAATAGACAAAAATATTCCTAAAATACTGGAATCTGGTCGAGGGGGTTTACAATCTACCCAACTTATAAAAATTTTGTCCTCGAAATTAAAACTAAGCCGGGGTAGAAGTCAAAGACGGCATAAAGTATGATTTAACAAAGTAATTTCTATCTTGGTCCATGGATAGGTTCGAAAAACGTTTACGCATGTCGTTCGCACGCTTCCAAGTAGATTTCTCTGGCGCGCCATGCTTCCATGGTACGCGGATCAAGGGAATAGACTGGTTCCTAAATACCTTTTTTCTCGATGGTCAAGGGTTCCCACGGGTTGCTCTTGATACGACAGGTCTTGGCCTAATGGTGATATCCTCAAAAGACATGATCGTCCTCTTTGAATTCCAAGGGATGATGATGACGGTCTGTCTACTGCTTCTGTCTGTCTTGCATTGCTCGCCAGTGTCCTTGTATTTGCTTAACCGTCTCTTCGGTGTTGACCACCAACTCTGGTCACGTGAATCCTTGTCTGGTACAATGCTGACTGGTATACCGTGCAATCTTACGATCTGCCTCAAATAGGTAATGTCTCTAGAGCTAAAGCTTCTGTAGACTAGTCAACTCTATAGGGTAAGAAAAGTGCTGACTTGGGGGTCGGTCCATATGAATTCTTAATCCTTACAAGTCCATCTAGTCATAGGTGCTGCTATCCATTCAGGAGTCAGTCAATTATCCATCTAGGTGAAATCCTTTTAGATCTTGACAGCAAAATGATACTTCCTTTATCGTAATACTTGAGTTCTGAACTTGACCTAAGTTACGAGGCAAAGATAAAAATTCATGCTGCCATAGTGGTGCACGTACCAGGAAAGTAGGTAGGTAGCGAAGGTCATTCTAAGGATAGCACATTTATAACGGCAATCTAATCTAGTAATAGGATTTGGTAAATATCCAAGAAACAAACAGAAATGGCTACAGAACAATACACTTTCGTATTTATACTAAGGACGAGGTTTCGTCTTTCCGAAATAAGGGAAGACAGAAAACAATAATCAAGAGTTCAAGGGGAAGGTAATAGATTATGAGTGTGGGGATCAATGCGTTTAAAGAATTCAATGGGATTTGTCAAAGCAGTTGTGGATTGAAATATTATTTTTGGTAATTCCTATTCACACGCTCATATCAGTACAGTTACGTAACTGATACGCTATGCTTAGACATATCTAGAGGGCAAGTACATCTGTCTACTAATCACTATATATCTCAATCCACGTAAAGTAGTTATGCGAAGGGCGAATCAAAATGCACTAAGGTTGATCAGACCGTAATATACTGATTCTGAATAGACAATTGTATTAGTGAGGTGGATCAGGCCCCAATAACACAGGTGTCATGAACAAGCTCGATAAAGAATAAGCTTGCAAAACTAGGCTATAATAGCAGTATAAGTCAATGTTGTATAGTAAATATAAGTACGCTAGATTATGATATGAGAAATTTCAAACAATTCACAATCACAAAAAGATAAGACTCTACAATCTCTACAGTTATTATTCTAATTCCTTCTCTAAGTCGCTAGTTGACCCAAAAGAGGTATGGCCTTCAAAGTTCTACAATCTTAATATACACTATAGGTTGTCTGCCTAAAACAGAGATTTCAAGAAAGTTCGCGTAAAGTAGGGGTTCGAGGTTGTCTGCGTAAAGCAGAGATAAAATAATTTAGCGTAACGCATGGCTTCAGAGCTATCCGCGTAGGACAGAGAAGCGTAAGGTAGAGCTTCAGAGCTGTTCGCGTAAAAAGTCTGTGCGTAGAAATCTGCGCGTAAAAGTCTGGGTGAAAGTCTGAGCGTAAAAGTTTTGCGCTAAAATTTTGCGCCTAAAATTAGCGTACGCAAGGTTTGTATAAAAGTCTGCCTGCGTAAAGTTTTGCCTAAAAGGTTTGCGTAAAATCTCCTGCGTTGCAGCGTAAAGTTGTACAAGAAACTTATGAGTTTGTCAGTCAAAATTAGTGAATTCTAACAACTGACAAAAGTACTTGTACAACGATCGAGCGGTCGGTTGTGACGATAAATTTGCACGGAGTCCCTGGTTATCGTTTAGTGACTTTATTGGATACAAGTCACTTACGCTCGGGGTGAGATAGAATCAGATGTCCTGTCAGAAGGCTGTTTCTTTTTGCACAGGCTCGAGGCGTATCTCTGCATTTAATGCACAAGATTGGGTCATGGCTGGGGAAAACTAAGGCTGTAACAAATACGCTTACATCCTATCCTTATATTCTACGTCTAATCAGGTTACTCTACGCTGGTTATCTATTATTCTAGAATCATCATGTGTATGCAGGGCAGTTACCTACGTGGCTCTCATGACGCAGGATAAGGAAAACTAAGGGATCGTGGGCAGCGGTTGTCATAACTACGGCGTAAATGAGACAATCTCCTGCATAATTTGGTTTTTTACGCCAACAAGAAAGTCATTTGACTTTTTATGCCAACTAGGCAGTCGTTTGGTTCTTATGCCAACAATGGTCAACTAGGTTTTACGCCAACAAGGGTAAAGGGTCTCTGGCATAAAACTAGATTTATCTAAACACAGGATGAGGTTTCAGTCCTAGTATTCAACCTTGGATTTCTATTGGTTCCTTAAGACTAGGGTCACACTATGGTAAATTCTCTAACTAATCTTAGTAGTGTTTATACCACTCTCAAGTCATACATAAATACGCCAAGGGATAAGGATAAGTTAATCTATAGGTAGTGATACTAGGGTTCATTAGGTAGTAGGGAAGACTAGGGTTCATTAGGGAATATGGAAGACTAGGGTTCCTTAAGTAATCTAAACTTAATGATATGTCAATGCCCTAGTTGTGTTCTTAATAGGAATACTACTCTAATTATCATCCCATCAACAGGGATTCCTATATTCTAGCAGGGTCTATATTTAAGGAATTATTAGGGAAGGACATGAATCAAGCAGGATACAATTATGTAAGTAGGACTGACTGGAAGGAAGATAAGTCATAGTCAATTATGGATGAGATCCTATGCTCTTAATCCTAGGTGCAGGCTTGCTCGGTACAGTAACGTAACCGAGACAATATGCTCTGACCTGCATGGGCCACCACTAAAAACATGTCACGCCCCAGTCCCAGAATACGTAGGACTAGGTCACGTAACCATGCCAGCTGGCCCGTATATATGGCAACTCCAATATATGGAAACCATATATACGTGCGTACGCTATATAATGAACAATAATTCATAAGTGGTAAAACTAATTACAAATCACAGGGTTATATCTAAATCTCATCCACAGAAATCACATAAAGATAACCAATAACCATGTAAATAGATCTCAATACAGATATCTAAGAATGACAGTCAGATAAAATCAAATCTACTGCCGAAATAGAATATAAAAAGGAACCAGATACACACCATATAAGAACAACATCTGACAATCACGAGGCTCGAAGAGAAGACCTCCTCGGGATAAACGTAACATGTCCGGATCTGTGCTCCTGCGAATACCCAAGAAAATATACACCTGGCAGGGGACCAGGTCCTCAGAGGGACATAGCAAGATACATAAAAATGATATGCTATAATGTAAATACAGAATAATTCACCAATCGTCATCTAAGTGAATGCAATTTAAAGACCTTGTAGTACGCATGGGAAAGTGTAGGCTAGACATATGCTGACGTAATTCACCAATCGTCATGACTGGCTAGTATATATATCATATGCCCCCGATCACACGGGTAACTCTGTAATCGTCCATCCCTGCAGAGCATGGAACGAAGGATAATAACCCATCCTCCTCGGAGCATGGTAATGGGAACAAGAAAACCAATACCCATCTCCGAGCAGCATGGTAACTCGCTATATATACCGTAATCCCCATCTCCGAAGAGCATGGTAACTTGAGTATATATCAGTGGGGGGTGTCCCATACGCCTACTAGATGTCTTTCCCGCCCAATATAGATGTACAAGTCGTGAAAACGACGTGGACACCTCCTACTATGATACAAGTCTCAATAAAATAAACATCTGAGCTAAATACCTCTACACGTGTTGCTCACACTGATGGCCAGTCGCGCATGAGGCACGCGTCCCTACATGTACTCACTCTGTGATGTATAATGATATGTGTCAAGGCCTGGGAAGTTATATCAATAACTTCATAACTTTAGGTGGGTCTACTAGACACTAGGTCAAACACAAGTCCTAACGTCAACGCCTTTGTTGACTGCACCCGAGTCTGCTCGGACGCGCACATTTATATAATATTAAAATAAATAAATATGTAACTAGCAATAACTGAATTTAAACAATACAACAAGGTAAGGTATACTTGCCTGGCAAGAGAGCTGCAAATATGTAACGTCCCGATGTCAAGTACCAAGTGTCAGAAACTATGATCTCAGAATGAATGTCTCCGGATACTGAAATAAACATCACTATCAGTCTCAAAAAATATCAAATAGCTAGAAACGCCTGTCCTTTCGTCCAATTTGGACACAGGGGCAAAAATGACAGTTTCTGGTCAAAGAGGGGTCCACATGTGGGCCGTTTTGCACCGAACAACGTGTCAGGGTCAAAGGTCTCCAAATTCGCCAAACTTAGTGTCAACAAGTCAAGAACGATGATACAAACCCAACGAAACTTCCAGAATTGGATTCCGATGAGCCGGTCACAAAATCGCCCGTCAAGTGGAGCCTGTGGGGCCCACGATACGCAATTTTGTCAACGTTCTCAGAATCGAACCAAACTTGGCTCACAGGACCAGCATATTGCTACGAGTCCGATGGCGCAAGTTTCGTTTCGATCCGACGTGTGTACATAAAGTTGCAATGTATTCCAGAACTGACGAATACGGGGCGGTGTCGGCGGATACGCGTTGATTCCGGTGTGCACGCACATCCAAATCAACTTCTCCGAACTCCTACACGTCCGTATCAACGTCGCGCATATTTTGGTAAAGACCGCGTGCGACCAAGTCGTCCCGTTTGGCGGGGCGTACTCAGTTCCGGGGTAAATCGGGTCGTTGTTTTCCTGTATTTGGATCGCGGTTCGCGATCGCCACAGGACGCGATGCTCCGAGCGGGTTACACGGGCACCGAGAGGGTCACATAGCCTACGTGTCATAACTGACGGAATTAAAAACGGAACTACGAGGAGATAGAACGGGTTACCTGAACAGGGCTCCGTAAATCTGATTTTTACGTGTCCGAGATGTTGGTTTGTGTCCTGGTCCGGATTTGTCGTGTCCGGGATGTGTCCAGCCGCTGAAAGGTTGCTGTGTCCGGTTCTTGGCGTGTCTGGAGCTAGGGTAGTGGGTCAGGTGGTTACTGCTGACCGGACGGGGGAGCTTTGGCCGGGGGACGATGGCTCGGGGCTGTCGCACGGCTGGTCGGGGGGAAAGGAGAAGCTCGGGGAGGAGAAGAGGGGAGACGGGGCTTGGGGTGGCCGCTGGTGGAGATTCGAGTGGGGGGGTCGGCTGGCGGTGGGGTCGTAGGGGGGTGGAGGAGAAGGAGGTCAGGGAGAAAGAGGTGGTGGCGGCGAGCGGAGATGGAGGAGGAGCGAGGAGAGAGGAGGCGGAGGAGTGGTGATGATGATGGTGGTGGTGGCTGTGGAGGGAAGAGGGCGGATAGGGGAGAAGGGGGCTGAGGGAGGAAGAGAAGGAGGTGGTGGCGGTGATGGGAGTGGTGGTGGAATCGACAGGGTGGGGAGGAAGGGCGGAGGAGATCCAGACCGGCGGCGGAGGGCGGCTTGCCGCGAGGTGGTCGGCGGGGATCCGGCGAGCGGGGAAAGGAGAGGGGTTGCTGCTCGTGGGGGTGGAGGAGTAGTGGGGCCGAGCGGGGGAGAGGCTCGCCGCGGGGGCGGAGGTGGCTCGCCGCGGGGGGTCGGCTCCGTAGAGGTCGGCTCACCGCCGGCGGGGGGGGGGTTCGGCTGAGCTAGGGTTAGGGATAGGTTTTGCTTTTCTTTTATTTAATTTTCATTTTATAGAAAATAACTTAAGGTTTAAATTGTAAATTAACAATTAGGATATTTACTTAATGTAAATACATCGAATCTGGACTCCTTTTGGAATGGACGGTGCACGTTCACCGGCCAATCAGGGGGAAACACCTCATATGCAAATTTTGCAGAAAAGTCCCTGTAATTTCATAAATTGCGCAAAGGTCCTATTTTGGGAATTTGTGCAATTACGAAAATGTCTGGAAAAACTTCCGATTCCCAAAAATTCTAAAATTCACAGGATTGAAGGAAAAAGCTGTGTAAAGGTCCCGAGGGGGTGAGGGTGAGTCTGGGCAGGGGTTGGGTCTGGTTTCTGGGTGATACGGGTCATCGTATTTATTTAATAAATAAATACTGCGCACGGTGTTCTCTAATTATTTAGAGGCAGGTAGGGTCATAATTTTTCTACGGTGTCAATACACTAAATGTAGTATACTCAGTGTAGAAAATTAACGTATTTTTGTCTGGGCAAAACAGGTGCTTATTGGGCCTCAAATCTCTATTGGAACAGGGATGGGTACAGGTCTGGAAAATAGGAATTTAATACGGACGTTTGTAACGCTATTTGTGCGTCTCATACGAGGCTCAAAACTAAGTATCTGGGAGTTGCACAAAGTGCAGGATAGTAGACTGGTATGTCTAGGAGAGGTATGTGAACTTCGTTCGGAGATAACAGTCAAGGTAAAGCTCCAAATAATTAGGTGACGGACAGATGCACAAGTCAATAGGATATGTAAGCAAAATAAAATAAATTATTGCAACAAATCCTAAATAGACAAAAATATTCCTAAAATACTGGAATCTGGTCGAGGGGGTTTACACATAGAGTCTGTATCATGATACGACATGATACGTATAGGTGAATTGGTAAATTTGGTGTATACATGTGTTCTTTTGTCCAAAATAGCCCAAATTTGTCATAGTATTTAGCCTCATTTTTAGCAACTATAGCAACTTAGAAATGCCATAACTTCTAAGTCAGGACTCCGATTAATCTTCTATTTTTTTAAAAGAACCGTATCGAAGTTAGATTTCCAAATATATAAATTAATAGGAAAAATCTATTCTTAAACTTTCTATAAAACTGTTTGAGCGTCAAGTGTCTAAAAGATGAACGTGTTTCGATGTCTTCGCAATTTTGGGAGCTTCTGGATACGAAAATATGATCCGTTTAAAATTTTGAAAAGCTAATACGAAGGGATACTACATACTATAACCCTAAAAATTATTGAATAGTTTAATAGGTGCAGTATTGGTTACAAGTAGAGAACTGACTATACGATATAGGCATTTTGTGTATCCTATGAGACTATGTAGTATGGATATCAAGTGAGTGTAGGTATCATAGGTTTTCAAGCATATGTATGATATAGTGTATATATATATATATATATATATATATATATATATATATATATATTCGATAATATGTATTAGTTTGTGTACGTGTTAGTATTGATACAAGTGGTTATCAAGTGAGCGAAGTATAGGTAAGTTATGTGTCAAGGTATTAGAGTTTGGGGAAAGGTACTAGTATGATACTTGTGTACTATGAGGATATTGGTATCATGACATTCAAGTATCATGAGTGAGGGTAAGTGAGTTTGGGGCTTGAGTAAGGTATCATATTTGGTATCAATTAATAGTATTAGAGTTAGTTGGATAAGTATCTAGGAGGATAAGTTATTGGTCAAGATACTAAGATATTGGGTATTAAAACTAGATATGGTAATATTAAGATGTCAAGTGCCAAGAGTAGGATAAGTATCTTGGATGTAATATAAGTGTAGGTTATGGTCATGGGTTAGTATCTTGGGGGTTGGTATCATATGGTACCATGTGCAAACAAGTGTGATATGTATGTGATAAATTAGAGTATAGTATCCTAGGATGTGTCAAGGTATTTAGAATACAAAGACACCAAAATATTAGAACTAGTATGAGGTAAAACCAGGATACTAAGGTAAGATTGTGCTATTAGGTATTAGATTAAGATACCATGGTAAGGGTAGTATCTAGCTTAGGTAATGGATTAGGTACTGTCATGCCCCAGTCCCAAAATATGTAGGACTATGAATACGTAACACGCCCAGTCGTATGTGTATGAACTCCAATATATGGAAACCATATATACACGTACGCTGTACATGAATATCCAATTCACAGTAGTAATATACTGTCATAACAAGTCACACATAATCTATATCTCATCCACAGCACAAATAATCAGTAGGAACAAAGAGCTGAACAATAACTGAATATCAAAGATGAGTATCAAGTCTGATAGTCAGGTGGAAACAAATCCACAAATAAACGACTATACTGAAGTAGCAAAAAGATCTCTACACAGCGGTAATAAAATCACAGATACTCCGAGGGTAAGATCTCCTCAGTCTGGAAGGTAGTGTCAGGTCCAGGACCATACTCCTGAGGATACTCCTGCTCGTCCATATCTAGAAAGGGACTAGGTCCTCAGAGGGACGTAACAAGATACATAATAACATGCCAATAAGTACTGAAATATAAACATCCAATGGGTCGCCTAACCGTCTGAGTGAATGCAATTTGAGAACAACTTTCCACCAAGTGGGCTATCTAGCTAAAAATATGGGATTGACGTGACTCTCTCGAAGAATCAGGGGCCTTAAAGCATGTCGTCTTTTGAACGGCAGAGGCTGCCAATTGTAAATGGGGTCATCACCGCCTGTATCTCCAGTGGAGCTTCTGGGTTACAGAAGGAAAAAGTACAAAGGAGCCCAAATGCCTTACTTGTTGTTCTCCCCACCCCATGCTCTAAACATGTCATATACATGACACGATAATAACTCTAGTAACTGCCATGTCTACTAGCATGTAAAGTTTCTATTGACAGTTATCCCTAACCGTCGTACGACCTATACGTACCAGTGGCCAGCCGAGTACGCAAGTCCGTGTCCTACATGTCACTCATACTCGTATAAGAATAGTGTCATGGCCAATGAAACATAAAATGCTTCATAATAATGGGGTGGTCTCATAAAGTAGGTCTTATGCATATACATAAATAAAAACAGGATACTACGACACCGTCGTTGCACCCAAGTTTCCTTGGACACACAATTTATATAGCAGTTAAAATAAATAAACTAAATAAGCAGAAAATAAATTATGCATGTATCATATGGAATGTAAATATTATTAGTACAATGGCAAGGTATACTTGCCGATCAAAAGTTCTGTATAGTGCACATCCAAATAGTGTTTAAGTTTGTTGTAAGAAGAAGTGGGGTTAGGGTTTGGAAGAGTTATAATACATATATATATATATATATATATATATATATATATATATATATATATATATAGTGATAAAAGGCGGTGGGGGTCACTTAATGGTTAAGAAATTACTGCCACTGTTGTTTCTTCCTATCATTGGTTTTGATTGCGGTTGGGAAGAGTTTAGTAATAACAGGTAAAGAGGCAGTGGGGAATGAGTCACACGCGGGGGTTGTTTTACGCACGGATAAAAATAAGAAGCGGTGGAGTGGTTTTACGCACGGAGGGGAAGAAAGAGAAGTTTGTTTTTGCTACTACTGTTGGATATTTTCTACGCGGGTTTGGGTGCAAGCGGGTAGTGGGTTTAGGAGTTGCGATTTGGGTTTGATCCAATAGGAATTATATATATATATATATATATATATATATATATATATATATATATATATATCAATACATAGAAAACTCTAAAACTTATATTGGTGCATATGGTTAAGCTAGCAACTGTCCAAAGGGTCTCCTACATGGAATAAATTAGGAAAAATTTATAATGGCTCCATAAATCTCCTAAATACTCAAATATCTCAAAATAAAATCTAATAAAATCTATTCTCTCTATTTAGCTCATAACTACTATAAATAATAAATTATATAATTAATAATAAAGAAATATGGTTTTCAGAATTAGGGGTTTTACATTCTACCCAACATATAAAAATTTCGTCCTCGAAATTAAAACTAACCCACGGTAGAAAGTCAATGATGGTATAAGATATAAATTAACAAAGTAATTTCATACCTTGGTCAATGAATAGGTTTGAAAAATGTTAGCGCATGTCGTCCTCTCGCTCCCAAGTAGATTCTCCTGGCGCGCCATGCTTCCATGCTACGCGGACTAAGGGAATAGACTGGTTCCTCAATACTTTCTTTCGACGATCAAGGATTCCCACGGGTTGCTCTTGATATAACAAGCTCGGCCCAATGGGGATCTCTGAATGGTCGAGAACATGACTGTTGTCTGCCACATATCGCCTGACAAGTATATCATCTATGAAGACGACCACGAACTGGTCCAAATACTGATGGAAGACTCGATGCATTAAGTCCATAAAGATAGCTGGAGCATTGTTCAATCCAAATGGCATGACCAAAAACCCGTAGTGCCCATATCTTGTCCGAAATACGGTCTTCGGGATGTCCTCCTTCCGTACCTTTACCTGGTGATATCCTGATCTCAAATCTATTTTCGAGAACATCTTGGCTCCACTAAGTTGATCAAATAGATCATCAATGCATGGTAGTGGATATTTATTCTTCACTGTCACTGCATTTAAGGCTCTATAGTCAATGCACATACGTATTGACCCATCCTTCTTTGGTACAAACAACACTAGTGCTCCCCAGGGTGATGCACTTGGTCGGATGAAATATTTCTCTTCTAGTTCTTTCAATTGTGTCTTAAGCTCATCCATCTCCTTCTTCGCTAGTCTATAAACATGTGATGCTATGGGTGCTGCTCCCGGTATTAATTCAATTAAAAACTCTACACCTATATCTGGGGGAAGTCCTGGCAATTCTTCTGGAAAGACGTCTTGGAATTCTGAAATAATGGGATGATAAACGATATCGTCCATTGCGAGCTGCATACCACCAAGGATTTATGTGGATCCTCGTGCAAACTCAAGTTCAGGCTGGCCGGGTACCTTAAAAAGAATGCTTCCTCCAAAATAATCGAAGAAAGCGTGGTACTTGCTTAGCCAGTCCATTCCAAGCACAATATCAAAAGTTGGCATAGGAAGGACTAAGAGTCGGGCGTTCATCTCTCTGCCACGTATCACTATAGGACACGATCTACAAATTTTACTAATAGGTACCACTCCTCCTCCGGTAAGAATTCTAACACAACTAGATAAAGATGTAGAGGTAATATTGTGCTTAGCAATAAAGCTAGATGATATGAATGAGTGGGTGGCTCCCGTATCAAACAATGTCATAGCAGAAAAAGTAAAAGCAAGAGTGATACCTGCTATGACATCAATCTCCTGATCCATGTCATCCACTTCCATTGCAAAAGCTTGCCCATTCCTCTGTGGTTGTCCCTGTCCGGCCCTCATATATTGATCCTCCTGGGTAGGAAGTGGTGGTCCTCGCTGAAATCCTTCTGATGCTGGAGGTCGAGGTACTCCTGGTCTAGCCATCTATTGAGCTGGCTTCGGTGCTGGAAGCGCTAGTCTCTGTGCTGGTGGTGGTAGTGCCGATGTCTGTTGCCTTAGACAATCTCTTGCCAAATATTGTCCTGAACCACATCGTAGACACTGTCCCAAGCGTTTCCGACAATCTCTCAAAATGTGTCCGATTTTCCCACAATAATTATATTAGGGTTTTTCCAAAATATGGTATGGTCCGACTCTGTGTTGCTGATGCTGCTGTGCCCAGGGATGTCTGATAGGTCCTCCTTGTTGTTCCTTGTCGGTCCCTACTGTATCCTTGCTGGTCCTTGTTGTGTCCTCGGTTGACCTCCTTTTCCTCTGCTGATGGTTTCTTGCAATCTGGCTTCTGTCAGCAATTCGGCATAAGAGATTCGAGACTGGGAGCTTGTGTAATGTTGGAGCTCCTGAGTCAGTCCGCGATAAAACCTCTTAGCCTTGGCCAAGTCATCTGGTATCAGGGTAGCGCCATATTTATTGACGCGACTAAACTCAGCATCATACTCATCCACTGTTCTGTTCCTTGTTCCAGGTGGAGAAACTGATCGTACAATGCATCTCTGACGGTGTCCGGGAAGTACTTCCTTTCGAAACACTCCAAGAACTGCTCCCAAGTCTGGTATGTACCAAACTGGCGCTCCATGGATTCCCACCAGTGATGAGCATTACCATCTAGAAGCGTCCTTACACCTATCATCCATAGTTCTGTAGGTAGCTGTGATGCCTCTAATAACTTCTGGGTATGAGTGATCCAGTTGGTAGTCTCCTCTGGACTCTTAATACCTTTGTACGGCTTCGAACCCATCTGTATAAAGTCTTTTACTGAACCAACTTTAGCTCGAGGTACTGGAGCTAGTGCTTGGGCTGGTACAGTAGTCTTTGCAGCCATCCTTTCAAGTGCTGCTAGAAACTCTTGTCTCTGATCTGCTGCTTGATGTCTCTATTCCTGTATCATCATCTGGAAGAATTGAAACAGTTGTGTCTGGCCATCTAGTGATGTTGATGAGACTGGAAGGTTCCCATTAGGTGGAACGGGAAGATCATATGGAACTGGATGGTGAATCTGCCCATCTGATCCCGGAAGTCTAGGAACTGTTAAGGTCTCTCCTTGAGTCTGACCATTGACTCCAGGAGTTGTGTCACCATCAGTACATCCCTTCTGCATATCCATCTCTCTGCAGGTGATGTACACAATAATTTAGAAGAAGTACAGAAATCAAACAGGATGCAAGCATTAGATAGAATGTAGAAGCATGAAATATGCTGGAAAATTTTCCGCATATTTATAGTCAAAAACCCCAACATACTTGAAGTCTCTCCCTGCGTAAAACAGGGTTCAAGGTAGTTGGCGTAAAACAGGTTGTTTTAAGCTTCCTGCGTAAAGCAGAGCTTTAAGATAGTCTGGCGTAAAATAGGGCTTCAGAGCTGTCTACGTAAAAAGTCTGTGCGTAAAGCCGGTGCAAAGTTGGCTGCGCGTAAAATATTTTCTGCGTAAAATATATGCCGCGTAAAGTCTGCGCGTAAAAATTCTGTGCGTAAAAGATCTCTATACTTCCTGTGTAAGGTTTTTCGTAAAAGGTCTGCGCATAAAATCTGCCCGCGTAAAAGTCTGCGTAAAATCTATCTGCGTAAGAGTCTACGTAAAAGTCTTCGTGCGTAAAGAGATCTGTAAAACCTGAAATATATTGTAGCACAAAGTTGTACGAGGAACTTCTTTGTATTCCTCGGATGAATTTGTCAGACTAATCAGTGAATCCTGACATCTGACAAAAGTACCGCACGATGATCGAGAGGTCGGCTATGATGATGATTTGCACAGAGACCCAGGTTGTCGTTTAGTGACATATTTGGCACAAGTCAATTTTTCCGTATCGAAAAGAAAGAAAGGGAGTCTTCTGAATACGCTGCCTCTTCCATATTGACAGAAAATGAGTTTTTACGCTCAAGATATGACAAATCAGACGCCACATAAAAAGTTGTTGTTTGTACAGGCTCGAGGCATATCTCTGCATTTAATGCAAGAGATTTGGTCATGGCTGGGAAAGCTAAGATTATAAAAAATACGCTCACATCACCATCCTTATATTTTACGCCTAATCAACTACTCCACTCTGGTTATCTATTTATTCAGGAATCATCAAGTTTTACGCTAGGGTAGTTTCCTACATGGCTTGCATGACGTATCATACGTAGATTTAGAAGACTAAGAAAACGTGGTTAGCAGTTGTCATAACCGTAGCGTAAAGTAGGCAATCTTCTTCATAGTTGGCCTTTTACGCCAACAAGACAGTCCTTTGATTTTTACGCCAACAACAGTTTATTTGGCTTTTACGCCAACAAGGATAAAGGGTCTTTGGTGTAAAACTTAAGGAAGAATGAGGTTTCAGTCAAGCATGGATGAGATCCTTATACTCTATTCCTATACACAGGCTTGTTTGGTACAGTTACGTAACCAAGACAATATATTCTTGACCTGCATGGGCCACCACCAAAAACATGTCACGCCCCAGTCCCAAAATACATAGGACTATGAAAACGTAATATGCCCAGCCGTATGTATATGAACTCCAATATATGAAAACCATATACACACGTACGGTGTATATGAATATCCAATCCACCAGTAGTAATATACTGTCATAACAAGTCACACAGAATCTATATCTCATCCACAGCACAAATAATCAGTAGGAATAAAGAGCTGAATAATAACTGAATATCAAGGATAAGTATCAAGTCTGATAGTCGGGTGGAAATAAATCCACTACAAAATGACTATACTGAAGTAGCAAAAAGATCTTTAAACAGCGGTAATAAAATCATAAATACTCCGAGGGTAAGATCTTCTCAGTCTGGAAGGTAGTGTCAGGTCCAGGACCATACTCCTGAGGATACTCTTGTTCGTCCATATCTGGAAAGGGACCAGGTCCTCAGAGGGACGTAACAAGATACATAATAACATGCCAATAAGTACTGAAATATAAACATCCAATGGGTCGCCTAACCGTCTAAGTGAATGCAATTTGAGAACAACTTTCCACCAAGTGGGCTATCTGGCTAAAAATATAGGATTGGCGTGACTCCCTCGGAGAATTAGGGGCCTCAAAGCATGTCGTCTTTTGAACGGCAGAGGCCGCCAATTGTAAATGGGGTCATCACCGCCCGTATCTCCAATGGAGCTTCCGGGTTACAGAAGAAAAAAGTACAAAGGAGCCCAAATGCCTTACTTGTTGTTCTCCCCACCCCATGCTCTAAACATGTCATATACATGACACGATAATACCTCTAGTAACTGCCAGGTCTACTAGCATGTAAAGTTTCTATTGGCAGTTATTCCTAACCGTCGTACGACCTATACGTACCAGTGGCCAGCCGAGTACGCAAGTCCGTGTCCTACATGTGACTCATACTCGTGTAAGAATAATGTCATGGCCAATGAAACATAAAATGCCTCATAATAATAGGGTGGTCTCATAAAGTAGGTCTGATGCATATACATAAATAAAAATAGGATACGACGACACCGTCGTTGCACCCAAGTTTCCTTGGACGCACAATTTATATAGCAGTTAAAATAAATGAACTAAATAAGCAGAAAATAAATTATGCATGTATCATATGGAATGTAAATATTATTAGTACAATAGCAAGGTATACTTGCCGAGCAAAAGTTCTGTATAGTGTACGTCCAAATAGTGTTTTAGTTTGTTGTAAGAAGAAGTAGGGTTAGGGTTTGGAAGAGTTGTAATAACATATATATAGTGATAAGAGGCGGTAGGGGTCACTTAATGGTTAACAAATTACTGTCGCTGCTGTTTTTTCCTATCATTGGTTTTGATTGCGGTTGGGGAGAGTTTAGTAATAACAGGTAAAGAGGCGGTGGGGAATGATTCATACGCGGGGGTTGTTTTACGCGCGGATGAAAATAAGAAGCGGTAGAGTGGTTTTACGCGCGGAGGGGAAGAAAGAGAAGTTTATTTTTGCTACTGCTGTTGGATATTTTCTACGAGGGTTTGGGTGCAAGCGGTAGTGGGTTTAGGAGTTGCAGTTTGGGTTTGATCCAATAAGAATTCTATATATATATATATATATATATATATATATATATATATATATATATATATATATATATATATATATATATATATATATATATATCAAAACATAGAAAACTCTAAAAATTATATTGGTGCATATGGTTAAGCTAGCAACTGTCTAAAGGGTCTCCTACATGAAATAAATTAGGAAAAATTTATAATGGCTCCATAAATCTCATAAATGCTTAAACATCTCAAAATAAAATCTAATAAAATATATTCTCTTTATTTAGCTCATAACTACTATAAATAATAAATTACATAATTAATAATAGAGAAATACGGTTTTCAGAATTAGGGGTTTTACAGTTGTTGACTTTGATTCTTATATCGAGATAAATTTTATGGACTAAATTAGGGTATATTCTGATGACATATTTTAATGAGGACAATAAAAAAAGGTAAACGTATGCTTTAGTTATGTAGTCTAGAGTTTATCGCAGCCACATTAGCTGGCGTGGCAAAAACATAGAGCCAATTTTGGGATATACTTATCTTGGTTATAGAATCTAGAGATCTCACAGCCATGCTTAGCTGGCAATACGAGAATTTAGAAAACATAATTTGAGAGGTATGTACCTTGGTTATGGACTATATAGTTTATCGCAGCTATGCTTAGTAGCGTGGCGAGGATTCTGGGTAACATAATTTCAGATAGGCGTATATGATTATTAGATTGTATCTTAAATTGGTTCTTAATATATCATCTCTATCATTCCACTCATGTTATTATAGAATTGTGTTCCATCACCTTCCCTATCTCATGAATAGGGATATCCTTAGTTCCTTTAGTCCAGTTCCTCATAGAGCTTTATTTTAATAGTTTATGACGTTCCTTGGATAGTGTAGTGGTTTGGTAACTTGCAGATAGATAGTGTCAAGTTGAGTATTGGTGTTGGCTGTTGGAAGTGTAGCTTGTGAGTCTGAGAGTGGTTCTTGGTTGAGTATATGAGCATCAGGTATCAGTGTATAAGCCTAGAAGTAACTCGAAGTATAGAACATTTGTAACAATGGATCTAAGGTTGTTGTCAGAGTATAGTTAATGATTGGTACCTTGGTATTAGAAATAAGAGAGTTGTGAGAGGGAGTAGCATACCCATTTATGATTTTAGGTATTGGTATCATGTCATCATACATGTTTTAGATGGATATAGGGTCATATAGTTGAGTGATCCAAGTAGCAATTGAATATCATAAAATTATTTTAGGAATTAATAGAGCATCACCATTCTATTGGTGCTTGATAATTGGTTGTGTAGAGATGTGTATCCATAAGATATATTAGAGAATAAGCCATGATAGAGTAATATCCATAAGCGTATAGGTGAGTGTGATACTATTAGAATGTATTGTGCTAGGTAGTAGGACTTGAGCTACATGTGGAAGTTGTGCATTAGTATGGGTAGTAGTGTGTGTGATGAGCTATTGTGAGTGTTAAAAAATTAGTATTTGTGTACCAAGAGTGCCTAGAGAGTACAAGTATTCAGGGTGTACCAAAATTTGGATAAGTAACATGTGATATGTGTCAATCTGATTTCAGTAAGTATTATTGTGGGTAATAATATTAACTAGGTGTACCAGTGCAATATTGAGGTAGGACGTATAAGGGATGAGTCATGGAGCATAAGGTGCAAGAGTATTAGACAATAAGAAGAGAAGTAACATGTATAGGAGTAAGTCTCAATAGTGTGAGCATCTTTCCAGCATATTGGAAGTGAGGGAGTAGTTACGCATCAGTAAACCGTATGATGGGTATAATGGCACCAGTGAGATATCATAGCATCATAGGGGGTAGGAGGTATTTATGTATGTACATTGATAACAAATACATATAAATAACCTAGGGTGATTGTTAGGTGTAAGATATAAACCAGATGCCAATATAGGAGGAGTACCATAGTGTTAAGATCCAGAGTACTTCAAATATTAAGAAGGTTTAGGGTAAAAACATTATAGTGGCTAGTGTACTAAGTATAGATGAGAGACGTGAGTAACCTGGTATGAGAGTATCATCTAAGTGCTACATATAGGAGCTAGTGCCTTATGTAGATGGTGTCAAGACTGGGGTAGGCACCCTATGGAGAGTATTCTAGATTGGTAAGAGTGTACCAATAGGGTATATGAGCGTGAGTGTATACAAGTATTCATTTGCAAGAAGAATGGTTAAGCATTGTGGAGGTAACTGCAAAAAACTAAGACAGATAGAAGATTGTATGTGTGTTAGAGGGTGAGATAGGATAAGAATCGACATACTAGTGAATGTGTTCATATATCTCAGAAGGACGTAGAAAATCTGAGTATTGGTAGATTACCCTTCTAGTACCAGAATATAGTATCCTAGAAGTGTTAGTATAGTATTCTGGATAGTGTGTGCCAGTGTGTCCATGGCCTATAACTATAGTATATCATTAATATTAGAAGTGGTATCCCTTGATATTAAGTATTATGCTAGATTGATGCTTAGTGAATAATTAGTGTAAGTATTAGATATAGGTAAGGTCCAGCTGGGCCATCTGTGGCACAGCAAATTGCCCTTCACCCGCAGAGGGAGACACCCTAGCAGGACAGGATTTTTGCGATGATGGTTGAGAGACCGATGCTACAGATGTTGAGTTAGTAGGTTCTATTCTTGACCTTCCTTTCCTTTTCATCTATTGATCTTCTTGATTTTCTAGTATCTTATAGCTTACATTAGTAAACCATTGATAGAGACTACAATATCATGACAAATAGAGACCATAACCGTGCTTTTAGAAATGTATAGTGTGGCTATCAGAATTATATATTGGTATAACTTTTAGATGAAATTTTTTTAGACCATGACAGACGGAGGCTATAGTGAGGTTTATGAGTATGTTATGACCGTAGAAGAAAGGAGACGAGATTATCTTCTGGATGATGAGTTATCCTTTCAGTTCGTGTCTAGTTTCATCCTTAAATTTAAAGGACAAAAATTTTCTAATGGGGGTAGGGTTGTAACTACCACTTTCCACTATAGGATTATTTTGGTAATTTTGCATATTGTTAAAAAATTTATATATTATTTTATATTAGTGATTGCCTAGAATTATATTAGTGTTAGTTAGTGACTAGCCAATTAGAATTTATAATTGTTAGTTAGTGCTAATTATCGTTAGTCATGACTTTAGTAATTATAATTAATTAAGTTTAGTTGTCATAAAGAAAATATTCCTCTTATTTATAGTGATTCCTTCATTTAGTTAATTAGATTCTATTCATGACAAATGGAGAGGGACAAATTTGATATTTTGGCATGACCAAACCTTACTATAAGAGATAAGTTCAATTTAGTGCTCATCCATTCATTTTATTTCACTCATTAGCCTCATTTTTTTCCAAAGCTTCTTTTTCCTCAAGAAAACCCAATTTCCTACCCAATTCCACTCAATCCATTTTCAATTCCACTCATTCTCACTATCATGAAGGTCTAGAGCACAAAAAGATCCATAGGAGAGGAGCTAGCTAGGAGATCATATTCGACTCATCCCTTCCATGTCTTCGAATTCTCCAAAGAGGCTACCAAAATACTAGGTAATTCTCTCAATTTTATCAAATTTATGGTTAGAAATACCCCATGGTCATGTAAGAACCTTTTCATGGTTAGATTTGACTTTCCAATGGTAGATCTAGGCACTGAAAGCCCTCAATTTGGTAGATCTAAGTTGGTGTCATAATTTTGGGGCTCAATTTGGAAAAAATCTCAATTGTGTCCATTGAGTGTGCCTATTGTGTCCTAATAAGGACTAGTGATATTTATTTGATGTTGTGAAGGTGTTCTTGTGATACTCCTAATTCAGGACTCTGATTAATCTCCCTTTTTTTAAAGAACCGTATCGAAGTTAGATTTCCAAATATATAAATTAATAGGCCAAATTCGTTCTAGAACATTCTATAAAACTATTTGAGTGTCAGGTGTCTGAAAGACGAATGCGTTTTGATATTTTCGTGATCTCAGGAGCTTTTAGATACAAAAATGCGATAGGTTTGAAGTTTCGAAAAGCTAATACGAAGGGATACGACATACTTTAATCCTAGAATTTATTGAATAGGTCTAATAAATGCAATATTGATTACAAGTAGAGAACTGACTATACGATTTAGGCATTTTGTGTATCCTATGAGACTAGGTAGTATGGATATGAAGTGAGTGTAGGTATCATAGGTTTCCAAGCATATGTATGATATATATATATATATATATATATATATATATATATATATATATATATATATATATATATATATATATATATATAAGTGTTAGGTAATAGGTATTAGTTAGTGTGCATGTTAGTGTTGATACAAGTGGTTATCAAGTGAGCCAAGTATAGGTAAGTTATGTGTCAAGGTATTAGAGTTTAGGGCAAGGTACTAGTGTGATACTTGGGTACCATGAGGATATTGGTACATGACATTCAAGTATCATGAATGAGGGTAAGTGAGTTTAGGGCTTGAGTAAGGTATCATATTTGGTATTAAATAATAGTATTAGAGTTAGTTAGGTAAGTATCTAGGAGGATAAGGTATTGGTCATGTTACTAAGATATTGGTTATTAGAACTAGATATGGGTAATATTAAGATATCATGTGCCAATAGTAGGATGAGTATCTTGGATGTAAGGTAAGTGTTGGTTATGGTCATGGGTTAGTATCTTGGGGGTTGGTACCATATGTAAACAAGTGTGATATGTGTGGGATAAATTAGATTGTGTGTCACGACCCGCACCCGGATATTCGGGCATGAGTACGTGGTTACGCCTATCCTACGCTGCAGAATCGGTGGTAGAACGCTGTTTGGGTCATTTTTAACTATCTAGCATCTCAGAAATATAATATGGTACATGTCAATCATCTCAACTCCAAACGGAGGAACAAAATGGTATCTCACAATATAACTAAACTCAATCACAATGCAAACTAAGGAAGATAAGCACGAATAGAATAGCGAAGGAAAGAATAAGAAATAAACCACAATCTAAAATAATATACAACCCAAAGAATCTCAATAATATAATATAATACAAGTCCAACACAAATAAAATAGACCTCCTCGGGCTCTGCAACTAAGTCCTCCTGGTCTACCAAAGGATCCTCTAAAGATACACCGTCCTGTGGACCATACAATGTGGGACACTACTCTATAAGTCAATCATCTGAAAAAATATATCCAGTCAGGATTAGAGCGAAGTACATACCTCTGAAAGCAGTTTCAATAGCATAATTGAGCATATAAACAGATATAGAAATAAAATACAATATCACTAAATATATGAATGATGAACAAGATATACAGGTAATGTACGAGAATATAGATCAAAAATATGAATATCATAATATGATAAAGTAAACTGCAACTAACTATCTAAATGTGCCTTAGAATACGAGTTCATTATGTGATCGGGTTGGGTGAACATGATCAGGTAAGACGGATTATAAGTGAGGTATGTAACCAGAATGTACACGATTTGTAACAATGGTTTTGATCACATAATCAACTCCTACTCTCCCACCCCCAACTAATACCGATGGATCCAATCATGACACGCTACGAACACGAAAATATAACCACTGTCACGAGCAGTGGGTGTACACGAATATCATAACCACCGAACATGAGCGGTGGGTGTACACGAATAAGCACACTGAACACGAGTAGTGTGTAAAAATGAAGTATCATCAATACCCAGTATACACGATGAGATACAATATACACGAGTACCCGTTGAATATGGTAGGGGACAACATCTCATGACGGGATCCATATAACACAAGTCCATGAAATCACTGTGTCGAGATCAATGTATACAATTCTAGAACATACATATATACAATATTATAAATTAAAAATAATTAGAGAAATATACTCAGCTGAAGTCCTGAGCAAGGTGTGTCTCTCGATGCCCAAGCTGGTGTCACACAACCTATATATGGTATGTTGCATCAATACAAGGTTCTAAAATGAAAATAAGTTAAGTTGATGTAATTCGAAGTCATAAAGCTATTTTTAGGTTAAACCGATAAAATCTAGGTCGCAAGAGTCTAAAACTAAGTCACTAAGTCGAAATACTATGAAACTATGCTATAAAATCCAAGCTAAGATACTAAAAGGCATTCAAAAAGTCGTATCCTAAGATACGCAAGTTCATTTATATGAAAATAGTGTTTTAGATATATATACAAGTCATTATACTTAATACTATATTAAAATAAGGAATTTAGGATACCTTGGCCTTACACCAATGCGTATCGCACCTATCTCGATATTCAAACTCAATACCTTGGGTATCGACCCAATACCTTGGTAATACCTTGGTATCCCGAGGTAACCCAAAACTCAACATATAACTAATACCAATAGATATATAAAACCCCAAACTAATACTAGTTATAACTAACACTAATATATACATCTCAATATAACATAGAACTAACTATAATACTAACATACATAGATATGTATAGTTAATATAACTAACTATCAAGATACACTACCTATTAGTATATGAGACTAACTATCAATCATAACATATATATACTAGTTTACATATCTAACTATCTACATAATCAAACATATACAACTAACTAACTACTATAGTAACTAACTAGACTAAATCAACCCATTACCCAATACCTTGAGTATCCCTCAATACCTTGACATTACCTTGGTATCCCAAGGTAATTCAAATCCTAATACATATAGTTAATATATATAGCTAACCCCCATATACTAAACTATACTAACATAACTAAACTATTAAAACTATTAACTACTAATAAATAATATATACCAATACATAGATACATATACCTACATAATAACTTACTACATATCTAACAAGTATATATATATTCCTCTCACAACTATATATATAGATATATATAATCACACACATATAAATAACTATATATACATACATACATATATATATATATATATATATATATATATATATATAATATATAATATATAATATATAATATATAATATATAAACGCATATATATACATATATATATATGCGTTTATATATATAATATATAAGCGCATATATATAAACCAACACACACACACACACACACACACACACACATATATATATATATATATATATATATATATATATATATATATATATATATATATATATATATATATAACATACAAGTATATATATAGATAACATATATACATATACATATAACTTATATAAATACACTACTATAATTAATAGCTATTACATATGTAGAAATATAACTACATATATACATAATACATAGGTACATAAATATATGATACACTAACACACACACACACACACACACACACACACACACACATATATATATATATATATATATATATATATATATATATATATATATATATATATATATATATATATAATTATATATTATAATAACTAAAAATAATAAAATAAAATGCATAAACACGTGGAGTGCATCGCTCCCGTATCCCACTAGATCTAGGATACGCTTGCGACACGAGTCCACCACACATCCAAACGTACCCTGAAGGACACGAGCAAGTCTAATATATTATTTATGTACAATACGAAGAGTCAAACATAATTCTACATGTCCGTGTCAAAATATGACATGCACAAAGTCCCGTATCGGAGAAAAAACCCCCAAATCAACACGTATCACCAAATTATTGGAATATGACCTACACGTACCCAATTATGGATACGACACTAGCCCCAAACACACAAGCACAAGCCAAATTGATCAATAGGACCAATTGACACACAACAAATGTCAATCTCGGAATTCCTCCAAAATTGACACAAAAAGTACCATAACTTCCTCAATAGGCCCCCTATGAATACAAAACCAAATCCTATAGGTAGCCTATGCATATGGGTTAATTTCTTATGGTTAAATCTCATATTAGAACCTAAATTAAAGGAGAAAACTGAATTGTACCTATTAGGAGATGGATTTCCAATAAAACCTCCAAAATTGGTGAAATGAGCCTTCAACTTGTAGATCCATGCTCCTCTTTGTAGATCCATGCTTTCTCCTTTTAGATCCTTGCTCTACTAGTCTCCAAGGGTGATTTGGTAAGTAATTTAGTGGAAATTTGGTAGGGATTTGGTGGAATTTGGTTGAGAAAAATTCTAGATCTAGATTTGGAATAAAAATGAAGAAAAAAAAGTTTTTATCCCCTTTATATAGGCCTCACTTGCCTCCTCCCTCAAGCTACTATGTAAAGTCTAAAATATCCCTTGAGGCCTCTCATGAAGAAATAATTAAGGAGGAAAGCTTCTAGTCTAATGGGTTTAACATAATTAATTATCCTCCTAATGATTGGGCTTCTAATTATTAGGCTCAATTCTAACTAGAATTAAATGTTGGTCCATGAGTCTAAACTAAACTAGTTAGGTCCACTAATACAAGTCCAAAAATAAATCTAACATACTAATAATAAATAAATATTATACATGCACAATATTTAATTAACTACCAAATGACTAAAATACCATTTTCTAGAAAATATGGTAGTGACAAATCTACCCCCCTTAGAAGAATTTCGTTCTCGAAATTAAAAATCTCACCCCTCTCTCTTAGGCCAGTCATATCCTATTCATACAAATCTTACTATGGTCAAACCCCATCAATCACAGTCTAAAATAGTCTTATCATACAATCCTACCATTCTACTGAAAGAGAAATTAGACTCTAACTATCATGAATTCAGTCTCTGCCCTGCTGGGATGTCTTCCTTTATTTGTGAGGTAATCTGCTATGCCACCTGTGGCCTATTCCACCACACACTATTAATCATCAATCTTGTCAAGATATTCTTAATACTGAGGTTTACCAAATACTCATGATATACTCTAATTCTAGGTCATGGACATGCTTAACTCACTGGCACTTGCTACTTAGGATACTATACAAAATACTGCTAAGATACTACCTCCTAGTTCTATTTCAATCACCAAAATTTCTCAATCATTCATCTTGCAAGGAACACTTGTATACCTTTTCAATCATGTGTTTTATTAGCACACCCTCGTCAAACTTTAATACTTCCAATAGGATGCCTTACTTAAATCTTGTTACTGTCTACACAAGGCACCAGCTCTCATATATATTTTAGATAGCATCCTCATACCAAGTTACTCATGTCTCTCCTCTATATCATTATATTAGTTATTAAAATGCTTGTGCCTAAACTTTTATAATACTTGAGGTACTCCGACTCTTATTACTAGGGTACCTCTTTCTATCTGATATTTGGTGCAACTCATCATCTAATATTTGTTAATCATCCTAAGTTCTTACCTATACATTAGTATCACAATACATACACAATTTTCTTCTAGCCATTACAACACCATGATATCTCACTGGTATCTTTATACCCTTCGGACTCCCTCCTCTACTACTTGGATCACTTGTACTATTACTTCCAAATATTTTTCTATCCATTAACTGATACATCAATCCAATTATCTCACAAGGTGCTTACCGTTACTAGCACATTACTCAACTAATCCCTGATATAGAAATACTAGCACTCTTGATATAGTAACACTATCTTCCTAACTACACAACATATGACTTTAAGGTTCTAGGACACTATCTTCATCATTAGATCACCTCATCACACTCACTAGAACTCATGATCACTTGCACTAGTTATTAACTTCTATAATACACATGTTTTACTTCACTCTCAAAGGCAGATATATGGTTACATATCTCTATTGATGTATACATATCTCTCCTCAAATCTTTTACAGACGGATACACAAATCAGTGATACACTACATATCTTCCATGACCAATCTTGATATTTCTCAACCCATGACATATTATTAACACTCCAGCTTTTACTTTTTGATACTCATGAACTTCCACACTAACACTTATCATCCACTGTGCATCCTGCACACAATTTCTAGACACTCTTCCACATATTGCTTCCAATACATCACTAGCCTCAATATCAGGTGATATACCCATCACTAGTCATATACTGGTACACTCCTATCTACTCACATCAACATGTATCACCAGTCCTACTACTTTAGCACAATATATTATTATTCTCTCACACTCTTCCATACACTTATGGGTAACTTTCTACCATGGCAGACTCATTAATACCCTTGATGCATATATATTTCTCTACTCTTGACACACCCAAGTATCAACCACCCAATTGAATATCATGCTCCATTGATTTCCAACACAATTTCCTTGATATTTACATGGCTCACCCAACTACATGAATTCATGACTATCCAGAACTGGTATGCTGACTCTGATACTAACTCCTAGAACCACCACTGATAGTACACATACTATCTATAATGACACCTATCATATAAATATTGTTACAAGGTACTACGCTATGAGTTATCTCTAGATTTATGCCTATTGCTCACCTGCCCAACCAAGAACCACTTACAAACTCATAAGCCACACTCCCAACAGTCAATACTGATACTCAAGACACTGACCTAATTACAATTCACCAATTATCATACTAACAAGGAACCTTAATGAAATAAAGTTCTATAAGGAACTGGACTAAAGAACTGAAAGTATCTCTACTGCTAAGCTAAAGAACAATGGAACAAGTCCTATAATAACAGGAGCAAAAAAATATTGAGATGACACTTTAAGAACCAATTTAAGATACAACCTGATAATCATACACGTCTGTCTGAAATCATGACACTCAGAATCTTCGCCACGCCAGTAAGCATAGTTGCGATAAATGATAGATCCCATAACTTAGGTATACACCTGTCACGCCGCAGTCCCAAAATATCGAGGGACTAGACACGTGGCAATAGCCAGCAGCACACACCGACGGACAAACCCAATTTAACGGATCCATCGGGGCGTACTTAAGCTGTAATACAACAATAAGGTCTACTAATCTCATCCACAAAATGAATACAACAATATCAACAAAAGGAAATATAAACATCATCAAGTCATAAATAAATAAATCGGGGAACAACCCAATAACAAGTCTGATACAATAGTCAAGATACAGAAATAAAGATAACAACTGCAAATACTGAGTATGGATAAAGCATATACTCAGAAGATATCCTCGGGGATCACTCGTCTACTGGATCTGGTATTGCTCCAGTGCTTGCTCATGTTCCTGCTCCTGCTCCTGCTAATGCTCTTGTCCCGTATACCTCGGGATCGATCTCGTCTGCTAATCCTGGGGACATAATCCGAATTCAGGTCCTCAGGGGACATAGCAAGGTACAAAATAACTCAAGCCATAAATAATGCAGTACAGCAATAATGAATCAAAAGGGTAAACTATATAACCAGCTAAGTGATATGCAAGATGAGAGCATCACTAGAACTAAGGCTGAGACCACTACAAGCTCAGTGTCGGGAAGCCGGTAGCAGAGATATCATGCAGTTGTCTAGCTCGGAGAGAGACTAAGACGCCGTCATAATATAGTCAACCTGTAGCCTGTGTGTCTCTCCCCACCCAATGTAATCATACGTCTCATGTCCACAATGTCTCATGTCCATGCCACGCAGGATCATAACTAATGGATCAAGTCATATAATATCTAAGCAAAAGAATAGGTCATGAAACTTGTAACCTATACAGAATCCCCATGAATGTCTCAGGAAGATAATATCTCATGAATAGTGTCAGGTGTCCTAGGTTATGACGTACTTGATAATGCAAGCACGAGAAGTATAGGGTTTCGGTTTCCATGTCTAGGTGACGTTACACAACTCTGCGTACGGAGTTGGCACCCGAATATTATTCGTATGCTAAGTAATGTCACGCGATCCTAGGTCAAGCATGTACAACAGATAAATAAGTCAAGAAAATGTAACAAGAACTGCAATATTGGCAAGGTACACTTGCCTGGGGTTCTGGCTCCAACTGTAGCTCTGGTATCTGTGGGATTTGCAGGTACTCCTCTGGTTGCTGTAATAGACATCACCATCAGATTCAAAAAATATCAAATAGCTAGAAATGCCTGTCCTTGAGTCCAATTTGGACACAGAGGAAAAATGATAGTTCTGGTCAAAGCGGGGTCCACATGTGGGCCGCTTCACACCGACAAACATGTCAGCAACAATGGTCTCCAAATTTGTCAAACTTAGTGTCAACAAGTCCAGAATGATGATACGAACCCAACGAAACTTCCAGAATTGGATTCCGATGAGCCGATCACAAAATCGTCCATCAAGTGGATCCGTAAGGCCCACGATACGCGATTTTGTCAACGTTCTCAGAATCGAACCAAACTTGGGTCACAGGACCAGCATATTGCTACGAGTTCGATGGCGCAAGTTTTATTTCGATCCGACGTGTGTACACAAAGTTACAACGTGTTCCAGAACAGGCCGATACGAGGCGTTGTCGGTGCGTTGATTCCGGTGTGCACGCACATCCAAATCAACTTCCGCAAAATCTTACACGTCTGTATTAATGGTGCGCACCTTTCGATGAAGTTCGCACGCGACCAAGTCGTCCCATTTGGCGGGACGCACTCAATTCCGGGAAAAATAGGGCAAATATTTTCCTGTTTTTGGATCGCAATTTGCGATCGCCATAGGACGCGACACACCGAGCGGGTTACACGGGCATCGAAAGGATTACACAGTCTACACGTCACAGCAGACGGAACAAGAAATGGGACAGCAAGAAGAGAGAAAAGGGTACCTGAACAGGGCTACGCAGACTAGGATTTCTCGTGTCCGCGAGGCGACACGATACCCACTACACAGTGTCTAGGGTTAGGGTTTTGCTGCTCGATTTTGCCGGAGCTGGACGAAGCTTCACCGGAGGAGGGGCTGCTCGATGGAGGCGGCTCAGGCAGAGGCAAAGATGCTCGGGGACGGCGCCGATAGCGGCTCAGGCGGAGCTGGCCGCTGTCGTTGCTGCTGCTGTTATTGCCAGCGAAGAAGGAAGGTGGAGCTGGTAGCTGAGGGTCAGGGCAGAGCGGGGCGTGGAGGTGGAGCTGGCGCAGGGGATGGTGGCGTAGCCGGTGGCTGGAGACGGAGTAGATCGACAGGGGGGGTGCTGGTGGCGGAGGCTTACGGTGGACGTGGTGGTGGGGACTGGTGGAGTCAGGCTTTATAGGGCGAGGGGAGAGGGAGTGGGCGCCGGGCGAGGCAGAGCCGAGTGGGTCATGGGCCGGGCGAGGCGGAGGCGAGGGGGTCGTGGGCCGGGCGAGGCGGAGGCGAGTGGGGACGTGGCAGTCGTGGCCGCGGGGCACCGGAAAACGCGGGGGAGAGAGCACCAGGTGAACGGGTGAGCGGGTCGGGCCGGGTCAGGTCGGGCTGGGTAGGACCCGACCTGTTAGGCCTAGGGGCGGTTCAGGCCGGTTTGGTTGGACCGGGTTTATCCCGGTTCAACCCGGTTTGAGCCCGGTTCAACCCGGTTCAGCTAGGTTTAAATTAAAATAGGGTTTTTGGGTCTTTAAAAATGGTTCTGGGGTCCAATAAATTTCAGAAAAATTATCCTATGTCCAATATTTTATTTTACACCCAAAAATATTATTTTCATAATATTTTAATATTTTTTAAAATTATTTAATTTTATTTAACCCCAAAATACCTATATTTTAATTAGTGAAAAATACCGAAAAATTTCCAGAAAAATTGTGAAAATTTATTTTAAAAAATCCTGAAAATCAGGGTGTTTACAACACCTCTATAATCATTTCGTCTAGAATCATCGATGTGCCGACTAATATAGCTGCAAGAAATTCTAAATTTCATAACTAAGATATGTACATCCGAAGTCAGGTTCCTACGTTTCTGCCACGCCAGCTAATATAGCTGCGATAAACTCTATGCTCCATAACCAAAGCAGACGTTTCACCTTTCTCACTGTCCTCATCAACATATGTCATCAGATGATACCGTAATTTAGTCCGTAAAATTTATCTCGATATGAAATCAAACTCAACAATAAACACAAAGGATTAAATTCAACAATCAATCACCAAGAATCAAATTCAATAACAACAAGTGAGAGCGGACAGAAACAAGAAAAAAGATTTTAAATGGAAATTATAATAAGATTCTCAAGGGTCATCCCAGAAATCTCTTAAAAAATTTGTGATTGAGTATCCTCTCATCCTAATATCTTATATCCTATAGCCTATATCCTATATCATATCGCAGGCTCACAGTAGTACAACTAAGTCGTCGCACTACCACGACATCGCACAACTTGCGAAGCCTGACCTGTATGGGCCACCACTAAAAAAGTGTCATAACCCGCACCTGGATATTCGGGCACGAGTACGTGGTTACGTCCAGCCTACGCCACAAAATCAGCGGTAGAACGTTGTCTGGGTCATTTCTAACTATCTAGCATCTCAACAATATAATATGGTACATGTTAATCATCTCAACTCCAAACGGAAGAACAAAATGGTATCTCACAATATAACTAAACTCAATCACAATGCAAACTAAGGAAGATAAGCACGAATGGAATAGCGAAGGAAAGAATAAGATATAAACCATAATTTAAAATAATATACAACCCAAAGAATCTCAATAATATAATATAATACAAGTCCAACACAAATAAACTAGACCTCCTCAGGCTCTACATCTAAGTCTCTTGGTCTACCAAAGGATCCTCTAAAGATACGCCGTCCTGTGGACCATAGAATATGGGACACTGCTCTATAAGCCAATCATTTGGAAAAATATATCCAGTCAGGATTGGAGCGAAGTACATACCTCTGAAAGTAGTTTCAATAGCATAATCGAGCATATAAACAGATATAGAAATAAAATACAATATCACTAAATATATGAATGATGAACAAGATATACAGGTAATGTACGAGAATATAGATCAACAATATAAATATCACAATATGATGAAGTAAACTGCAACTAACTATCTAAATGTGCCTTAGAATACGAGTTCATTATGTGATCGGGTTGGGTGAACATGATCAGGTAAGACGGATTACAAGTGAGGTATGTAACCAGAATGTACACGATTTGTAACAATGATTTTGATCACATAATCAACTCCTACTCTCCCACCCCCAACTAATACTGATGGATCTAATCACGACACACTACGAACACGAAAATATAACCACTGTCACGAGCAGTGGGTGTACACGAATATCATAACCACCGAACACGAGCGATGGGTATACACGAATAAGCACACTGAATACAAGCAGTGTGTAAACATGAAGTATCATCAATATCCAGTATACACGATGAGATACAATGTACACGAGTACCCGCTGATCATGGTAGGGGATAACATCTCATGACAGGATCCATATAGCACCAGTCCGTGAAATCACTGTGTCGGGATCAATATATACAATTCTAGAACATGCATATATACAATATTATGAATTAAAAACAATCAGAGAAATGTACTCACCTGAAGTCCTGAGCAAGGTGTGTCTCTCGATGCCCAAGATGGTGTCACACAACCTATATATGGTATGTTGCATCAATACAAGGTTCTAAAATGGAAATAAGTTAAGTTGATGCAATTCGAAGTCATAAAGCTATTTCTAGGTCAAACAGATAAAATCTATGTCGCAAGAGTCTAAAACTAAGTCACTAAGTCAAAACACTATGAAACTATGCTATACAATCCAAGCTAAGATACTAAAAGGCATTCAAAAAGTCGTATCCTAAGATACACAAGTTCATTTATATGAAAATAGTATTTTTGATATATATATACAAGTCATTATACTTAATACTATATTAAAATAAGGAATTTAGGATACCTTGGCCTTGCACCAATGCGTATCGCACCTATCTCGATACCCAAACTCAATACCTTGGGTATCGACCCAATACCATGGTAATACCTTGGTATCCCGAGGTAACCCAAAACTCAACATATAATTAATACCAATAGATATATAAAACTCCAAACTAATACTAGTTATAACTAACACTAATATATACATCTCAATATAACATAGAACTAACTATAATACTAACATACATAGATATGTATAGTTAATATAACTAACTATCAAGATACACTACCTATTAGTATATGAGACTAACTATCAATCATAACATATATATACTAGTTTACATATCTAACTATCTACATAATCAAACATATACAACTAACTAACTACTATAGCAACTAACTAGACTAAACCAACCCATTACCGAATACCTTGAGTATCCCTCAATACCTTGACATTACCTTGGTATCCCAAGGTAATTCAAATCCTAATACATATAGTTAATATATATAGCTAACCCCCATATACTAAACTATACTAACTTAACTAAACTATTAAAACTATTAACTACTAACATATAATACATACCAATACATAGATACATATACCTACATAATAACTTACTACATATCTAACAAGTATATATATTCCTCTCACAACTATATATATAGATATATATAATCACACACATATAAATAACTATATATATATATATATATATATATATATATATATATATATATATAAACGCTTATATATAAACCAACACACACACACACACACACACACATATATATATATATATATATATATATATATATATATATATATATATATATATATATATATATATATATATATATATATATACACTAGTATATACACACATTATAGTATCATATATATATATATATATAATCGCATATACGTACACGTATATATATAATTATGCAAGTATATATATATATATATATATATATATATATATATATATATATATAACATACAAGTATATATATATAGATAACATATATACATATACATATAACTTATATAAATACACTACTATAATTAATAGCTATTACATATGTAGAAATATAGCTACATATATACATAATACATAGGTACATAAATATATGATACACTAACACATATATATATATATATATATATATAATTATATATTATAATAACTAAAAACAATAAAATAAAATGCACAAACACGTGGAGTACATCTATCCCGTATCCCACTAGATCTAGGATACGCTTGCGACACGAGTCCACCACACATCCAAACGTACCCCGAAGGACACGAGCAAGTCTAATATATTATTTATGTACAATATGAAGAGTCAAACACAATTCTACATGTCCGTGTCAAAATATGACATGCACAAAGTTCCGTGTCGGAGAAAAAACCCCCAAATCAACACGTATCACCAAATTGTTGGGATACGACCTACACGTAACCAATTGTGGACACGACACTAGCCCCAAACACATGTGCATATGCCAAATTGATCTATAGGACCAATTGACACACACAACAAATGTCAATCTCGGAATTTCCCCAAAATTGACACAAAAAGCACCATAACTTCCTCAATATGCCTCATATGAATACAAAACCAAATCCTATAGGTAGCCTATGCATATGGGTTGATTTCTCATGGTTAAATCTCAGATTTTGAACCTAAATTAAGGGGAAAAAACTAAATTGTACCTATTAGGAGATGGATTTCCAATAAAACTTCCAAAATTGGTAAAATGAGCCTTCAACTTGTAGATCCATGCTCCTCTTTGTAGATCCATGCTTCCTTCTTTTAGATTCTTGCTCTACTAGTCTCTAAGGGTGATTTGGAAAGGAATTTAGTAGAAATTTGGTAAGGATTTGATGGAATTTGGTTGAGAAAAATTCTAGATCTAGATTTGGAATAAAAAATGAAGAGAAAGAAAGTTTTTATCCCCTTTATATAGGCCTCACTTGCCCCCTCCCTCAAGCTACTATATAAAGTCTAAAATATCCCTTGAGGTATCTCATGAAGAAATAATTAAGGAGGAAAGCTTCTAGTCTAATGGGTTTAACATAATTAATCATCCTCCTAATGATTGGGCTTCTAATTATTGGGCTCAATTCTAACTAGAATTAAATGTTGGTCCATGAGGCTAAACTAAACTAGCTAGGTCCACTAATACCAGTCCAAAAATAAATTTAACATGCTAACAATAAATAAATAATATAATAAATAAATATTCAACATGCACAATATTTAATTAACTACCAAATGACTAAAATACCATTTCCTAAAAAATGTGGTAGTGACAGTGTGGTATCCTAGGATGTATCAAGGTATTTAGAATATCAAGACACCAAAATATTAGAACTAGTATAAGGTAATACTAGGATACTAAGGTAAGATTGTGATAGTAGGTATTGGATTAAGATACCATAGTAAGGGTAGTGTCTAGCTTGGGTAATGGGTTAGCTACCAAGGTATTAGTTAAGGTATTGGGTATAGGTCAAGGTAATGGTATTAGCTAAGGTATTAGTCTAGAAACTAGGATACGGGATAATATGTTAAGGTATTGGTTAAGATTATGAGGTAATACTAAGGTAATAGTTAGGTAATGAGGTAATACTAAGGTATTGGCTAGGTATTAAGTGTTAGACTAAGTTATTGTATATATTAGTATATCTTTATAGTATATATGATATTATTATATCATAGCTAACTAGTATGACTTTAAAACCTAGTTTAGCCAAGGTATTGTCCCTAGAACTAAGGTATTAACTAAGTTAAGGTATTTGAGATACGAGCTAAGGTATTAGGTAAATGTGTGATACGGATTAAGATACCGTGATACGGGGTAAGGTAAATAGCTATAGGACAAGGTATTACTAGAAATAATAGGTAGAAGTATATATTAGGGTAATATATGCTAGTAACTTATTAGTATAGTCTAGAAACCTAGTATTGGTCGAGTATTGACTAGTTTACCTAGTTAGCACCTAAAAATCAAATTGTGACTTGTTAAGACCTAGTATAACTTTATAAACCTTGTAAATAGGTAATCAACCTAGAAACTGAAAAATGACCTAGTTTGACTATGTTGACCTAGATTTGATCTAGTTTGACTTTTGTGACCTAGTTTTAACCTAGAAATCTAGTTTTGAGGTAAATAAATTTATTTTTGACTTTAAAATACTATTTGACCTTGATACATCATATATAGGTCACTTGAACTCCAGTTCAGACATAATTTGATATTCATTGCTTCAGACCTCAGGCGAGTACATTCTCTCATAGTTTTCCATTTATGATATCTTTTATATTTCTTGTATCTAGTGTATCCTTGATTTATTGACACATGGTTACACAGATTGGTATTTTTGGATTTCGTCATGAAATGTTATTCCTTGTGTATCTTGGTATATCTTGTGCAAGCCTTGTGACTCTAGTGCATGTCTTGTGATTCTTGTACATGTATAGATGCTGATTCATGAGAAGATTAGCTCCCTTTTCATAGAATTATGTGTCGTAGCGTGTCATGGTCGGATCCATTATATCAGTCGAGGCGGAGAGTGTTTGTGTAGATATGTGATCATACCCCTCCTTGTGCATGTTCTTATGAGTGTTGATCATACACCGCATATACGATTAACCAGGCCATGATTCCTGAACAAAAGTTTCCAAGCCGATCATATGTTGAAGCTAGTACTCACTTAGTTAGTTAGTTGTATTTCCTGACTCTTATATATGATGCGCATCTCTCTTGTATGTATTTCTTACATTCCTTATTCATGTATATTTTCTGCCATGCATTATTTATCTTTTATATTCTCTCTATTTACTGCTACATAGTCTTTATCATTTATTAGAACTGCTGTTAGAGGTGTACTTCGCTCCAATCCTGACTGGATAATATTTTTTAGTGATTTATGTTCTCCATTACGGGATCTCAGAGTGTTGTTATAGACCGGACTGCTCTTACACTGTGGACCTTGAGGTGACAATTATAGAGATCTAGGCTAGTGTGTTTTTTTCATAACATGTCTAGTTTTTCTATCTTTTAGAATAATATTTCGTTTATCTTCTTGTATATTCTTCCTTAAGATTATTGTTATTGAGTACATGATAGTGCTAGTTGAATTAGTATGATTGATAATTAGATATTGTTGACATAGACATCGTTCTACCGCGGATGTTGTGACGTAGGATAGACGTGCCCACGTACTCGTGCCCGATCATGCGAGTGCGGGTCATGACATACACAGGAGGTTCTGCACAGTTTTATGCCGTTATTGCTCTTCTTCCTCAGCCGACATAAAAATTCTAAAAAAATTATTTTGGCCATAAAAAATTTATTTTAACTCCAAATAAAATAATTCAAAAGCCAAATTGCTCGAAATAAAAAGCTCTATCACATAGAACAACTAGTTTTCAAAAATACTAAGTTTTAATAGATCAAAACCAATTAAAAGTTAAAGAACCCATGGAAACCCTAACATATAAATCTATTTCTACTCCATTCAAGCCATCAAACCAAAAATTCTAAGTACTAAACAAGTAGAGGAGCTCAAGGATCTTAACATAGACTAATAAAATGCAAGAAAAACCATAAAATTAAAATATGCAAGCTCTTCATGGTTGGCAAGATGTACTTGCCTAAATCTACTACTACCACTACTACCAAAGTCCAAAACCCACGGTCACTGCCAAGTCCTAACTCTAACTCTTGGGTGAGGGCTTGGGGAAGAAAGGAAAGAGAAAGAAAATGAAAGATGGGAATAAGAAAGAAAGTGAATGTGTTATATATGTGGGTTTGGGTTAAGGGTGACCGTTGGATGCTAGCCAATCCATGCCACAACTCTAAGACAATCTAGAGCACACAAGCAAAACCAAGAACCCAATGGTCAATAGAATGCCTTTAAATAATATTCATAAAAATATTTAATAGAGAATTTAAAAAATTAAGGAATAAACCATAATAAAAATATACATGTATCTCGGATATGAATACGAAAATAGTAAGACTAGTCTTACAGACATATGGCCCAGCTAACTAATAGACATGAACACCCCCCAAACTTTATTTCATATAGTTCTATCTTTGTAGCACGATAAAGGAAACATGGATCAATATTTATTTAAGCAGGCATGGAAATAGTTCTTCTCTTATGTAACTAAGCATGTAGTTCTACTCTTTGATTAGCATATGAAAGGGACATATGAACATTCTTTTACTCTTGTTTGTTAACATGACAGTGGTTCGTTCAATAGCAGTGATGGTATAACTTTAGCATGCAATATTTTTATCTTGACTTAGCATAGCAAGAGTTCTTCTTTCTAATATGCAAGCATACAAGTTCTCTTATTTAAACATACAGGGTTATGGTCTATCATCCTTCTTTATGACATTATTCTTCTTAGCAACAAGTATACATTCATTTAGATTCTTTATTAAGGCGTGAAAGAATCAGAAAGTGAAGTTTTTCCCATTCACTATGATCTATCGTCTCTGTCCCAACAAAGGAGCTCTTCGTGAAGGCTTCCTCTCGAGCTAGCAAACCGATATCTCGAATTATCTAGTGCCATGACGAAGCGGGGTACTATAGTTACTGCAACCTCAATATTTGTTTTCTGCTTCCTAATTATTTTATAAAATTATATGCTCTAACTTGTGCAGGAGTAAAAGAGTATTATGTATTGCTTATTTATTTATTAGGGAGTAGGTCACATATTGGTTATGTAATAAAGGTTAGATTTTGTTAACATGTGTCCTTAGGGCATATGTCAAAACATTAATGAATGTATATTTTAGATAGGTACTCCCACCAATACATTTATCAATACACCTTTAATATAAAATGTGTATTGATAAATGTAAAAAGTGTATTGATAAATGTACTGATAGGAGTACCAATATAAAATGCACACTTATAAATGTGTTAAAGGTGTCCTTAGAGCACATATTAAGAAAACCCTTAAAGGTTTAGTTACACATTGATTAATGTAGTAAAGAGAGCTCAATCTTCACACAAATAAGAGTCCAACAACACACGTACGCCTTGTTTGGTTTGCGAAAAGGAAAGAAAAGGAAATCAATTCCTTGCCTTTTCTTTTCCTTTGAAAAATTTCAATTCTCGTCAAATTTCCTATCTCGTGTTTGGAAATGCAAGAAAAATGGGAGAGAGAAAAAACCCAATCCTTAGGGTGGAAAAGTGAATACTTAGATCGGTGGATGAAACCATTTTTTCCTACTACTTTTCTTTTGCATCCAAATAGTGACTTTTCTTTTCCAAAGTTTTGGCTTCGCAAACAGAATTACCGAACGTAATCTTAAGTTGAGAAATTGTTAGAAAATAACACACTTCTATCCCTTCTTGACAATAGGAGGAAAGATTCTGTGTAAGAAGAAAAAGTCCACTTTACTTTCCGATGCCAATACACATTCCACAAGAATCTCATTTATATATATGGCACACTTTTATTTGTATTTAACCCCCCATGTAATCTCTTTATTCCATTAGTAGAGGTTCTTCAGGGTTGGACTCCGATCATCCTGTAGTTTTTTCCGTAAGGATTTTTCACGTAAAAATTTTTGTGTTTACGATTTGTGTTTGGCATTTTTTGGTTTGTGCATTTTGTTCGGTTGTCTCACAGGTACTCTCTAGTTTGGGGAACGGTTTTCGCGCTTTCATTTCTAACAAAGTGGTATCAGAGCCAGATTCTAAAATTTCAGAAAGGTGTCAGGGTTGACAGGCAAACCAGGGAGAAGATATTGACGCAAAGCTGGTATGCATGGTAAACCTGAACGGTACCAACTATCATTATTGGCGGAGCAAGATGAAGGATTTTTTGTTCGTCAAGAAGCTGCATCTTCCATTATTTGCGTTCGAGAAGCCCAGTGACAAATCCGATAAGGACTGGAACTTCGAGCATATACAGGTATGTGGGTACATGCAGCAGTTCGCTGACGAGAACATATACAATCATGTTGCCAATATTGAGCACGCGAAGACGTTATGGGAGAAGCTAGAATGTTTGTATGCGAAAAAGACCGGGGTAAATAAATTATTCTTGATCCGGATGATGATGGGTCTACGGTATAAAGATAGAGCGTCCATTACGGATCACTTGAGTGAGTTCCAAGGCGTGGTTGACCAACTATCCTCGATGGGAGTCAAGTTCGACAACGAGGTTTATGGACTATGGCTGCTATGTACATTCCCAGACTCATGGGAGACCGTACGAGTGTCTATGATCGCTTATGCTCCAGAAGGTGTGGTCAGTCTAGAGTTTGCCAAGAGCGGAGTACTGAATGAAGAGATGCGGAGACGTTCTCAGGATACTTCATCCATATCCTACTCAGAGGGGCTTGTTTCAGAGAGCCGATGAAAGGGTAAAAGCAAGAGTCCAGGCGGTGGCAAAGACAAAAGCAGGGAAAGGTCCAAGGGTCGGTACGAGAACTCAAAGTGTTACCATTGTGGCAAAAAGGGCCACATCAAGCGAAACTGTTTCTCTTGGAAGATAGAGAAGAAGGGCGACAAGGGAAAGCAAAGTGAGAATACTACAGCGGTGACCTCGGCACATGGAGGCGACGTGCTCATTTTAGGTGATGAGGTAGTCCTACGATGACAATGTCACGACCCGCACCCGATATAGGGGTACGAGTACGTGGGTATGTCCAGCGTACTCCATAGCATCGGCTGTAGAACATTGTCTAGGTCACAATACCATCTAATCAATCTCACATGAAAATCCAACTCCATAAGGAAACACATATATAATAATATAATATAAAATACTCAATCACAGAACTAAAGCACGATAAGATATCAAAATAATAATCCAAACGCAACCACAAAGTCTAAACAATAACATAAATCTAAACTTCACACAATAACATCCCAAGTCTCAATATATGCCAAAAATAAATTCGGTATCAAAATCTGCTAAAAGGAACTAACTAAAATAACTAGTAATTTTTGCTAGACCTTCTAGCAATCACACCTGAGCTACAAGGTCCAAGGCTGCAGCTACTCTTTCTGTGGTCCATAATATATCGAACACCAGTCCTCTAAGTTAAAGTCTAAAAAATATATCCAGTCAGGATTAGAGCAAAGTATAACCCAATAGCAGTTCCAATTAATTGACAAAGACTATAAAACAATAAATAGAGGATGTTATATATAGTGAAAAAAATTATAAACTGATGCAATGGCAAATAGTAAAGAGAACGGGCAATGTAAGCAGGTATAGCCAGTGCATATATGAGATGAAGAGAATGGGACTACAATATCATATTCAAGGAAATATAATCTATGAAACTGAAAATAAGGAACTACAACTATTCTAAGTGTTTGAAATACTAGTTTCGATATGTGATCGGCTTAAAAACTTGTACGATAGCTAAATGGCCTGGCTAATCATACGTAAGGTGTATGATTGACACTAACAATGTTTACACTTATACGATAGGTATATAATCACATCACTTACTAGCATTTCTCCCGTCCCAACTAGTATAGTGGATCCAACCATGACACGTTACGATACACGATCAATATCCAATAACAATACCATGTACGATGTCTAATGTCAATATCGTGTACGATATCAATACAATAACCATTGTAACATCTCATGACTGAAGATCCAAGCTATATACCAGTCCATGTACCATAGTGTCAAGAATCAGATGTAATATTTCTAAATACTTAAAATATAGTAATTATCAAATAATAGAAACTATCAGAGAATGTACTCGCCTGGGATCCTGAGCAAATGGTGGTCAAACTGTGTCTGTATCGGTGCCTCAAGAACCTAAATATGAAATATCAAGTCAAATAGGGTTTCAGAATTATAAACATGTTGTACTAGCCTAATATTAAGTCTCCAAGTTATTTCTAGGTCCATACTAGGTTAATTAGGTCAATACCTTGCTACTATAGGTCATACCAAGGTGTACCAATCAATATTAGTCTTACACTAGTTATCACTACTAACTAAGTTACTATTAGCTATATATATATATATATATATATATATATATATATATATATATATATATATATATATATATATATATATGGTACCAAGCTAATACTTAGCTATATAAATCTTACCTTAGCTAATATTCTAATTCATTACCCTAGACTTATATTAGTACCCTACATCTATACCTAAATATCTCACTAAACCTCATTATCTAGTTAAACTCAACTCTAACCTATTCACTTCGACACTCCTATACCCAACTCCTTACTGTTGTTCATTTCAGAACGGATGCCCTTCTCTTCTACTTGCCACTCTAGAATGAGTCAAACCCCACACTCGAGTATCAGCTAATTCCCAAATGCTAACACCACACATACTAGTATCACTGATTACTAGTGTTACAGTTGCAACCAACTATAAGTACCCCTCTACAGACCCTAGTACAAGGTTACCCAACCTTACTGCATTACCCATGTAATGATACCTTGTATCAGACATCTTGTTACTAAATCCCCTTAATACTCTACTAATACTCGAGCTTCTCCCCTCACCTTTGTTCCTTTGCAACTGAAACCAACATCTGGCACTCCCTCTAGTGCATACCTGAAATGCTCTAACCTCCAAAGCTTGAGCAATGACTACTCAAATGATACTTCAGGTAACCCACGTTGCCTCATATAAATTGACTGCTACCCATGTATGGGTTGTACCCGAGCTTCAAAGCCAAATACCAGGTAAAACCTATACTGATATACTAGTAGTCCATATTCCTCTGCCTACACCTCACACACTGATCTGTCATACTTGAGCCTAAGCTGCTATGTGCAACACCCAGGAAAACCCTAAATGTTCAATTAGATACACAGGAACACACACAAGTATGCATATTGTCACTACCCCATACCTAGTTCTAATGAACTACTACCCGAAGTCTGGCATCAGTCTATAGCACCAACACACTTGTATACAAGTCAAAAGACAAATCCAAGTCGTAAGACCATAGAGCTGTCGTCGAACTGAGGTGAGTGGTCGTGGAGCTGATCTGTCTCCCTGGTAGAGCTATTCATACTAGACAATTACCAAATACTTCATGTGCAATGGATACCCATTGATACACTAACACACCCAAATCCTTGATACCAAGGTGTTGAGACACTTGCATACCTATACAAACTGCTATAAATTCCAAGGACCCGAGCATCCTCACTGTAGTATCTTAGTGACACAGTAACAGAATTTTTCTACTACACTCACTCTCCAAATCTAACTCCACAACATCTCATATACTCTACAGCACACATACACAAACGCATTATAATATCAGTTGCTTTATGTGTACCACTGAACCCCTTCTCTTTCTAATGTTTAATCCCCAACACTACTACTTCTACTTGTTGTTGCTTCTCTTACACCACACATCCTCTAATTACGTACACCCTTAACCTTCACTGTACATGACATCCAACATAGCACATCTAACTGCTTACACATGGCTTGAACCACACTGATACATGCTCGTATCAGCACACATAAGTGAAGCTCCTGCACCCATAACAGTAAGTAAACCCCCAATCCTTCCCTTGCAGATCCAACCAAACTGCAGTTATTATCGTTGGTCACTGTACTACAACTCGCAGTGAAGCTCCCCCCAAGGATGTACATGCTACAATTCTCCTCCACTTAAACAATACCCGAGCCACACTCAAGCAACAGAGGCTTGTAGTTGCCTAACTAAACATTGTTGTTGTTGTTGCTGTCTGTAGGCTGAACCATGCAGTACCTAGTGTACTGCACACACTACTACTTAAATTCTTGCACACACGCCCCCCTCTTGCAGCAAGCTGCATTGGCCATAGCATTGAATGTTGCATTTTCCACAGCACAATGCAACTGATGTGATCATACCTGCTGCTCCTTGTAGCAACTAAGACTAATGTTGCATGTTCCCAGTGTGAAGGTAGTACATCACAACTAAGGTAGCAAAGCACACTACATCCACTCAACCATGATGAAATCAAAAGCACACATGCTCGAGCACTGCCCTCAACTAACTGTCAACTGTCTAGTGCACTCACTTGCATCTCACAAATACACTCCCTGACACCAACTCAATCACATCTTATATATATATATATATATATATATATATATATATATATATATATATATATATATATATATATATATATATATATATATATATATTATGTGTACCTACCTCCATTTACCTCAATACACATACTCATGAGATACACATGCACTGTGCACTCCTCTAAACACCCATGAACACTCTCAACACACTACACAGTTGAAATCCACATACACACACACTCTACAACATCTGTATATATATATATATATATATATATATATATATATATATATATATATATATATATATATATATATATATATATATATATTTCTGAATATAAATATTAATACTAACCGATGGACATTCTAACAAACACTTGGGGTGCACACTAGCGATAGCTTATGATACGCACCCCAAACCTATCCAAACTCAACCCAAATTCTACTCACAAGTTCTAAATAGCAATTAGAACATATTCTAAGTGCTAACACATCATTCCAAGTGTCATGGCATAATTCCACATGTGTGTGGCACCCGTGTAGAAGAAAAAAATCCTAAATCATTCTGTATCACAAAATCTTGTGATACGACCTACTCGTATCCAATTGTGTACACGTAGCTAGACTCACAACACCAAAAAAAAATACATCTAGCTAACCTAATGACAAACACTTGGTATGCCAATTTCGGATTTTTCCCAAATTAACACAAAACTCTATGTAAAAGTCTCTAAATGGGTCCAATGAAGCCCAAGCTTCTCCCCATGGGTAGCCCTAATGTAAGGGTGGATTCTAAATGACTAATTACACTATTTAGATGCAATATACAAAGGTTCTTATATTTACCTATTGGAAGATGTATTTTCAATGCAAAGGTACTAGTGGACACAATCCTCAAGAATGGACACCTCCTTCAAAATTCTCTCCTTCCAATGCTTCCTCCTTGCTAATCCAAGCTCAAGCCTCCTTGGGATGACAATAGAAAAGGTTGGATCAATTTTGGAATGGAAGAGGTTGGGTCTTCTTCACAAATGGAGAGAGAAATGAGAGGGGGCTAATTAGGGTTTGATGGAGGCTTATTAATGAACGAAAGAGGGTAGTTATATAGAAAATGGGACCATCCACTATTCCTAACCCTAATGCAATGTAAAATATCCAATAAGCCCTCACAATTAGCATAAAGGTTTAGTTAGGAAATGAGTTTAATTAAAGAAAGTTTCTAATAAGTAAAAGAGAGATTTTTCTAATCATTGCTCTCTAATTAAATGGGTAATTATGACTAACTAATGGGTTCACTAATTGTGACATGACAAGTCTAGTCGGGTCCATCTAGGTTTACTAACTAACTAGTCTAACTAATGGCTAATAACTAACAACTAACTATATCAGTATATAAATACATGCAACAATACCAACATTGAAAAAATAATAATAATAATAATACACTCACTATAAATAAATATGAATATAATTATCAACAAGGGTACAAAATAGGAAAACACAAAATATCCCCTATTCTAGAAATGTGGTAGTGACAGACAACTCTTGGCTGGTGGACTAAGGTGCTTCAGCGCACGTATCTCACAATAGGACACTATTTGCTACTTACACAACAGGCGATTGTGGATTGTTGAAGATGGGCAACGAATATATGTCGAAAGTTGTTGCAGTTGGAGATGTGCATTTGAGAACAAAGACGGGTGCAGTTCTTGTTCTCAAAGATGTTCGTCATGTCCCTGATATTCGTTTCAACCTGGTGTCGGTTGGAAGGTTGGATGACGAGGGCTTCTTCAATCTCTTTTGGAACGGTCAGTGAAAGTTTGAAATATATTTTCTACATAACTATCAATTTACCTTGAACTGAAAGTTCATTATATTGTCTTTTTATTAATGCATGTCAAGATTGATCTTCCAATAACTTTTGCATTGAAAGTTTGAAATATATTTTACCAAAAACAAACAAACTGTTTTTAACCCCACATTATGACATAATTTATGAAAGCAGCTTCTGACAAGAACTTCTAATAAGCTTAAGCAATAACAAATCTTTCTGGATGTTTGGAATAGGATACTTGGAAGTCATTTGACAACATACTATCAACTTGCATAACTTTTATTACAGCTCGAGCACAATTTATACCTAAAAGATACTCCAAATAACGTTTATTTGTACGTTCGTTAATTATTTTGTAGAGAGATTATAATGTTGTACTAAAGATGAGGCAAAAATATTGTTTTCAAGCAAAGTTCCAAAAGGAGAATAATATGTTTATGGCAGGTGAAAGTGACAAAATGTTCAATAGACCCACAAGAACCAAGCCCATTATCATAAAGAAGAATGTGCAAGGGTTTTAGTATCGAGGTTTTATACACAAAGCTTTAATCGATTAGATTACAAGGTCCACAATACGAGTAGAGAGTATCCAAGTGTGAAATATTCCAAATGATCTTTAGAATCTCTACAAAATCCACTGCTAAATTTTCTCAACCAAATTTCTTCGCTGACTTCATCAGAATCAGAGATTTATTGATCACAGCAGCAGAGAGACTTCTTCAAGAGTCAATCGGCAATTGAGTGAAATGATTGACGGAGACAGAGATTGAATAAAAATATATCTACTTCTTCAAAAACTACACCAAAATGAGTATATTTCCCACAAGTACAATTTTGTCCTTGGAAGCTTTCATAACCTACTCGCAACATTTCTTCAATAACACAATATCAAATAAGCCACTTAAAAAATTGACATGGAAAGCATTAACAAAAAAAATATAATTTCAATACCAATCACAATTAAATAAGAGTTGGCAGGTACATTTGCAGCAAAAACCAGGTTGCACTAAAAATAGCAAACCACTTGTGGCCAAAGATATCTCATCCACATCTCAAAGAAAGTAAGCAGAACAAAGGATTGTACCACCATTATTAGATTAAGAAAACCAACTTATTCATTTTGTTAAATCACTTGGCTAATACACGTTCATCTCTCTCTTTACAAAAAAGGAGACCAAATGTAAGTTACATAGTTCTTGAAATCCCAACTGACTTGTTACAGTTAGACTACAAAATCTATTCTGGCTAATAGACCAACAATTAATCACTGGGTACTCTTACAAATCATTTTTTCCAGAATGTCTCATTCTATTGCCTATGAGGCCAACATATAAAAAACCAGTTTCTACGAAATAAAATCTGAGATCTCAAGTGCACTGAAGCAGCTTTAGCACCTGTGGACGAACTACGAATAGAGCTGCACAATCCAGTCCGAGATCCACTTCTTCTTCTTTAGAAGGTTGCTGATATCTCTGCTGCCACACTAGAAGCTGAGAATGAAAATAAGAAGGGTGAGATGCAGCAAAAATAAAACTCTAGGAAGGCATTAGCCCACAGAAGCTTTTATGTTAAAACTCTGGAAAGTAACAGCAGATTCAGTTTTAAATTGACATTTTACGTGAGGTTTTGAGCCCAAAAAGAAGTGGGGTGCGAAAAAAATCTCTGTGCACAAGCTTGAGTCAATCTGTAAGCAGCCTGCTTCTCCAATGGCAAGGTGTGAAGGGTCCCAAGAAATAAAGAGTTGTCATCTGATTTGTTAAGCTAACATCTTGAACTTAATAATATTTTGAACTTCAAAGAGGGTTTAGCCTTCAGTTCTCCTGGCTCTAGTGACATGTTTGGTTTTCATGAAGTCTATATTTTCTGAAAGGAATATAAACGCACCTAACTGGTTCTAGTGACATTTGGGTTTAGCCTTCAGTTCTCCTGGCCCTTTGGTATGCTGAATAAAGATGGGAATGTGTTATTCCCATCCATATTACTGTTTGGCATAATAAGCTCAATCAAAATTCCCACGAATAAGGTATTCCATTAGACATCATATTCTCACGATACGAGGGAATAGTATTCCTACTGTGAGAGGTGGGTATTATTTAATCCCACCTAACGCAAAAAACCACATTGTTGAGATTACCCAAACTTACCCTCGAGCAACACACCCAAAAGTGACATCAACCCAACACGGCAAAAAATGACCATATACCTGACCCAACCGAAATCCGATAGTATCTAACTCGGCCCGGCTCGACTATCTGACTATTAAATATGAACAGCTTTTTGAGGATATAATTTATAAAAATTATGTAGCAATTGTCTTTTTCTTTTCTTTTTAACCTTATTTTGTTGATTATTTTATTATATGTTATGTAAGAATTGCACTTTGACATTGTTCATTACTGAATATGATATAAATGACTTTAAATAAAAATTTTAGGTTTATGTTTAAAGGACTAGTTTATTAAAATTATAATTTTGTAAGATAAGGCCAATTCAAGAAATTTATACTACGAAATCTCATATTCCTTGTAATTTATTTATGTACCAAACACGAGTTCTATATTCCAAGGAATACACTGTATTATACCAAATGTGGTAATCCATGATTCCCAGGAATTTGATGCCTAGGAATAGTATTCCCGGCACTGGTAATCCCAGTAATGTTGCAATCCGCGTACCAAACGACTCCTAAGGGATATAATTGGTCCCAAGACCACCTACCCCCTGTTTTTTTCTCACAGCCAATTTATTCTTCTTCGCTAATTCTAGATCCGCGTACCAAACTTTCTTTCCTTCTGTACCTGCAGATTTTCTCAGCTTTGGACAGGAAATTTTGATCTTCCTAATATTACTTGGATCATTCCGAGAAAAGAGAAGATAAATTTTTTTAACCACACACCCTCTACCATACAAATCTGCTTCTCATTGCAAATGTCATACTGAGCTACTCGAAAGCTAGAAGGGTGAACATAGTTAAAGGGTTGGATTTCTAACTGGATGTTATCCTGATTATTGAGGGTAATGGGGAAGGAATGATGGAAGATAGAGGTGATTGCCAAGGACAGTAAGATTTTTTGCTGATTAGACGCTCTGGTGGGTGTGAAGGACTTTGAGTTTGGGGAAATTTTAGGATATGCTATTTTCCTAAGAATTGGTTAGCCTGGACACATGTTTGTTGTCTGACATTAGATGTTGTAATTATCATATACTCTTTGGACATTTTTGGACGGCCCTAAATCTGAGACCTTGTTGGTGGATGAGGTTTAGTTGAGGTGGATAGTCCTTTACTTTGAAGTCACCTCTTTGGATCAGGTATTTGGTGGTCCGCTTATGCTTCACGGGCCTTGTTCAGCCAGACACATCCTTTAGTACATGCTTTTAACTCTCAACTTTATTTATCCAGCCGTTCCTCCTTTTGGAGATGATCTTAGGTGACAAAGATACAACAATAATAAAAATCAATCTGAATTAAAGATCCTGAACTTACACACTGCAAACTGTATATTTAATGGCTCTTGGAATCTACATCATGCAACCTACAGCAAGTAAAATTGTGAATAAAGAAGCTCCCGGATCTTGTAATATTCTTCTGTTAGTGGGCCTTCAATGACCACTTGCTGTGCACCAGTACCACCCTACAAAATTGAATGTAAGCTATAAATACTTGAGTTCAACTTGAAAATAGCACATACCCAATAATTAAAAGATAAAAGACCAAGTAAAATATATCCCAATAGGCAAAAGTTGCATTACAACTAAAAATAAACTTCCAACAACCGGACTGCAAGGCATACTAAAAGTCACCTTCTGATTGGAGTCGCTGACCTTCCGGACTGTCACATACTCACCACATCGCAAGGCACCCCCAGCAAATTCAACCTGAAGACATCAAGGCATAATATTATAATATTGCATCACTGCTTAGACAAATCAGAAAAAGTGAAACATAATATACAAGAAAAAGTGAAACAAGCATCCATTGTTATCTAGGAAGCACGATATTCCAAGCTTCAGTGTCGTGCCAGTGTGTCATGCCATGCCCGTGCCATATCATGCCGGCCAAGAATTGGATACGACACAAACACTCCTACACTAGGACACATGAAAACATGTACCACATCCGTCTGTATTGTCGTTAGTATTGTGTCCATGTAACATAGATGTGATGTATTAAAAAAATATACAACATTCCACACACATACAAGCTATATTGAAACATTTAAGGGTCATGTTTCATCCTAATTGGATAGGACCAGGCTTATGTCTGTTTTGGTGTCTCAGTGTTTTCAATTTGATGAGAAGACAGACAAACAAACAAAGTCCAGAAGATCCAAAGTCCATGCATTTGTTGGGTGTTGTGTATGGTGGCACGCGTGACAAAAAAGCATTTACATGCTTGTTTGCGAGTTTAAATATAGTGTGCACATCTGTACATGAATGTTTGTGTGCTTGTTGTGCATGTACACATGCTTCTTCAAATTCCGCTTCCTTCCTTTTCTCCTCTTTTTCCCAAATGTCTCTTTCTCACTTCCTAAAAATCCTCCTCCTCTTTCTCCACCTCTCTCCCTACTCTTTCTCCCTCATTGTTCTTGTTACTATCTGTGGTTTAGTGTGCAACTGCTGCACCCCATCAGCACCATCTCGTGTTGAGCCCACTGTTCTCTCAGTCACCATAGATGAAAAGTCTGGAAGGAGAGTGGTAGAGCTGTTCGGGTTAGAATAGGTGTCGGATTAAGTTCAGATTGATTGGGTCGGATTAAGTTATCATTGATGTAGAGATATAAAAGTATTCAAGTCTTTACCGTTGTCGGTTTAGATTTTAACAGTTTTGATGCTTCCTGGAACTTCAAAAAAATATAAGGGGGTGTCACAATCAATTTCTTATGTGGGGGGGGGGGGGGGGGGGGGGGGGGGGGGGGGATCCTCTAGAAAATTTTGTTTATCATATGTAAACACTCGTTCAGTATATAATATAGATTGATATTTATTTAAAGAAAAATGATGGGTCTTGAATGCATCGCTTTTATAAGTGTATTCCTTGAGAGAAACAAAACATGAAAGTAACCTCCTACCAAGTTCAAAGACTCCAAACTACCTACAGTCAGCATTATGACTTTGTACTCTATTAGGGCTGTACCATCTCCTCTAATCTTTTGATACTAACAAAAGCTAGGGATTCCCTAGATCTTTCTTGTATGTTTAGGTGAGTTAAGTTGGTTGTCGCAGCTCATGAATTGTCCTAGTCATAGGATTCCTCTGGTGCTAAATTTGAATCCTATCTTTCATGAATCTATGACACACTGACCTGACAGTATCAACCCCGTAAGATAACCACAATATAAACCACAGCTTGCTTAGGAAACAGGTCAAAAATATAATGGAAGCACATAAAGCTTTTCAGAGTAATTTCAAGATAGTCATAATATACGGAAGTGTTCCCGACAAATTAAAAGAGCAACAAAATCCAGCTGTAGAGAATTTTCATACAATCCAAAATATTATGCACATTTAAATCAGAAAAGAAAAGAGTATAAGAATAGATAATTGAAGGAACATAGACATCAAACTTGCCTGAATGCCTTTGCCTGCAAGAAACTGCTTGAAATCTGCCAATTTTAAATCCCCAACAAGTACGGAGTTGTGGGTTGGAGGAGTTGAAGTTAGAGGAAGCAGAGATCGCATGTCATTGGTCTTTCCTACTTCAGCATCGACCCAGGCTATCTCATATTCCCCAAGCTGCAAGTTATTCACAATTTAAAAGAGAAAATCTATTATATCCAACAAAAAGTGACAATATCTAAAAACAAACAGAGGAAAGTTGTTTAATCATGTAAGAATCTGACAACTTCCACTATGCTGACAAAAGGAATAAGAAATAGGGTACAAATACAAATGACTTCTGCCATTCTATATGCCTAGCAATTGTTAATGAAAACCCATATTTCATGTTAACCTAAATTAAAACTGAGAAAGACCCACAAACAAGTCCAATATTTTCAATTGCTATTTGACATTAAGCATCTTATCCTTCTAACAAAATAATAGCATGAAATCTAGAAAGGTCCTCATTTAGCTAGACTACCTAAATACAGGAATTGTTTTATAGTAAAAAAAAATACCTTCTTGAAGAGAACATTGCTCATTAGCCTCTCTGAAAGCTGTACCTGTAGTCATATAAAGACCACCCCCCCCCAACATAAGTAAAAATACACCCGCTTGTAGAACTGAGCATTAAGCCATTACATCTTCAGAAACAAACTAAAGCGCAAATCATACCTTGTACGCACATAGATCAGACGTTACATCAATGGTTTCCTCAATCTGGGGAGCATACACATGGGGACAAACATGTCTTGCACAGTGCTGTTTCAAATGCTCGGTAGCTTCAGCTGAACCATGCACCAATACCTGTACGAGAAGGTATAAAAGATGTACTTCATTGTTAGGGGATAGTGAAGTAGCAGAAAATGCACATTTTTAATTAGAATAAACTAAAGAGAGAGAGAGAGACACGTTATTAGTAGTAAAGGTTGGAGAAGATGGATTAGAAATTTAGAAAAATCTGTTACTCAATAAACAAACAACAACAATAAAGCCTACCCCAAGTCTTTGGGGTTGGCAGCATGAATCCTTATCTTCCATTCAGCTCCGTTAAGCATCATCTTCTCTCTTGCATTAGCAAACGCCATATCATTTTTCAAAGCCTCAATCCAAATTCTCTTGGGTCTGACCTAGCCCTACCAGAGAGTAATAGCTTACAATCCTAACCGGTGCATCTATTGGTTTTCATTGACACCATACGATCGCAAACGATTTGCTCTCATATGACCTCAATCAACCACCTCCAACTTTCTACAAATTCAATCACCTTTTATTTGATCTTTAACATGACGTCATCCATCTCAACATTTTTCATATCAGTTATGTTCATTTTTAGCATGTTTCTTTAACATTGAACGTTCTGATCCATAAAGAATGGTTAGTCTTACTGTTATCTAGTAAAAATTTCCTTACAATTTCAAGGGTATAGTACAATCATGAAGACCCCTGAAGAGCTTCTATGCTTATATCATCCTGCCTTAATTCTATAAAGGCATCCTTGTCAATCTCTATATCATGCTAAATGTCTGATCTTAAATAGCACAAAACAATCACTCTCAAGTATCTCTTAGTCATCAATATGAACTCTCATTTTTTTCTCAATGCTTCATTAATGTTACGTCTCATCTCTCTATTTTGTTCTTCTAATTTTAAACCTTTAGATTGTAAATCATCTCCCCACACTTTTACTTTAGACTCTAATCCTTCTCTAGTCTCACAACATTATATCATTAGTAAATAACATACACCAAGGAACCCATCCTGGATACACGTAATGAGTTCATCCATCAAGTAGTGAAAGAAGAAAAGACTTGATGTTGATCATTGGCTCTAGTTGTTTTCACAATATTTCGAACCCCATATACATATCCTTAATAATCTCAATATCTACTAGAAACTTGTTTCTTCATCAAAACCCACCGCATAATCTCTCCAGGGATCCTTTTATAAGCCTTTTCTAAGTCGATAAAAACTATTTCATAAGGTCAATAACAAGAAAATTCAGAATTTGTAAGGTAGTGAATATGATATCACCAACCAAAGGACTAAATGACAACATATCCACCATCCATGGTTGATATATATGGTTCTATTAACAACTGGCATAACTTCATATAGTGGTAAATTAACAACACCATGACACGTGATTATATGCCGAACCACCTATGGACAAACTTGACAATTACAATAACAAGAGATCTTTACCCCAAAAATTTGGGGTAGGCATAAAACTGCTAGTCCCAAAGCTATGAAACTCGAGTTAGATGTTATATGGAATGCCATTATAAATGCAGTATGATACAGCTTCGGTGACCCAATACAGTAATTTCACTTAAATATGCCTAGAAGATGAATCTATTTTCTATAGAAGTTTTTTCATCTTTCATGTTTTGTTCATTATGAAGGCATCTTGCCAAGAAGGCTTGGCACTAGCATTGTGGGGGATGCTGGCTCAAATTCACAGAAACAATTCTCTCCATAAAACAAGGGTAAGGCTCAAATTCACAGAAACAAATCCACTAGCATTGTGGGGGATGCTTGGTACTTAGTTGACCCTCCCAAGACCATGTGATAACCTCACTGGACAAGATTTGCTTTGTTTCAACTCCCTTTCTGGCCTACAAAATTTTCATAATAATACATAAGCTAGTTTGAATTGATTGAAACGACAGGTTATAATAGCAAGCCAGTTTGTAATATGGTTCTATCAAAAGGTTACGTTATGTCGCAATGTTGTATAAGCAATTTCAATTACATGCTCAGTCCATGGCTAATTGCGGATCAATTGTAATTACATTACCATTCGGAATACTTGATTAATAGAGCCACCTGATTAATTGCATAAAGCATGCCTATCACTCGGTTGATTAAATCTTTTTTAAACGATGTCCTTTGTTCTTAGCTCGCTAGGCGTTTGGAAGCAACTCATAAAGGGTTGACATCAAGTTGACAAACTATTCTAAAAGCTTTTCAACTCTTCTCAGGGGGTGTCGTGAGTCTCTTGAATTCTAGTCTTTGAGTCATGCTCCATAGCCAAGACGTGTTTTGAGGGGAAATGGCATCAATATGATGATTATGTGATACGCATTCAGTTCTGCCTTTAAGAACCTAGAATGGATTTCTTAAAAAATTACAAGTACCTGAATGTTTTCTAAAAATTTAGCACTTCTAAAGTTCAAAAAATGTCAAACAATGGCATCAATTAATCTAAGGAAGATACCTAGCAAAATTGTGTATTTCCTGATAATATTTCCACATTGGTGTAGATATCACACTGTCCAATTATGATGACATGTTAGCTCAGTAGTACAAACATACATAATTATGTATCTTGTGAAACATTCAGCAAAAGGACATGAAACATGATACTGAGAAGTCAGAACCTTGGACAGCTAAATGTGCTCTCTCTAAGAGAACAGCAGGAATCAAGTGAAACATACCTGTCCTAAATCAATAAAGATGAATTTAAAGGTGTTTCAAGGTTTACATCACAAGGTATTTCAAGGTTTTATGACCAAAAATAAACTCGTTAAGTTAAAAGTTGGACAAATAAGATTTACATCAGTGTCCTACTACCTTTACCACTCAGTGCAACTAAGAAGACAAAATTAACATAAGCGATAAAAAAATTACCTTTAAAACAAATTAATTCATGCCATATAATATAACCATGAACATATCACATATAACCTTGTCCCGTCTGATTTTGCAAATCCTTCACTGATCTTTCATATTAACCCATTGTTAATTTATAAGCAGTACTGTTAAAATTCTTGCTTATGACTAGAATACAAGTAACATTAAGACAAAACTGAGGGGAAGTAAGATCTTCTTGGTTTACCAATATAAGCAGATAAGACCACCATCTACATTCACTCACCAAAACTTCAAAAACATGAAACATCCACAAGGTTTAAATGACTTACGAGCTTCAAAGGAGCCACATGCGATAGGATTGATTTTAATGATCGCCCATCAGACCGACCTTCAAAGTCCATGTAAACTAATGCACACTTTACTTGTACCTAAAATGGTAAGGCAAAGCCATCATTCAAGAGAAGAACAAGGTTAGAAACTCCACCATTTCCTCGTTCGAGAATGGTCTGAAGTCATGAGTAAAGTAACCTAACCATTCTCACACTAAACCTGCAGGTATATACAATTGAAAACTGGATGTTGACAAATAATAAGTCATATTTTAAAGCCAAGGCATTTGCCAGCAAGCAAACAAAATAATGATGGAATATCATGATTCCGAAGTCATGAATGTATCAAGTATTTCACGTTATAGAGATCACATATGAGGTCTTATTGGTGCTGGGTCAAAATTCCCTCTATTTGACCACTCTCTCTAATGTCACTAATGAATAAGAACCTTGCTTTATAGCCCCCGACTGATGTGGCCGGCTTCGAATGGAGAGGGGGGGGGCGGATTTTCAGGGGAGAGAGCCCCGGAAGCTACAAGGGGTAAAGATCCTGGGGTGTCACATAGGCGGGCGCATGGCCCCCGGGGGCCAAAAGGTGTTATCGAATGAATAAACATGCTTTTATAATTGTCACCTGAGGTTCAATTTTTTTATCTTATTTGCAAAGCACCCCATGTATATAACAGATTGCCACTGCTTGAATAAAGGTATAATAGGGAGAAAGCAATTATGATTAATTCATGAAAAGGATTGCATTTAGGATAATGCAATCAAGAGAAACTGGACAACCATACCATATTGTTATCTGAAGTTCTAGAGTCAAGAACAGCTAGAAGAAAAAGTAGCAATTAACAGTCTCCTTATAGATTGCACAAATATAATGCATTAAGAACTTTTAGAGGAAACTAACATTAGCTTTTCTGAATGGGGACATTGATGGCCTCCATAATGAAATGCAACAACAGAAATGCACAATAGCAAAGTAGTGCATACCAATCAATTAAACAGGAGAAGGATATTCGTGTGCAGAATTGCTATGCCTAGGATAAGCTTTAAGATATATTAATATTATTGTAAATTGGATTACGGGATCCATAAGTAAAAATATGGATTCATGACCAAGTAAGGGATTACACGTTAAAGTATCATGTAAAACGGTGATTTTATCAAGAAGAGTGGTCAAAGTGGAAAAATCCAAGTCACTGATCATAACACTATTATGTCCCTCCCTAACTAGTGTTACCACTAGACCACCCCCTTGGTGGTGAACCCCAGATTCTACTTGGACTATAGAGTACCGTGCAACATTGGAATTTGGTATCATTTTATAAACAAAATCACCCGCCGGCTCAAAAATAACCTCAATGTGCCCACCAATCTCAAAATTTAAACCTACCCAGAACAAAATACTACATTCTCAGAATCATTCCATTGTTCAAAAGGCAAGGTAAAATGACATCCCCGTACCACTCGACCCTTGAACCTGAAACAAAAAAAAAGCAGGATCGGGCGCCCCGGGAATTCTTTTCTTTCGGCTCTTGTCCTTGCCTGTAAATGAAACTCAAAAGAGTGCTCTACCCGAGAAAGGTCATTACAGAGAGGCAGTCATACAACTTGTCCACTTGGGGACTTCTTTTTCATTCCATCTCTAATATATCTGGGAACAACATCAGTGTAGTAGGTAACTTTGAGGCCTATCTAAGACAATTAGTATTATGGTCAAGAATTACAGAACATTGGTAATAAATTTTGTATTAGGGGGAAAGATAATTGATATCCAGGCTTTACATATTGGATATAGGGTTCATAGCCGAGAGGATTACAGAATGGATAGTAGATATGTAGGAAGCACGGAAACTCCGAAAATTGGTGCCACGCCATGACATGCCCATGTCAGACACATATCAAACACATGGACACTCCAGATACACTAGAATAAGCCAAAATCAATGTTGCATCCCCATGTCTGAATCGTGTCGTGTCCTATGCATGTCCGTGCATGTGGATATTGCACTATATATCAGCAATAATATGAAAACATTGGGACTCCATATCAGGCACCCTATATATATATATATATATATATATATATATATATATAGTCAGCTTCATATACGGTATTCTCTTACGGGACACTTACAGGAGCAACATTTCCACAACTTCTCTTCTAAAGACTACCACTCCTTCATCTCATATATATATATATATATATATATATATATAATCCTCTTCATATAACCCACTTGCCTCCAACAACTTCTATATTAAAGAATACAACCCCTTAGTCTCTACGGATGGAAATTCCCTACAGCAGCAAGTAGAGAATACGGCGTGTGCCACCTAACCGTCGACGGACTGGGGAGTGCAGTCCGTGGGCAGCACATCAACTTCTCAGGCGGCAAGTGGGTTATTTTGTAGTGGGCGGCACACATCGTCGATGAGGCCCACTTTTCGGGCGGCAAGTGGACAGCAGACGTCATCCATCAACGAGGCCTACGAAATCCGCGGAGCCGATCCCTCCTCCCCAATCCGTCTGACTCGACGTGCCTGAAGGCCCTGAACTTAAGCGAGAACTCAAGCTCGACTCGAGTGTTCAATCTCTTAAGCAGAGGAAACCATAACTTGCGCACTGCTTCTTCGTTCAATAGCGCACTAGCGGGAATCCGAACCTTGCCTAGGATCGACGGGTTCGTGGGTTTGTTGAGGGGAGCGGTGCGAACGACAAGGTCGTGGTGGGGTTGATCGATGTGTATGCAAAATATGGAGACATTGGGGCTGCTAGGTGTGTTTTTAATCATATAGGTCGGAAGGGCAATTTGTCGGCTTGAAAGTTGAAATGTGATGATCGACGGGTACTGCAAGATGGACGAGATCGAGGAAGCTCGGGCGGTGTTTGATCGGATAGAATTGCGCGATATCATTACGCTCAATTCGATGATCACTGGCTACGTCCGCCACAGCCGGCTTAACGAGGCACTTTTTTTTCGCTAACCTACGAGTGTCCGGGATTGGCCTTGTCAGGATCACAATCGTGGGCTTGCTCATGGCTTGTGCGGGATGTGGGTCAATAAACTTAGGCAATAGCTTCCATGCTTACATTGAGCACACGATCTAGACGTCTTCATGGGGATCGCTTTGGTGGACGTATATGGAAAAATGGACATGGCGATGCTTGTCTTTAGAAAGAATGAAACGAAGGGATGTGCTCACTTGGACCGTCGTGGTCTCAGGCCTTGCTATCAATGGGATGGGGAAGCTCACTCTCGAACATTTCTCTTTGATGGTAGGGGAAGGTGTAAAACCTAATGTAGTCACCTATGTCGGCATCTTAAATGCTTGTAGCCATTCCTGCTTGTTAAAAGAAGCTCGACAACATTTTGAAGAGATGAAAACATTGTATGGTTTAGATCCAGAGGTCGAGCATTATGGATGTATGGTGGATCTTTTCGGTCGCTGCGGCCGTTTAGAAGAGGCCGAGGCAATGCTCATAAGAAAGTCGATGGGTCCTAATGCAGTCATATGGAGATCACTGCTACATGCTTGTAGAGTACATAGGGATATGAACTTGGCTAAGAAAGCAGTAAAGCATGCTATTGAGCTGGAACCAGATCTGGATGCAGGATTTGTTCAGTTATACAACATATACATGGATTCTGGCAGGCAGGCGGATGCCTTGAAGATCCGGCGACTGATGGAAGGGAGAGGAGTTAAGAAGATGGCTGGGTTTAGCTCAATTACGACAGGTGGCAAGCCTTGTTCGATCGAAAGGACATGTTGTTTGGAGATGTTGCACTTGTTTGGGAGATTTTTTTGACAATTTTGTTGCTTGTGATAGAGGTTTTGAACTACCAAAAACTTTATAATTTACAAATTTTGTATTAAACTTTTGTACATAACAGGGTTTGGGTAGGGTAGGACCTGTGGACCCCAACCCCACCCGTTTTGACTTTTGAGGTCAGAGTCCACTTATGAGGACCAAACCCTACCCATCCAAAAAATCGGGTCCAGTTTGGGTAAAATTGGATCCGATTGGGTCCAGGTTTGGGTTCAATTGAAACCCTAGATAAAAGAAATTTTAGGAATATCTAAAGTCAATGGGTGAACACCCAAGAAAATTGGTGGTAGAAAATAGAAGCCCAGGAGTCGCTAATATAAAAACAAAAAAGTTAACGTAGAATTTCGAGGAATGGAAATCAAAGGGGTGAACATCCAAGGTAGTTGAGGAAAAGAGTATCCTACAAATAGGCACAAAATATAAAGGATACTTGGAAGTTTGAGATATATAGTTACCAAATAAGAAATCTAAAAAAGCAGTTACTTTAAGTTAATTTGAGGCTTATAATGATTTATATATAAAGTTAGAAACTAGGAAGCAGAAAAAGAAACGTCTAAGCTTGCTAAGGGTAAGGAAAGAAGTAAACACAGTTGATCTTGAAAGTGTTACAAGTGAAGCTAAAAGATAGTAATAAAAGAAATTGATGTTAAATTGAGGTCAAAGAGTTAATTTCACAATTTGTTTACTTACGAAGAAGAACCTAGGAGCAGATAATATACAAACAAATAAGTTAGATTAAGTTCAAGATAGTTGCTATTATTATAACATTAAAGAATTTGAAGTTAAGGATATTGCAAAGAAAATAAAAATGAATAAAAAGCTGTACAAGTAGATAGTTTCCATACAAAGGCCTAAAACTTTTGCGAGGCGAAGGACCAATGTGCTGAAATAATCTACTAAACAAAATTTTAAGGACTATAAAGTCCATGAGGAATTTGGTTGTATCTTGGTACCTATTTATAAAAGCAAAAAAGGTATACAAAGTTGTATTAACTACCAAGAGTCAATATGATGAGTCTCAATGGAAGCCTAAGAGAGTTATTGAGTGATGATTAAGAAAGAAATAACACTTATGGGATTCAACTAGATTTTATAAGATAGTTTGCAGTATCAGACGATTGCAGTATCAGACGATACCGATACATTTTGGCATGTCCCGGTCCGATGTAGACTGATACTGACAAATATTGACCGATACAGATGTTGGGCATATGTTTTGCAGTCAAATCAGTAGAAAAAATTGAACGAAAAATGACCAATCAACAAGGATGTAAAAGAACAGTAAGGTTGTAAAAGCATGTAAATGGAAGAAAAAAAACTTATTTATTGGAGGTAAACCAGTCAGCAAGGGCTGACTATTATTTCTTTAAATTTCAAAAGTACTGAGAAATAGCACATAAGATACTTCAATTATGCCTAAATATATAAAATATTTAATCTAAAATTTTAATAATTTATCAATAATAATCTCTTTTCTGATACCAAAAAAATCGATACTTTGATCCGAAACTACCAATAGTGCCGATCCTGGTACTCATAGGAAGGGTCTGAGACCAATTCCGGTAGTGATACTGTGAACCTTGTTTTATACTAGGGAATTCTACTATAAAAGCCATCTACTTACAAAAGAGAAGACACTTTAATATGGTTTCATCGACTTAAAAAAAGCTTGTGGCAGGTCCCAAGAAGATGTATTTGGTGGATTTGAGAGAATATAAACCCTTCAATACCTCTCTCTTTTTTTTTTGAACAAAACATATAAATGAAATTAGGATTGATGCGTGATCGATTGGAAGAGATACATCTCCATTTTCCATTATCAAGGGCTTATCATGGATATACACCAAGTCCTTGTGTCTTTCTACTAGTTATTTTAGATGAACTTGCTACACATCCAGCATGAAGTCCCCATTATATGCCACTTTTGATGATATATTATTACCTGATCTAAATGGAGAAGAGTTAGCTTCGAAAAGGAAGGCTTGGAGAGAAGCTTTGAAATAAAGGATTTAAATTAGGACAAACAACATAGTATATATAATGTATCTTTAGCATAACTTCAAGAAAATATGAAATAGTTCATATCGATGGCTAAGAGATAATTTAGTGATTTTTTCTCTATTTAGGATCAATGCCATGATGGAGATTGGGAAACATGTTATTCATAAAATTAAGCAGGATGGTTGAAGTTGAGAACTTCTAGATTGTTTGGTGATCATATGATACCCCCTGAAATTAAAGGAAGCTTCTATAAGAAAGTGATATTGTGTGATACAGAATGTGTCTTTAGCATAGAATATTGAATGTATCTTCAACATAACTTCAAGAGAAAAAAAAAATGAAATTGTCCATATTGATGGCTAAGAGATAATTGAGAGTGATTGTTTCCCTATTTAGGATTGATGTCATGATGGAGTTTGGGAAACACGTTATTCATAAACTTGAGCACGATGGTTGAAGTTGAGCTCTTCTAGATTGCTTTGCGGATGTATGATACCCCTGAAATTAAACGAAGTTTCTAAGACAGACACATTGTATGATACCCCTGAAATTAGAAGAATTTTCTATAAGACGACGATAAACAACAAATGATTTATGCGATCAAAGAAGAGTGTGGATCAGCTGAGGATGTTGAGATAAATGAGATGCAATACATTAAAATATAGGATAAAAGAATGAGTGCACTCATGAAAAGGTGGTAGTGTGCCAATTTGGGAAAAGGTGAACCATCTGAGATTACTTGTACATGTGAAACCGAGACTAGGATGCACCAATAAGCAGTGCTAGGCTATTTATCAAAGGAGCTGCTACAGGTAGGAGTAGAAGTATAAGAATGTGGATTGAAGATGTTAAAAGAGATGACAATTGCTGATGCCAGAAAACAGATGAACCTTAACAGATCTGAATGGAGGTAAGGAAACATGGAGCGAGGCCAAAATGTTTGGATAAAGGCTTTATTCTTGTTGTTTAAAACTTAAGACTTTGTGCCCAAATGTCAACTCATTTGATGCATATGTGGATTAATTTACTCTTCAAAGAACTTCACGTGGTGCTCTAAGCTATTTATCAGGTGTTGACAGTTATTTAGTTCTACTAAACCCAATCCATTTGGAGATATTTATCCGGTGTTGACAGTTATTTAGTTCTAAATCCAGTCCATATAATCCTCTCAATCACAATCTTCCAATCTTTGGGAATTGTGAATGAAAATTTATATTTATAACACAAAATTATGAAATGAGTATGCAATAGTGCTTCTGGAGTATTTTGCAAGGTTGTAAAAATCGATAGTCGGTCACTAGTCGGTTCACGGAGACTAGGGATTAATCGGAGACTAGTCGGATTAATCGTTTGGATCATATATATATATATATATATATATATATATATATATATATATATAGTGTGTGTGTGTGTGTGTGAAAATAATAATATATATGTAATTTATGTCATATATCATTAAAGTATTAAGTAATATTAAGTACTCTAAAATTAGATATTCCAACAATACTAGTGCAGTTTACTGTGTATATATATATATATATATATATATATATATATAGCTGGCTATATTTTTCCTGGCTTTCTTGTATGTGTAGTACTGCTTCCACTGCTTGGCAATATGTGTGCAGTTGTCAACAAAAACAGCTGTCAATAGAAGACCATCTTTATCAAGAGTAAATATTAAGTATTGAACAAAAACAGCTGTCAACAAAAAACAAAACAAAGAGCATATATGTTCCACGTGACCAAGCAAACAAGAGCAAGTAAAATGGGTTTCCCGTTTCCATCATACGTCGCTTCAGCCATGAATACCATTGCAACAGGAAAAAAAAGTACCATCTCTATCTATCCTCTTCCTCTTTCTTCTTCGTTTTCAATATTCATAAACCCTTTTTTTTTCTCCCTCTGATTAAGCCATGGCAGCACTTTTTTCCATCCGGTAAGTTTCTATTTTATCTTTTTCTCTTGCTTCATCAAGTTTTTGGTTGCTTATATGGCTGACTAGGCCGACTAGGCGTCCGATTTGTCAATTTTTTGGCCGATTTTGAAAATTTTCGATATTTTTGGCCGATTTCTCCAAATCCTAGGCGACCATGGCCGACTAGCGACCAGGCGCCGACTAGTCGGCCGACTAGGCCGCTTTTTGCAACATTGATATTTTGTGATCGCAAGATATCTCTGAACTTGAAAGAAAAATAAATTCTACAAGACTACTATAAACGAGCCATGCTTTATTGCTTTATGGATCAGAGTGATGAAAAATTAAGAAACATGTCTACAAAGTTAGTGTAGCCGAAATGAGAATGCTAAGATGGATGAGAAGCAATTAAATTCTTTTTCTCAAAACAACCATTGACATGGCTAGAGGAGTTAGGGATAGGGGTTCCAATCTGAAGTCCAGTCCTTTCTAAGTTCCTACAATCTACCTCCTATGGGTTATGAGGAGTGGGTAGTAGTGACTGGTGGCCAAAATTTACTTTAGAGGTAGGGTTAGATGGGTTGGTTGGGATAGAGTTTGGAAAGGAAGAGACAATTATGGAAATCAACTTTAGTTTAAGGGCAAATAGGTCATAACTATGTTAGTCCAATGATTAAATTGAGTTTTTTATTATGGTTAATCGATTAAGTTTAGCATTATGAAATCACTAATGATCATGCAATCACTATAATTTTATACTTAAACTTGGCATAGTTCAAATGTGCATTAATGATATCATACTAGCTACTGTGTGTATTGCTCTATTCAGCTAAAATATATTTGCAGAAAAGCAATAAGTAAATATCAAACATGGTCATATGCAATAAAGAAATCATGGTGGGCCAAAGACATGCTAGCCCGAAGATTTCTTTGAACCGTCCACGATATATCTGAGGCCACGCACTCGACGGTTCCGATGCCCGGTTAGCGGACGGAGTCATGAGGGCAATCCCCCCTCCCGTGGGGTTCGGAGGCAAAGTTCCCGAAAGCTAATCAAATTTTCAAATCTAGTTAGCTTCGGACACTGCCATCAGAAGGAAATGACATCATTCTTAACAAAGGAAGAAATCAAGACATCATGCTCGATGTAATCTTTCTTTTTTTATGTCTCTAGGATAATATGTAACTAAATATGTAGGAGGAAAAATGAAAGCTCACTAAATCCCTCATCCAAATAACCAGAAACCCAGTATTAAAAAAATAAGAAAAAAATAATATATTGTTCAGTATTAATATTTTCCAGTATCCTATTTTGTATATTGTTTTAGAGAACCAGTATACTGTATGGAAAAAAATTTGTTCCAACAGCTCTCTGCACCTGAATTTTTATATAAACAGTATACTGACAATACTCTTTGCATATATTTTGTTGTGTAATTAATGTTGTAACGGCTAGTTTTCTAGCCGTTTTAGTCGTAAGTATATGAACAGTACATTGGAAGTTCATTGTCTGTACAGTAACAACTCTATTTTAAGAGCTTATATGCATGTGCTATATAAACTCATTTGTTCTCACTTTTTAAAGCCTAACTTTCTATCTTCTATGTAAAAAACCTCTCCACATAAAAGAGCTTTTACTTGTCAAATCAAATTGAGATATAGAGGTTTTCATTGTATTGTAAATTGAGATCTTCAACTTATTGTAAGAAAATCATAATCATTTTTGTAAGAGGTTGAAGTTCGCAAGCCTTCGTATCAAAGCTTGTGAAAAAATCAGCGAGACTTTGAATCAAAGCTCGTGTGTAAGAAGTCGGCGAACCCTCGAATCAAAGCTCGTGTGTAAGAAATCGACGAGGCATTCGAATCAAAGCTCGCAAGTGTAACTATTTGTGATAATAGTGGATTAAAGCCGGAGAGAATTTCGGGACTGGAATGCCTCACGGAAGATACCACGATACATCGGATTTCGATATTCTTGTCTTATTTCTAGCACTTATTTTAAATTGACTATTAACATTCATAATTGTGCTTAATTATTAATTAAACCATATTCACAACCCCACCCCTCCAGTGTGCTTTTAAACTAGTCATGTTGAAAGCACATGACCCTTATATGTGACTTATGCTAGACAAAGGGTAAAAAGGTTGTAAAAAGCGTTAGGCGCTAGGCAGGCGGGCACCCGCCGCCTAGCGCCCTAGCCAGCCTAGGCGGCCACCTAGATGTAGACGGTTCAAAAAATATTAAAAAATTCAAAAAAAACCTAAGAAAAAATTCATAAAACCCTATAACATGCATAGTCGGACGTCGGGAGACCTAGGCGGGCATCGGGCCAGCCGCCTAGGTGGCCGCCTTTTAGAACAGTGTACTTAAGTGCAAGATTTTAAAAGTTCATGGTAGTAGATCGTTAATAGAAATAGTTCATGGCAGTAAGTTGCAAAATTTGTATAGTTGATGGTATTAAGTGCAAATTAGCCACAAGTAAAACCTTAGATGGAATATATTACGAAATTATGTTTGGTAAAATATAAAACAGCTATTTCTTCATCTACAAATGAACGAATGCTAGTTTTGCTGCATAAAAAGCTGAAACGTAAACTGTCACATACAGTCATTTCATTTGAAACAACTTTAGAAGGTGTTGAATCAAGGAGAAGGTGAGCAGAGCCTTCATCAAGTTTACTGGTTAGATCATCCCCATTGGCCTGAAAAATCACAAACAAAAGAATTTAACAGAACTCAATCGTCACACCACCAAATAGAACATTAACAGCCAATAGTTCATGTAGGTACGAAGGAAAAGTATTTAAATGTTAGTTGCTGACAACCAAGCACTTTTTCCATTCTTGCATTTAATGGATTAACAGTATATATGATGCAACATAAGCTGCCCCCTTATCCATAGAGATAACTTACATGAAGAAACACATATTTACATAAACAAAAACATAGATCGACAAATACAACCATATATAATAATTTTCACATTTGGTACTATATTCATTCACCTGTCTCATTATGGACACTAAGATATACTTCACATTAAAGATAACCATGTTTTGGTGTGATGTTTTATGTTATGCATTTTGGTTTGCGGGCAATGAAAAGAACTTACTTCTAACACTATAAAATATTAAAGGAAAGAAGTACAACATTTAATTACAGATAACAGACCAGCATAAGCAAAAACAGCTATAAAATAGTATATTTCATCACTTGATACTATAAGATAGTCCTGTACAAATGGAAGTAAAAGGTATGCATCTTACTTGGATGTTTGATAGATTTTTCTAATGATTTTGATACCTTAATTTAGACAGATTTACCCTTCAGCAGCAACTATTCTGCCTAATACTATTTTTCCATCTATTTCTATCAAGGTTTTTTACTCTCCTTTTGTCTTAGTTTCTCAACTAGTAGGATATTGCTGGCTCTGGCTGCTGGAGGACAACCTGCAGTCTGCTGGTGTCTTCTTGCAGAACAAGACAACAAAACTAGAGGGGGACCGAAGAAGGGAAGCTTTAAAGTCTGCAAACAAACACCTAAGTTACTTGGTGGACGCTTAAGTGGTAGGCATGACCTACACCTTTGCTATTTTCACTTTCAGAACACTTGCTTAAATGAGATCGAGATATACCGAATCACACCATGGGAAGCAAACTATATAACTCATATAGATGAGTCTGAGGAGACACTATATCATCTTATACGCAAAGGCTTCTTATCTGGATTAAGATAGCCACAACAAATTGTCCACATCTCTTTGCTCCTTTCAAAATATACAACTCATGAGTATATAAATCATTTACGTGAGTATGACAGACTATATCATGAGTCCACATAGCCAAGACGAAGTATAGAACACATATACAAAGATCTGACAGATTAATGATATGAGCAAAAAAGGCTGTTTTTGTGCACTCACGTTGGGCTTCATAGACAGGCTAAACTGCCCAATTTTTTTTTGTGCCTTTTAAACTCTTGAGTCACATACATAAAGATGTATCCATGCTTACTTGGTCAATTCATCCAAGTGTATCATTAAGTGTGGCTGTGTGCTAAGCCATTGACAAGTGTATTAGCTGGTTCAACATACATCCTCTTGTTTCTCAATCCAATTGAGCATTAGTCACGGTGATTGTATTATGAGGAGTTTTCTCTCTCTGTCTAGTCTAGTGGGGAGAGTAACAGACTGATGTAATCATGTAGGAACTAGGCCGTACTCATAACAAGTTTAACTAATTGAGACGAGTGGTTACTTTCCACAATCAAGCAAGCAAGCAAGCAGCAAAATACTTAACTAGGATCCATCACCATAGCAGTTTATCCTACAGTGATGATGCTGGGAAGCTTGAATATAGGTTGGCATTTTGGGCCCCTGCAAACTGCAGCTCGATGCCAATTTGGATGCTCAAATTGATTCAAGCCAAGGTTAGGTTAGCGAGTGGTACAAAAATCGAATTTCTCCGAAAGGTGGCCCCAAATTTTGGCTTAATGGGAAGTATGTTTTCAGGCCAAACGCGGTCTAGGGCTTTGATTGAAGTGGAGCAAGGATACATGATGTTCATGCTCGTAGCAAAGTGGTTTAATTGTCTATGAAGATGGTCACCTTAGAGCATGTTAAATCTGCAGGTTCTTTAAGCTTATTTGTGTACAAACACAAGTGGAGACAGTAGGATTTCTCTCTCTCATCCAGTCAAACACCCACTCGGTATATCACAGCAAGTAATGAGTTCAGCTTTTAATTCAGTACCACATCAGAAAGTTCATAGCAATGTGACGAAATGATGTACCAGTTGGGTCCTAGAGTAAATATGTTTAGCTTTTGAATCAAGAATTATGGCCCAAATTGCTCTCACCTCATTGGCAAGCCTCATAATGTACTAGTCCTAGTACCAATCAACATTCAACATGCAACATGATTTTACAAGACACTAGCAAAGCCCTCAATACAAAGATGTGGGCTTGTCTAGAATCATTTTCTTCCATTATAATCCATTAAGAACCATACCTCTAGCATAAAAGTGTCATGGCCCGTGTTTGAACCAGTGTGGTATTTTTAGTGACTTAAGATGACAATGCGGAGGAAATGAGGTGCACAAAAGAAACTTTCATCATACATGCTCTTATTACTCTTATATTTGGTTTTCTCACCATCTAAATCTGAAAATAAGAATTTCAAGAAGAAAAGGAAGAGGAAGAACTAGAAAAGCTAAATGAGCAAGGAGAACAAAAATGAAGGAATTATGCATTCTCCGATAGGTCTTCCTATTCTATCATTATCAGTCCTTTTTTCTTGTTATTTATACATCATGAGGAAAAAAATCTAGGGGGCAACAAAAGTAGGAGAAGAACCATGAAATAAACTCTTGGTCCAGCATATTGAAAGCATGTATTTGAATCTATATCCTATACGACCCAGGCGGAGCGAAGAAGCAGAAGTCCTCTCTCTTTCCACATAATGCCCCATGCTAAAGCAAATGACATTATGCAGGAATCTAAGAAAAGATTTGAAGATCGAAAGTAATAAACTGAATTCATCACCATCCAAGCCTTCTCCGATCAAAATGAAGTCTGATATGGAGCATAAGAAAGCTATGAGCATGAGAGGGTCATGCCATAGGACCTAAACGGCCAGCTGGCATACCTTTTGGCAAGTGTAAAACTTACTTAGATGATGTATTAGATAGATCGGGCCAAGTCACAGTTTACTTATAAAACAATTTATAGAACGAAAACAAATGGAGAGACAAAACATGCATGTACGTGCAACTTAGGCCAGCATAGTTATAGGCCAACTTTCTTTCTTTTTCAGGGGAAAACATTGGGTCAAGTCCCCCCAACCTTCACTAGTGAGAAAGATAATAAAAGAGATCCTTAGGTCAAAGTACAAAAAGATAACCCTCCCAGTTATCTAAGTCAAACATAAAGTATAAAAAACAACACCATATTATTCACATTGCCTATCACAACATCCAAACATCTTTCAAAGCCAAGCTAGAGCAGAAAAGGACTTGAGCTTATTCTTAAATGAGTGTTATAAATAATTGGACTTGAAATTACAAACAAAACAGAGGCACCAATTTCAGTAATTTACTGTTAGAACGAAGTGAAAGAAAGATGACAGACATTCATGAAGTTAATATAGAGCAAAAGTAAGTAATTTAAGAAGTCATAAACGAACTTTTAAGATTGAAAATCCAAGGCATTTACTGATAAGGTAGATGATAAAGAAGAAAACATAATGACATCATTTTCTACATATCAAGACAGAAAAGCACATCATCATTTCAGTTACCAAGATGCCCTATACCCAATTGCTTTCTACAATATTGTCATTTGCAGTATGATACCTTGCACCTGGTTATAGTGTATGCACTTACTTGGATTGATGGTTGATCCATGTCTTCATCCTTGATTATGTAGTCATCAGGATTAATAACCTCACCATAATCATCCCATTCAGCTGTTTTTTCATAAAAGGGAAACATCGGAGCAACACTAGTAGCTGGAGGGACAAATCCATCAATGACAATATCCCGGTGTCCAAAGCGTGAGCTAGTCACTGAGGATAATGAGAAAATGAATGCGTTATATACTCGTAGTCAAAACCAAAGTATACATTATATACATGCAGAGAACACCAATCCACTCAAATTAATAAGTACTAAAACAGACAGTAACATTCAAAATGTTTAAGATAAATTACACCCCCAAAAAAAACCGCCTTAAAATTCAATAATGGCATTTTTATTCTATTTCTTTTCAAGTAATTGTTTTTTAATCCTAATGACTGGTATCAGTCTGTATCGACTCGTGTAGGGTGATTTCTACTTATAAATCCCTCAAGATAGTCGAAATTGGCATGAATTGGCCAATATCAATATATTGACTACGTTTTGTCCAACCCCCCAATCTGATGTCATACGCCCAAAACATTCTGATTTCAAAATATAATTAAAACCTTGATCAAAATTTCCAGAAGCACCCATTTTTATACCGAGGTGACACACTTGTGTAAAGGCTTTGTTGTTACTTTTTGTCGATGTTGTTGTCCTATACCCACTCTTCAAACCTCAAATTTCAGTATGTAGAATATAAAGCATGATGAAATAGTCTATGTATCATGCTAGAAGAAAACAAAGATATTATGTCACCAGACAAGGAGACTAGATGTCGTGATTTAAGTAAAAGTGAAAAATTTTAAGAAGCTACATGCCACGGTTCACAGTATCGGTCAAAGCCAATACCACTGTATCTACAGAAAGTGACCAAGTGAAAACTAACCCCCCCCCCCCCTTCTGAAACTGCCAAAACCGAGGGCCGACAGTTGACACCGAAACCGATACAGCGAACCTTGCTACGGACTAGCTTCCGACAATAACAAAGAACAGGTTATATGCTCTGGTGGTAGAGCTTGTAGATTTCACTAAGATTAATGAGACAAATTACAGGTAAACCAGGATCTATAAATAGCACTTCTATAATCCATTAACCACGTAGACTTCACAGAAAAAGGAACGAATAACACTGGCAGGAATGGTAATAGCAAAAGTGAAAATATACGACGACTAGGTCACACTTGCAGACTGAAAGCCGGGAACGAGTGCTTACCTAAAGAGTGCTAGCGAAAATGAAGTTTTTCACTGATGATTGAACCCTGAATCCCCATCACCACCATAACCGACACCATCACTTCCTCCTGGCGCCTCTGAAAGAAGGAGCCAAAGCAAGAGAATTCGGAATGGAAGGGGCGGAAGATCCAATCAAAATCAGGAAGCATGTGTCACACACTAGTGAACAAGTGAGTCAAGTTTTTCTATGAAAACTACTGGAAACAACAATTCATCCAATAACTTCTACAAAGGAGAGAGATCAATTGCAAAAGGCACAAACTTAGCGAATCCGGATTTCTCAAATCTAGTATATACTATATAGCACTTCGCTTAGAGAATCAATTTGGGTCATGTCATCAAGGGAGAGAGAGAGAGAGAGAGAGAGAGAGAGAGAGAGAGAGTTCCTGGAATATGGAAATAGAAGCGTCCATCCCAATCTTGTCAGTGCACTTACTTGAGGTGCCCACACCTATCTTTGAGATATGTGAAATAGAAATTCGGATGCTTAGAGGAGAGTCTTGTAAACCTCCTAAATGGAGGTGATCTTTACCATAGAAAAATAACAGTACATCGTCGTACATAAACAGGAACATGAAGAAAGAACTTGCCTTAACTTAGAAATTGATTTATCTAAGATAAAATTCCATACGAACCTTGAGAAGGAAAAATTATATTGCAGTGATGACTGATCAGAAGGACTGAAGGTTAAATTTGCTAAAATAGAAACATGAAGCAAACATATGACAGCATGGTTTTAAAGGTTGTAAAACCAGTATGGCATTTTAATGCCAAAACTTGGAAGGTACATTTGCCTTGTCAATCCAATCGATGTTTTTTTAAGGATTGACTCCAGATAATCATCCTCAACTATTGATACAGTTGCAAATACCCCTCGTATTTTTGTCTTTAAACGCATTACCCCCTCTACTACTTTCGTGCAGCGCATGTTATTCCTATTCCTCCCAAATCAAAATTCTAATCAGTTTCAGGTGAAGGAACAAAACCATATTTCCCCCCAAATAATTGTAGCTACTAGGTATATTTCAGAAATATTCCCAGATATAATTCCTGTCATTTGATCATCCTAGGCAATACACTAAAGGTGACAAAAAGTAAACATTTAGAAGAGATTGTCTTTTTATGATGCACATAAATACTAATGCAAATTCCAACAACACTCCAAAGATAATTCTGGACCTTATAACTTCATGAATGAATCAATTATGATCCATGCGTCTTAAAATATATACAAATGAATAACCTTGTGCTTTGAGGACTTCATGGATGGATAGAAATCTTCAAATTACAAGACTTTCATCTATAGATGTATTAATACATGAAAACATTGTGGACAAGGTAAATCATCAATCAGAATGATCCACCATGCACTTTGGTAGGTTGTAAGCTCATAATGACTAGGGAACAAATAAATACAAAAGAAAAGTGCAGAAAGCAAAATATACCATCTGTTTGAGCAAGAACAGATTTAGCATCTATCTCCATGGGGTCACCTACATTAGCATCCAGTCCATGAGATGCCTTGAGTTCCTCCTCCTTGATAAGACAAGCTTTTAGAGCTTCATCTTTCTTAATTCGCTCTTTTGCCTCTTCATAGGCAATCAACTCATCCCCGCCCAAAGGAACTCTCTTGCTCATAATAACTTTCACAGCTTTTGGAGGTGGATCTACTTGAAGCATGCGAGCCAATGTCCCAAACTATAACATTGTCACTATGAAATGGTCAAAATGTGGAAAAACTCATGAAAACTGAACGTCAACTAAAGAACACAGTGGGACATAACTAATACATTAAAATTGTATATTGATATTTATCTTAGTAAAAGTTCTATAAGTATTTATATTTAAATCTATCTAAATGTCAGAGAAAGTTCTCTAGCAATTAGTAATCAACTCTTTCTCAATTATTCTCCCATACAAGGCAGAATTTTACAAAAGCTATTTGCTAGCAAAATATGTACCTGGCCTTTTTCAGTAAACAAAACAAGATTATTTGCTTCGGTTGCCCATTCCACAAAAATGTCATGAGAGAACCCCACCTCTAGACTGGCCATGGATGCTAGAACAACCTGTAAGCAACATTAGTTTTGCCTTTCAAAGTTCACCAAAGCAGGAAACTAAAAATACCTTTGGAGCTTCAGGCAACTTCTCAAGCTCGCTCTTGTTAATTATAAGGGTGATATTCCTGGAAATTTTTGTATAAAATAAATAATAATCACAGTCAAGCAAATGGTGTCCTGTACTATGCATAGAACTTACTTCAACAAAAAAGCATTGTCACGTGTATGTTCAAAGGATTTTGCAATTGAGTCACTCATCCACTCAAGGAAGCTCTTGACATAATCAACAGTGCTTGTAGCCACATTTGTAAGGAAGTAGATTGGATAGGTCAAATGTTGTTGCGACCAACACTGCAAATTAAAACGAGGAAGGAAGCTTGAGAATAGTTTAGGTTGCACCGCATGCAAAAAAGAAAATATTTTTAAAACACGTAAACCTGTTCCAGTATCAAAAGAAGTTCCAGAACTCTCCCGATAGTATCAACAGGAAGTAACACATTTCCATCTGCTTTCAGAACCCTCAGTATTGCATCTGAAAGAAATGTGTGCATAATTGAGAAATTGTAGCATAGGCGCAATCAGTATAAAACAACAAAATCACAGTGTGAAACTATCTACTTGGATTGCTGCAAGCATAGAAAATTAGGTAGCAAAATATCATCTTCATATTGTTAAAGTTGAGTCAACCAATGATATATTATCAATGTAGTACCTATAATTACACAAAACTATAATGGAACATAAAGATCCTATCTACCGCGGACCAGACAACACTTTCAAACTTGTCATGCACTCGCCAGACCTGTCTGCAATTATAAAATGCATTTTTATATCAAAACTTCCCAGACACTTTGCTAACTCATTTTTAGCACTTACGGATTCTCCTTTGATGAGAATGGTACAAACTAAGGTAGGTTCTCTCCCCCTTTAACAAGTTCAATTCAATCTTAAAAACTGAAAATTGAGAACTTTGCAAAAGGGACCTTCCCTTTAATTCCTCTCTTACTCCGCCATCCTCTCTTTCCCTACCCTCACACCGGCTGCCAACCTTTCTTCCCCCCTTTAACAAGTTCAATTCAATCTTAAAACTGAAAATTGAGAATTTGCAAAAGGGACCTTCCCTTTAATTCCTCTCTTACCCCGCCATCCTCTCTTCCCCAACTTTTGCTGGCCCCCTTATTCTTCTCTCCATCAGTCCTGCACAATCCAACAGCCTGCAACCCAACTCATTGTGATGACCCTGAGACTCTAAAATGGAGGTCACCGTCAAACAAGAACCCAATCAACCATATTTGTCGAAAATAAGGCAACAAAGAACATTCATCCAAATAGTGTTGGATCTCCCTGCCAATTAATTGCATACACCCAGTCCCTATTCGATGTATAGTTGACAAACCTTATCCATTGTAGCCAATTAATCCCCTAGCTCTTACTCTAAGTGCAGATGCCAACACCCCCCCCCCCCCCACCCCCCACCCCCACCCCCCCAAACCATGTTTGTTTCGACCAATGAATCCCCACCCAAAATTCACAAGATAACAATGGAACCCATCCCTATTCGTCATAGACAGACAGAGTGAGCTAGCAGCAATACTAAACAAGATTGAAAGGATTATGCGATTGATTACAAAGGCATAACATGTGGGGTTTACTAACATTTAGCCTATCTGAAATTTTTTGCATGTACTTTATATTATTTCTTGATGATATGTCACACCAACTTATCACATTATGCCATTTTGGCTCCTGATGTTTGTGATGGATACAGTTATTTTTCTTAACGTGACTAAGATAGGTATCTAGATTTAGACCTGCACATTTGTACATGTTTCTCTTGTCGTTATTATATCCCTATATTATATGATCTAATGTATTCTTGTGATCGAGTCATGTACCCTATATTTGTGCATGTACCCTATGTTCGTGCATTGTGGAAAAGATCACTATGAAAGACCACATGGTGATCAAAAGGGCAAATTCATGACCCTGACAATTTGTACAAGAGAACCTTCTTGTGTAACTTACCTCTTGATGCATAATATCATTGGAGGAGACTAAATATTAACAATAAATTAAGCTTGCTGCACGTTGTAGTTAATTTCCAAAAACAGACCTCAGCGTCTTCACATGAATTATATTATGTTCGAGTCAGAAATGTCAGAAGCAATTATACTGACAAAAATTTGGAATGTAGATATCATGCATGGTAGATAGGTAAATACAGGTTAACTAGATTTATTTGAAGATCATACAAGTGATAGGTGTGAAAAAACATCGACAAGAAAAAGCAAAAAGGTAAATAGAAGAATTTGGAGATAATTTCAAGTGAAAGTATCCAAAATACATAAAACAGAGAAGAGCATAAGGCTGCAGAGAGCTACCAAGAAATTCTTGGTCCCTTTGACGTTTGTAGACCTGATTGTTTAAAGCATTGTATGCATCTGCTATGAGGACAGCAGGTCGCACAAAAGATTCAAGGACAGTTCCATTCAAATGCCTGATACAGCATTCAAGTGAGCTTGATTCCTATAATCATAATAAATAACAAAATTGAATACTCATCAGCACAGCCATTTTCTGTTAGATACACATTACCGCTCCTTACGGTGGTTGAAGTCGACAGCATATACAACATCCTCTCCATCTTTTGTTATCTTCCAGACAGTACCTCCCAGAAGATGCCCTGCTACGTGAGGAGCTATGACAATTCCTTCTCCTTTATCTATTCCATAAAAAACATAAAACATAGAGATATTGTTGGTGTTCACCACATTGATCTCCAATAAAATATATCATTGTACTAACCAGAAAGATGATGATTCTGGGAGTATGTCAGTCTTGTAACATTCTGAAAAGCAGTATCTATATCGTCCAGAGTGAACAAATCAAAATCTGAAACTTGCTGCAAAGTAAAATGTAAATGGTAAAACAGTGTGTGTTAAATGTCATCTCAAAAAATGTGACAAATTACAAGTAAAAAAGACAAGGGGCATTAAAATAAGGGACAAAACAGAGGGTTGCAGCATTCACTATGTGGGTCACAAGAGTCCTTCCACAATTTAGTAAACGTGAACATCCACTTAATGGGGATTGTTAGCACTTCTAATAAGTCGACTACTATACTTGATGGGCAAGAGAATACAAAAATAAATGGGTATAGGGACATAGTTCCTTGCAAGGAACATCTTTTAAGTTTAGAAAGAAAAAAGAACAAAAAAACTATGTTGCATATTGACTACTCAGCAGCATGCATTCAATCTGTCTACATCCACATGATAAGAGTGCGAGGGTAGAAGCATGACTTGTGATACAGAATCACGGGTGTGGTAAAAGCATAGTTTGCAGTATCGGCCGATACGGATTGGCATGTCCCGATCCAATACCGACCAATATCCGATACTGACCGATATCGACTTTTCCGGTCAATTCGAAGAAAATTGAACGAAAAAGATCAACAAGCAATGGTGTAAAAGCATAGTAAGGTTGTAAAAGCATGTAAAAAAAAGAAAATTTATCTATCACATGTAAATCAATCGGCAAAGGTGACTACTATTTTATTCAATTTCAAAACTAATAAGAAACAACATTGGAAATATTTAAAATTATGCCCAAATGTAAAATATATTTTCTAAAATGTTAATAATTTATTAAAAACTATTTGTTTTCCAATACCAATAATCCGATTCTCCGATCCGAAAATGTCGATACTGGCGATCCCGTCGATCCCGATACGTATAGGAATGGTCCGATACCGATACTGCAATCCTTGGGTAAAATAAAAGAGAAGAATGTGTCATGCAACACCTATGGCTGGGGAAAGAACCTTATGGCAATGGATTTTGTAGAAGCTAGTTAGTCTAATTTCTTGTATGGCCTAGAGCCTTTCCAGTTTTGCTCTTAGTTTTAGTCCCATATCCAGAAAACATAAGGAAGGGTGTGTTGTCCGTGGTCCCATATCGGTAAAACATAAGGGATGGTGTGTTGTCCCACAGATTCAAACCCCTATATCGTCAAGTTAGGGAAGATGCAAGGAAAGAGGTAATCAGTCTCAACGTATCTAGGGATTGCGTTGCGTCAGGTTGCTAAAGTCCAAGCAGATCCATATCAATCCAAGATAATCACTTTTCGATTGAGCACAAAATGGATCTGCTTTCTCCTTCACAAGAGACAGTCAGGTGCCTAGGAAAATTCAGTTAGATGGCTTCAGTGTCTGTCATGCTCTAGAAATCACCTTCTCTTAAACTCAAGAATATTACTATATGGCAGTTAATCACCTATGTCGCATAAATACGAACAAGGATCAGGATAAAGACACAATACGGATTCTTAATATGGCCTTTTTAGAAAACTTTAGATACATATACACATCATGGATACAGTTATATATATACACATAAAACATATTTTATGCATTAGAATATTATATGCTAATAATAACTGTATTTAAGCATGTTTTGGATAGTAACTATGTTGCAAAAAGATACAGAAAGAATGTTGCAAAGAAATGTTACTTTTTCATATCTTAACTATGACTGTTTCGGTTACAAACAAGCCAAAATCATTTTCAACTATGTTTTGGCTATCTTTAGACTAAAAATGGGCAAATTGTATCTAATAGAGGTGTCAAGGAAGTAGTATGTCCAATACGCGTTGCATACAAATACAAGCACAGCTACGTTGCCTAGGAGTTTTTGTGCAACATAGTTAATCAAACTCCATTTCATTCCCTCGTAATACCATTTTTGCTCACTTATTAACTTGCCTTGTGGTATACACATGGTCGTCGTTGTCGTCAGCGTGTAAGTGTTATCCCATATAAATACTTAAATAGGGCCGGGTATGTTGCATGGACTACATTATAGACACAGCAACAAAGATGCAAGACCTAATTTGGTGCATTTTTTAGTGTCTTTCGAAGTCCAAGTACCGTGTATGGAACGTCTATGACACATAAGCTACCGATTTTGGAGCACCCGTGCTTCCTAGGGGTTGGTTATGGAGCACAAGTAATATCCACACAAAAAATTATTAGATTTTTAAGACAAATTGTTGATATCAACACTCTGGGTTGGTGACAAAATCCAAACCAAGGTAGCTATTAGCAAGAGAGGGTCTTCCCGTCAAACCTAGAAAGTCGAGTAATAGTAACACTGATTGATCCCGTATTAGCTATCATTGGCAATGGCAAGTGTCCCCGCCTCTAATTGCCATCAGGAAGATCGAGAGAGGGAATGGGAGGAGAGAAGAGGAGAGAAGAGAGGTGAGGGCAAGGTTACAAGGAATGTCGGTAACAATGGCGGTCCTTGTCGGTGCTACCACCAAGGTGGGGGAGGGGGTTGGCTAGGTTTCTTTTCATGTTTTAATTAGAAAAAAAAACAGTATAAAAAATTAGTCTTTTACGTTTAACACAGATTATGCTAGAGATAGCCATTTCAAAGTTGTTGTTAAATAAAGCTAATTGAAATATATTTTATCTTGTATGTATAGGCAGCTTATCTTAATTTTTCCTCGTCAGCATCATCATCCTAGCCTTCTACCATCAAAATGGGTTGGCTATGGAACATAAGAAAGCTCCATAAGAGAATTGAAAAAGGTTTTATGACTTACTTTCAACTCTCTACGATGGTGCCTAGTTCTTGACTAAGGAGGCTATGAGCATTAGAGGGACATGCCACAAAACTTAATTGGCCAGTTGTGTGTAGGTTGGTAGACCTACCTTTTGGTTAACTTAAGCTTTCCAATTTATTGGTATATCATTTATCTTTTGAAGAAAATAACATGTAATGAGTAGTGTGCGAGTAATTTAATTCGCTCGTGCAACTATGACTCTAATCCTCCTGAACAATATGGTCTCCACTGTAGATGCCAAAATCATCTTAAGCAATTTCCCCATGTTATCTTCTTCATTGGGTCTATCTATTACCATGAGATCACAAATTAGTACCCTGCCAAGACCATAAATTAGATATGCTAATCATAAAATAGTCGGGACTCTCATCGAAATAACCCTTTTAGGGTATGATTCATTTTAGTTTCTTTGAACAAAATTGGACTGTAAGATCCTATGCATTCATTTGATTGATTTTAATGTAGGGATGGAGCCCTTGTGTCATTTATATCAAAAGAGGGCACAATGAAAAATAAATGACGACCGTGCGAACCATTGGAGGGCATTGTAAACCATTTCCTATTGTTGTTAGCTTACATCAAGAATGAACATTAAGTCTTTACAACTCTTTGCGCTAGTTATAGATTGAGATTACTAGGCATATCAATGAGGTTCTATGGTGCAGGATGTTTGAATGACAATATTGTATTGATCGATGAGAGTAGAGAAGCTTTAGATGCTAAAAAAAGAAGTGTGGAAAGAAACTCTCGAATCTAAGGATTTTAAAATTAATAGAACAAAAACAAAGTAATGAAATGTAACTTCAACCAAAAGACAGAGAAATTATGGGACAAAACATATATATGGACAAGAGATACCTAGGAATGAGTTTTCAATATTTAGGATCATCCATTATCACAAAGAGATTGAGAATGATGTCATGCATAGAATTAAAACGGGATGGTTGAATAAAAACGGGATGGTTGAAATGGAGAAGTTCTTCTGAAGTACTTCCTGATCGAAATATACCTTTCAAGTTTAAAGAAATTTTTTATTATTCTATATGACGGCTATGACACCAACCATGCTTTATGGATCAAAGTGTTGAAAAATTAAGAAACATGTCCACAAAATTAGTGTAACCAAAATGATAACGCTAAGATTGATAAGTGGCATTGCATTGAAAGATAGAATAAGCAATGAGCGTATTCGTGGGAAGTTGGAGATGGTGCTAATTGAGGACAAGAAGAAAAAATCGTCTTAGATTACATCACACATATAGATGTTACTATAAAGATGGGCGATAAGACAATAGTTAAGAGAGTCACAAGGACTAGAAATAGACCTAAACAAGCAGGGGTTGAAGTTTTACATAAAGATATCATAGTTGAAAACAAACAATAGAGTTGGTAGGCACCTTCAATCTAAAGATGGTGCTCTCTATTAGTTCAAGTAATCTCCTAATACTTAGTCCTAAGTAAAAAATGGCAGTGAAGTTGCCCACAGAGTCGCTAACTGGGAGATGCATGCTATCATTTCTCAAAGTTATTACATACAAGAAAGTACAAGCTAGATGTGGCAATACTGGACACAGGGAAAATATAGAAAAAGAAGACATTTTATATACTACTTTGGCCTGTAAAAGAACCATATTGAAAGGGGTCACTCACGAACATGAGATCAAAAATATACGGAAGAAGATTGTGTTTACAGTGATACTTACTCTCCTAGCAATATAGTGATCATACATAGTCAGGAGGCCGAGTCTGTACACAGGCTCTGTAGAAAAAACAGGTGCAGAAAGTCCAAGTTGCTTCATCGCATATGGCAAAGCACCGAGATGAAGAATGTCTGGATGCGATAGCAAAACGGCATCAATTTTTGAAGCTACCCTGCATGATCAGGTTATGTTCTCATGTCAATAAATAAATGTAAATGGTGCTTGTACTTGACCGATATAGTGGCCATGTGGTTGGAGGCATTAAAGAGGGTCAATATAGAATATAAAAACATTCATAAAATGCATTCTCTTATTTTTCATCTCAACCCTTGATGTTGCAAGCACTGAGAATTAATCCATTCTTTCCACTTTTCTTCTAGAAATAATTTATGAAAGAATATATAGCATGCATAACTTTCTTTGTGCCAAATAGTCTTCAAGGTTTCTTGGCAAGGCCCCTCTAATGATCATTGGTGTCGTGTCGTGGCCAGGAATTCAAAACGGTACTAGATGGTTGACATCAGGTCAAAACTCAAAAGCTGGTAGTGAGACATCATTCGATTCTTTTATTGGACATTAAGTTGTGGTCAGCAGACAACCCTGTCCTAATAGGGGAATGGCATGGAAATCTACGATTGCTAGTACCAAGAAAACTGAAGAAATACAACCTTGATGCAGGACATAAAAGTCTAAAATTGCATTGCCAATGCATCAGCAGCAATATGCAGAAAGGTGGGAAACATCAAAAAAAGTTCATAGATAAATCATATAGGTTAGACCTTGCGAATAATTAATGAGAGTAGAAGCTTGCAACAAAGAGAGCTGACAAAACTATAAATTGTACATGGTTGCAATGAATGATAAGAATTCACCTCAGTCATCACTTCTCCTTTTGGAAAATAAAGCATAATTAACAGCTAAGGGAAAAAGTCCATGTAATTCTACATTAGATAACTCTTGATCGAACGAGAGGTTCATTTTCTTAATAGGAACAGGACACTTTAACCAAAAAATATGAGATGAGCAAATGACAGCTTCCTCTCTCATAACCTTCAATATGTTTAACCCATTACAAGAGCAGCTCAATTCAACAGACACCAGAGTGAATCGAGTGATTACAAATATAAATACCATCCATTCATTTGATGCTTCTTTCTTTTTGCTAAGAACTTGATTTCTTCCTATTTATTATATTTACCTTTGCAATTATACAATCTCGTAATGTTCCTTCCACATAGCCTTTATGTACACAAACGCTAGAAAAACTACTTACCAAACGTGTTCTAGCAAATTTTATGTTCGTAATCAATTATGTTTAAGATGGGATTGTCATTCTTTTTCGCTCTTTGACTTAATATGTCATAGAGACTAATGCAATTCCATATATCAAATGTATCATCTTACCTTCGTCTAGACTCTTTATAATCTAGGGGACCTAGAGGGTGCTCCTTGATTGCTTGAGCTTAAACTGCATGTCCAAAAAGGAGCTTAAACTGCATATCCAAAAAGTAGGTCTACTGGCCAACTAGCCCTCTAGGTTTATGGCATGACCCTCTCATGCTTATATTATAGCTATATTCACTAGTAATTTGGCACCTCGTAGAGGGTTCACGTCGAACAGACAACCGGTCATAAAAATATTGTCAAATCTTTTGCGGAGCTTTCTTATGCTCCATTGTCGATCTCATTCTAATGGAAGAAGGATTGGATGATGATGAAGAATCAATTATGATTAAGAACCCATAAACATAGGGTGTTGTACTAGAACAAAGGGATTTACTCAAACACGAGGTCATCATCGCAATATTTGTTTGTCAGATTAATTATCAGGACCCCCCCCCCCCCCCCCCCCCCCCCAAACTTTGGGAGCTAATAATAAGTTCTCTTGCCTTCAACTTTGACGGGAAAAAACTAGGGTTTCTTCCTTTCTTTTTCCTATTCTCCTCTCCCCAACCCTAACCAGCGTGATGGGGCAACAGACACGCATGCGAGCTACAGGCCATTGCCGCTGCCTGGTTCTAAAGTAGAAGGTTTGGAGAATAACTTACGGCAGTAAGCATTCCCAAACATACGGTTCACTAAGAAAAAAAGGAAGGAATTTCATCAAACACGTGGTCGGCATGACAATATTTCCAATTTCCATGGACATGGGCTCAAATTGCAACGCTGTTTTCTGATATTAGGGTTAGGGTTTGGAGGGAGATGAGGACCTGGAGAGTGGTTGGAGGAGACTTGTGTCGAAGAGGTCGTTCCATCCGCAGTCCATTAAGAAGTTGAAATCGTCGACGGAAACGAGGTAGCAGAGGGGGTTCTCGCTGTAGACCCCGCACAGAGGCGTCACCTGAACCGAAGTCCCCATCGCAGAGAGAGAGAGAGAGAGAGAGAGAGGAGGAGGAGGAGGAGGAGGAGGAGGACTGAAGACTGGAGTAGAGCTTAATCGTGCTAATTTCTTAATAGCAAATTCTATAGGCACTCCAATTACTTACGACAGCCCAAAAAAAAATCCAGTGCATTTACAAATTTGTCATCTAATTTTTTTACTTGACGGCAGTTCAAATCCTTATATAAAAGCCAACGATATTAATGTTTCGGTCCAAAAAAAAATTTTATGACTGTCACAATGTTGACAGTTCTTCCAAATTTGAACATACATGAGTAAGTGTTGGAGTAACTATATAATTTGTCTTTCTTAATCTATAATATACTATAGAATAAGAAAAGTTAAGAGGGTTCGTGTGGAATTTTTTTAAAAATGTCTTAATCTATGTTTTCTAATAAAAATTATTCATTAAATTTAATACGGATAGGATAGGAAGGTAATTATGCGTAGGAAAAAAATTGTTATTTTCAAGTAGTAAAAACTAACTAAGGATCTGCTTTGATTGAGGGCAAACAAAGTTAACTGAGGAAAAGTTAAGAAGAAGAAAAAATCGTACTTGATTTGAGAATATATATATATATATATATATATATATATATATATATATATATATATATATATATATATATCATTGAACCTTAAAAGTATCCATCTGCCAATTGTAGCTACCATTGTAACCGTAAAGTCAGTATCTTTCATGTCCTTATTCCTTAATCATTGATCTTCACCCAATTTCAACATCACTCAATCCTACAAATCTTTATTGTTATTTACAACTCTACCAAATCATAAAACTTTTAGAAACTCGCAATCATCGTTCATCAACAAGTTTTGAGTGAGATAATTATATAATTTCCTTCCTTAGCTTAGGCAGTCACAAACTCATTATATTCTTTCGTAACTCCAACATAATTTATCGATGTCTCAAGATCCTTCTATCTGAAGTGCACTTGTCCAATATAATGCTAACCATAATTCGTCATAAAATATAGCTACTCAAACCAAATTATAGAAATTATAACATATCCAATAATCACCCCCCCCCCCCCTTAACTACCCAGACATCACAATCACACATATGGTTCTATCTAGCTAGGCTAGGCAATATTTTTCTTTCCTTTATAATATTCTCATTGCCCTCCAATTTTTTTTAGCCTAACTCTTCTTGTCTTTTGTGGGCTGATAACTCTTTCAATGTTGAGGGTATTGTCATGTAACTCACTTAGATTTTTTGTAGCAATTCTCCTATGTTATCGTAAGCCATCATCTTCATATCTGTAAACTTAAATTCATGTCATATATTAAACCGAAATGCATTCCTTAATTGTATTCCTCTATTCACTTCTATCAACTTTTATCCATCATAGTATACTTAAAAAAAATTCCAATCCTGATTTCAGATAACCTTCTCTAAAGTGAGTCTAATGTTCCATTTCCTCAAGTCCACAACATGTTTATTCATTCAACTATGGGTTATAGCTAACCCTAACATCTAGCTATGCAACCCTATAAATCATTCCATAGTAATTGAATGGTTGCAATATAACAATTCGTCTAGCTTCCAATAATTTCAAATCAATTCTAATCTAGGCAATTGGTAGGGTCTATTTAGTTCTAGGTCCCTGCTACTAGGTTCATTTCTTTTATATTAAGCCTTTTACCATTAATCTATTTTAGTTCAAGTATCTAGAAGGCATCTACCCCAACCTTCCTTATTATAGGTAACTATCTTCTTACAATACCTTATACAATATATGCCTTTTACGTTTTGAAGAGGATCTGCTTCTGAGAAAATTATCACGCACGAGCGTTCGTCCTCCTGGAATAGGAAAAGACGAGAAACAATGACAATTAGGATTTAAAGAATGGAGTGATCGAATACAATTACGAGGTTCAAGGGTGATAGTGGAAATCAAAGAAAGTTTCAAAAGCACTTGTGGATTAATACTCTATCAAAATTATCCTAATGCAGACTCGCTCGGTACAGTAACATAACTGAGATAATAAATAAGAACATGTACGGGCCACCATAAAGACCACGTCACGCCCCGGTCTCAAAATACACGAAACCAGGCCACGTGGCCATGGCCAGCTACATAACCAAGTGGACTCTAGTCCAAATAGGATATGTATAACAATACCAAAATCTGCGCTATTAGCGACATTTTTAATGACTCCAGATATTGACGTCGCTAATTTTTATAATATTAGCGACTACAATAAAACATGTAGTTGCGACGTTTAGCGACGCTCGGCGACAACAATTCTATTGTAAAAATATATGTCGGTACAGGTTGTTGAACGTCGCTAAAGTTTCAATATATAGCGACGTTTTTGTGACATTCAGCGACATCATTTCATTGTAAAAAAATATATGCCGGCAAAGGTAGATGAACGTCGCTAAATTTTTATTTTATAGTGATGCTTTAAGACATTTATTTTGTCGCTACTTTTTTATTTATCTGCGACATAGAGCGACATTTATTTCGTCGCTAAGTTTTCATTTATCTGCGACGTTTAGCGACGTATATTTTGGACGTCACTAATTTGTTTAATATAGGGTTTTGCCTTCTCATTTTATCCTATTCTATCATCAAAAATTTTGAACCGAGCTCCCCCCACCCCTCGCGCGGCTGCCCCCTCCGGCACAGCTCCCCTTCCCTCGAGCGCGCCCCTCCGGCTCCCTTCCCTCGTGCGGCTGCCCCCTTCCGGCACAGCTCCCCTCCCCCCGAATGCCCCCCTCGCCACAGCTCCTCCCCTCTCTGACGACCTCTCCACAACTCCGGCCACCTCTAGGTAAACCCTAAACCTATCTCTCTCTCTCTCTCACGGACAGGACACGATACTGTGCATGGTGTCACGCCCCGGCCCCGAGGGCCGCCCGGACCACCGCTTTCCCGCCGGAACCGGATGCGAATCACTGCGCCTCGGCGCACCGGACGTGAATCACCGCGCCTCGGGCCCCGATCTCCCACAGGCTAATCGACCGTGACACATGGTGGGTGTAGAGACACGACACACACAGACACAACACTCAACACACACACAAACAATTGCCCTAAATTGGTTCATGGATTTGCCCTATTTGTCGGGGTTACTATAATACTAAAAATTAGATTTTCCTAGTATTAATTAATGAACAAGTAATTAGTATTTAGTTATTATTTTAAATATAATTTTTTTTAATTTTTACTTTGTTTAGATGTTAGTATAGTAAAAAAAAATTGTACTTAGATTTGAACTTATGTTGCATGACCACGAATGTAAGTATATGGTTATGTTTCAGAGGGTAGGATGTGTATCAAGGTATGGTATCTTTGAGTCTAATATCAATTGCAAGTTAGGGACAGTATGAGTATTTAAGTATTAGATATTGCATAAGTATACGTGTTCTATGGATATATATACATGATGTAAGTTAGTATATGTTATCTTTTAGTTATCAGTTAGATACATTAGTGTGTGTATTGAGTGTTTGCACTATAGTGTATCAGTCTTTGGGTGTTCAAGAGTAGGTTGGTTTGTGTGACTTAGTGTCAGGTAGTATAGGAATGAGGGTTGGTATCAGATCATTTTCAGTAAGGGTGTGCTCGGTACAAGGACTGTTAGTGTAGGTTAAAATTTGGTTTGTGTGTATGTGTGCCAGGTAATGAGGGGGAAGCTCGGGTATGGGCATTATAGGCAGTTAAGGGAAAGGTGCTTAGTATTTAATTTAGTATGTGTATAGATATATGTTGGTGAGTGTTTATATATGTTTAGTTTGAGAGTGTGTTTAGTGAGTGGATGTAGGAGTGTTCAAACCAAGTATTAGTGTCTTAGTGTTTGTGCTTTAGGGGTATATATATAAGTTTATCACTTAGAAGTTATATATATATATATATATATATATATATATATATATATATATATATATATATATATATATATATATATATATATATATATGTGTGTGTGTGTGTGTGTGTGTGTGTGTGTGTGTGTGTGTGTGTGTGTGTGTGATGCCTATACATATAGTATGTAAGTTATGTATCTAGATAACTTAGAAGTAATTGATAGTAATGTGATACCAAGTCATGAGTGTAGTATCACAATGTAGGATATGGATAGGTTAGTACCAAGGCTATAGTACTAACTTTGTGATATTAGAGATTAGTATATTAATACTAATGTAACTCTAGTATTAGCTAACTTGTATGAGCTGTCCATTTACTGGAGTTTGAAATCTTTGGATCTACTTTTCGCTCTGGTACTGGAAGCCATGAGACATAAGTCTTCTCTTCTCCTTCATATTTCAGTCTCATGGCTTTCAGTACCAGAGCGTAAGGTAGAACCAAATGTCTCATGGCTTCTAGGTTCATTTACCTATTTCTTATTAGGTATCTAGCTAGGTCAAGATACAAATGAGTATATTGAGTATGTGAGTGTCCACGTGTTCATATCTCTGGAAAAAAAAATTACTTCTGCAAGCCTTTTCAGGCTATTACAGTTTGCAAATGTATTTCCAGATAATTTTTTGAGAGGAGTAAATAAATGCCTCTAATTCATCTTTGCCTCCATTTGAACGATATATACTTGAACGATGTCTATTCATCTTTTCAAAAGTATCTAGAGATAAATTACTATATGCGACATCGTTCGTGGATGTACAACTGTTATCCTGATGACATGTGCGGTGTGCAGGATAAATTCATAGAGGGTATACAACAGTTCCTGCAGTTCGCGAAGGCGTTCCCTCAGTACATGGACGACACCAAAATTAAGTGTCCGTGTGTGAGATGTCGCAACTTGAAATATCACTCAGAAGTGGATGTGACATATCATTTGTACTTGAGAAATTTTACGCCGAATTACTATCAGTGAACCTCACGCAGAGAACTTGTGTCTTTAGCATCAAATCCAGAGCCTTATGTAGAGCCGTATATGGATGACCACGACCACGTTGATTATGACGATGGGTACGTGAACATGATTTTTGACGCTACCGGGCCTAGTTTCGATCCGGACAATTATGATACAGCCGGGGAGGCACCGAATGCCGATGCTGTAAAGTTCATGGAGTTACTGGAGAATGCAAGGACTCCATTATATCCTGGTTGTGAGGATCATTCATTATTGGAGGTGGTTATAAGATTGTTAAGCATCAAGTCTGATTTTAACATGTCGTAAGAATGCTACAACCGACTGATAGAGTTGATTATAGAGATCTTGTCGGAGGGTGCTAAGTTGCCTAAAGACTTCTATCGATCTAAGAGAATGGTGAGATCGCTCTGGATGTGATACAAAAAATTTGATGCATGTAGCAACGGGTGCATGTTGTACTACAAAGACGACAGGGATGAAGACGCATGCAGATTCTGTGGTGCTGATCGCTACAAGGCCACTGGTAGAGGAAGCTCTGTCAGAACAAGGAAGCCTACAGATTCGATGCACTACTTGCCTTTTACGCCGCGGTTGTAGAGGTTGTTTATGATGAATGAGACTGCAGAAAATATGAGTTGCCACAGGCGGGAACAGATCGAAGGAGTGTTGGATCATCCATTCGATGGAGAAGTATGAAAGTACTTTGATCGATAGTATCTAAATTTTGCCTCGGATCCACGTAATGTCAGATTGGGGCTATCCTCTGACGGTTTTACCCAATTCGGACTTTCGGGCTCCCAGTATTCGTGTTGGTCTATGATCGCCATTCCGTACAACCTACCGCATTGGATGTGCATGAAGACTCCGGTTATATTCCTAACCGTTATTATCCCGGGTCCGAATAATCCGAAGAGGAACATCGATGTGTATTTATAGCCATTGATAGATGAGTTGAATCAGTTATGGGAAGTATGTGCCAATACGTACGATGTTTCTAGAAAGCAGAATTTTGATATGAGGGCAGCACTTATGTGGACCATCAACGACTTTCTGGCCTATAGAATATTATCGGGATGGAGAACTCATGGCCGTCTCTCATATCCGTATTGCATGGACCGCACTAAGGCTTTCCATATGAAATATGGAGGCAAACCGTATTTTTTCGATTGTCATCGATAATTTCTATCGAAGGATCATCCGTACAGGAGAAACATGAATGCTTTTCATGTCAGCATTATGGAGAAGGTCAATCCACCGACAAGGTGGTACAAATACACGATATGGTAAGAGGTAAAAGATTTACCAAGTAGATGAAAGTGAAGAAGATAAGGACGAGGTCGAGGAAGAGGAGGACGAGAAAAACAAAGAAAATAAATTTTTAGAAGAGTATTGAAAATAAAATAAAATCCATTTAGTCTTGTGACATGTACTATATTTTTCTGGATTAGACTTCTTGGATATTGTTGCCAAAACTCTAGACTTTGTAAACCCCCTCACCAAAAATAGATTTTTGTGTGTATTTTATATTATTATATTTATTATAGATATTAAATTTCTTTAGAGTATTCTCTTAGTTAATTAGAAAATAAATTTCTTGATATATTTACTTATATAAATATTTATTTAGAATTATTTTAGGTTATTTTAGATTTTTGGAGATTTTTCTAGAATTTTTTGTAATTAAAACTTAGGAAACATAAATTTCTAGGACTTCTATGATTTACTATACGACCATACTTGCATGTTGTTCCTACCAAATATTTATTTTAGTTTAAAATATTTAATTATATTTTTCTGTAATTTATTTAGAATTTTAAGAAATTTATTTAGATTTTTAAAATTATTTAGGATTTATTTGGATATATATAGTCTTCCAGAACTTTCAGAACCTATAGTATTGCAAATAAAATAAAACTTAGGAAACATAAATTTCTAGGACTTCTATGATTTACTATACGACCATACTTTCAGAATCTATTTTTCCAGAATATTCTAAAAGTGCCAGTTGTCCAAAATCAGACGTATTTTGGTATTTTCGAGATTTTGGGAGATCTCGAACTCGGAATTACAAACCGTTTGAAGTTTCGGAAAGCTGACATGATGAACTTCCAAAAAATTATTTTTACAGAATTTAAAATATAAGTTTATTTTACTGTAAAATTCGTGCAACGTAGACGTAAATAGGAAACCACCGAAAACTGTCATCTGTGCGTCCTTGTGGCCATAACTCTTTACTGACTTATGATTTTATGAAACCATCTATTCCAGTATTCATGTAGCATTAAAATATATAGGATTCTATACACAAATCCAGGATTTGAGTCGGTTGACTTTTTGGTCAACGGATTGCCTCGATTTATGTGTCACGGATCACAAATCCTTAAAGTTGACTTTCTTTGGACCAAAATTAGAGCTTAACAATAAAATTAGATTATAATAAGATTAAAATACTATTTTAGGTTATTTTATTCAGAATTAAAATAGATTAAAATGGAGGAACCTATTCACCCACTTTTGTAACCTAACTTATTTAATTTATGTGACTGGTAGATCGGACAACGCCTTGAGTTGGGACTTCATTCTTTTTCAGATCAGGCAAGATACCTTGCCAAATTACTTACAGTATTTTTCATGCTTAGTATATTTTTATATATTTATTGTATTTCTGTTTATTCATTGCATGTGTAGTTTTTTTTTCCAGTCATTACTATATATTAGATATGTTGACACACACATGGCACTTAGTATCATGAGAGGACAATCATTAGGCGTATGGGCTTTTAACCACTCTGGTAAACCGTAGTATATAGCTCGCACTACGGGCGTGTGTCGCGCTGGTCGCTACCCCCGCGGTATGTCGATTTCTGGAGTCTCGTTGGTCGCTACCCCCGCGGTATGTCGATTTCTGATGTCCACTGACGAGTGTGTGAGTTGTGAGGTAGATCGAGTAGCCTACCCTTGCCCATACGTCAAAAAGTTGTCCTCATTTGCATTCATATAGATTGTCTTGTACAGCGTACTTATATATTTTCAAACATTATGCATGTTTACTGTATTCAAATTGGCTTGTTGTTCTGTATCTTGTTACGTCCCCCTGAGGACCTGGTCCCCTTCCAGGTGTATCTGTTCTTGAGTATTTTCCGGAGCGCAGATTCGGATGGTTACATATGTTTCGAGGATGTCTTCTCTCCGAGACCCATGATTGTTAGCTAATATTCCTATATTGTGTTTATTGTGTTGTACTTTTCCATTCGAGTTGGTAGTGGATTTGTTTCCATCCAACTATCATCCTTAGATACTTACATTGAGATCTAGTTTCATAGATACTGGTTATATATTTATATATTGATTTTCTGTGGATGAGACTTAGATGGTACCCTGTGACTTGTGATACATTTGTGGATTTGATTTCATATTACAACGTACGTGTTGATTTTGGTTTCCATATATTGGAGTTGACATATCCATACGGCTGGCATGCTTACGTGTTCCTAGTCCTATGTACGTTGGGACTGGGGCGTGACAACTTTTTGGTTATCCGGACTTTTTGTGTGCAGTTCAACGGAGGGTTGCTCCGGGTCTATTTATATATTTTTTGGATTAGACATTTTTGTGTGCAATTCCATTATGACTGTGAGATTTTTTTTTTCTTCATTTAATTTTGTTCGTATTATATATATATATATATATATATATATATATATATATATATATATATATATATATATATATATATGCGTATTTGTTTTATCATCATATGTTGTTATCAGTTATGATAGGACGACGCGGAGGGTTCGGACATATAGGAGCATCTGGAGGACATCGTGCTCCAAGCGACAGCACTCCTTCGGTACCGGGTACTAGGGCCGGACCACTTGTATCTCCTCATGACAGTACTCCTGGGAAGAGCACTCCTGGGACGAGTATACTCTACTCTTTTGACCACTTGCACCTCCTCATGACAGTACTCCTAGGACTAGCAGTTCCAGGCCGGAGCCTACTACTCCTCCATCTACCGTTTCTACTGTTGACGGTACCATAGAGACCGAGGAGGAGACGGGTGAGGCCCAGCCATCACAGTATCAAAGAGATCCTCCATACGCGCCTCCGGACGAGCATCAGATGGAGATTTGGGCCGACAACACAAAGTAAGTTAATAAGTTAACATTTTCTTATGCATATATATATATATATATATATATATATATATATATATATATATATATATATATATATTGACTTTTTTATGAATATAATTATCCCTGTATAGATATCATCCGTTGAGGGTACAAAGACGCCTGGGGCTCTTTCTGAGGTACAATTATGGTGGCCCTTGGATCAACTACTTTGATGCTCCAGACGAGAGGAAGGCGTTCTGGTTTAAGCACTTCAAGAAAAAAGACATTTTGTTTTAATATCGGTCATCTAATTTGTTTATATTACATAACTTACTATATTACTTCTTGTAGGACACATATTTCTACCCACCACACTGGGCCGAGGTGATCGAGGAGATATTTTCTTCCGTGGCCGCCAAGCTAGTCCGGGGTGTGATCAATGATTAGAAGGACCGTTATCATTTGGGAAAACCAATCCAATGTTGAATCACGACTGAGTAGTGGAATCAGATTAGGGCTAGATTCGACGATCCCAAGTACAAGGAAAAGTCGGAGAAGGCGAATGCGGCCAGGAAGAAAGCAGAAAAGTAGTATAGTGGGTCGATTCCTATGACGGAATATTTTTGTCGCATGGTAAGTATTTGAAAGTATATATATTATTTTAATCAAAGTAGGATAAAATGATTAATTTTAGCAACAATATATCTATTTGTAATTAACAGGTCCAGAGGGGTGAAGACGCTAACATGGTGACCGTCTTCCTCGCCACCCATCGAAAGGGCGGACAGCTCATCGATGATAGGACCACGCAGACTTACGTAAGTATTACTTTATATATATATATATATATATATATATATATATATATATATATATATATATATATATATATATATATATATATAACTTAAAAAATATGCAAATAAATATTCATGTAATTAGTAATAAGTTGCTTAGGCAATAGGGTTATTTACACTAACTATCCCTATATTTTCGGTTTATAACACCGGGTACCCCTGCTTTTGAACAACTTAGAAAATATACAAATAAATATTCATGTAGTTAGTAACAAGTATATTTATCGAGCGATTCATTTTTTTTCTAGAATGAGTATCTACGGCTCCGTGAGCAGTCGACGCAATATGCTACGTCTGCACCTCCCGAGGAAGAGGCTGGTACTTCCTCGCAGCAACCGGCCCACCCAGTTTCGTCGGCTGACGAGCTATGGCAGACCGCAGCTGATGGTCTTCAGAGGGGTATGTACTACGGTACGGGATCCTACGGCGCCTATGTTATGACGCAGGGCTCTAGGACTCCCTCTGCCCCTGCGCATACCCTACAGTCTTCCCAGGAGTCGATGTGAGTCCAGCAGGAGAGATTTGACCATCAGATTACGTCTCTGCGTGACGAGATGATGAGACTGATTTCGCAGCAGCCCCAATCTCAGTCGTAGATGGACGATGCGAGGATATTAACACGTTTTGATGCACTCGAGCAAAACCTTTTGGGGCTCAAGACTATGACTGAGGTGACACAGCGAGACATTACGAATCTGGCATCATCGACACAACGTTCGGTCACTCGGATTATAGGTGTCAGGGATTTATATAATGATCGCCTATCAGCATTGGAGCGGATACGTTCTCTTGGTTCGTCGGCATCGACACCGACTCCACCGACAATACTGCCTCCTAGTTCAAAATCGGTGGCGCTTTCACAGGCCAGTTGGACTATATCGTATCCCAGTTGCGCGACGGTGTTCCTCCTCCTCCTCCTCCTCCTCCTCCTCCTCCTCCTGATCAACATTAGTCCTAGGTTGGACAGATAGTTATGAGTTTGTGTAAATTTGGCCTATTTTTGAGAATTTGTGTGATATTGGCCCAATTTTGGGTCTGTTGTATATATTCTTTTTGTGACATGAGGATATTTATTTCAGACTTTTATGTATGTTTAAATTTTTATGACATTGGCCAACAGTGACAGTAGCTTTAAATTTATCGGTGTTTAATAATTTGCTTATGTGTGATAATCTATTTTATAAACTATGAATATATTTGTATAAATTGCAGGCTGAATATTGTTATATAACAATCAACATTTTTTTTAAATTTTACAACAATTTAGCGACGTTTACCGATGTCTAGTGATATTTACCGACATAAAAATACGTCACAGAGAGGTATCAGAACGTCGCTATCCCTGTACCAAGACATCACAAATATGTCGCTAAAAGTCGCTAATTTGTTGACTTGGCAATCTTTGTCATGTCATCAAGACGTAACTAAAATACGTTGCTAAATGTCACTACATTCAAAAAATATTAGCGACGTACATGCCTTGCTAAACGTCGCTAACGGAAGAATGTCAACGACGTTTAGTGACACAGTAAACGTCACTAAGTATAGAAATATCAGTGACGTTTTGCAACTAAATTTGTGTCACTCATATACCGACGTTGCGCCGCAGAACGTCGCTAATTGGTAAAAATTTTGTGACATTTATACGTTACTAAGATACGTCGCTCTACGTCGGCATTATATATCAAGGTGAGTGGACAGAACTTCGTTCTCTGATTCTTGCACGCCTTAATAATAATATGAGTTTTTGCTTGCAATATTTTCATAAGAGAATGATAGAACCTGTCTTGCATGTTAATGAATGAACTCACCTAGCTTGTCTTTGAAACGAACAAGTCTGCTTAACTAAGTATCATGAAAAGCTTGTCTAAGAGTGCATGAACATGTTCACTATCGCCTATGCTCCGAGAGAATCATATCGTGTGCATGAATGTGTTCAAGATAAGGCGGCTTGCCCCCGCAACAAGATTGTAGTCTGATGGTTCGTCTCGTCTGCATACTAAAGTTTATTTGATAGTGTTTTCATGCATTCGCATCGGTCGGATAATGGCTATTGGTGGAGAGATGAACTGCATGTGTCATAGCTGCTACCATGATAGTGAAAAGCAACCATGAGTCACAGCTGCCCTTAGCATCAGATAAAGAGTCATTGGTATGCTGGACCAACAGTTGCCGATCTTGAGATACTCGGGGATCGCCCTGCATATAGCTAGTTCATTGTGTTGGCTTGGATAGATGGACTGCCCCTAAGATGTGCATGTGTGTCTAGCTATGCATTTGTCCCTAGAGTCTCACGAGACACGCTGCGCACACCCTGAAACGGAATGAACGACTTGCTTGCTTATATTCGATATGAAACTCTATTTTAAAAGATGTTTTCAAAACGATATAATATGACTCCGTTCTTCTGCTGCATGAAACGAACATAGGTAAAACTAGAAAGATCACTAGTAATGTAGTGTTTTACAACATGATTACTTAGTGTTGTTTTAGTGAATGCTTGCTTCTGTTCAGTTGTTTTATCTCACCAGTACTTATAAAAGTGTTGACCCACCAACAGTTTACTTGCTTGCAGGTACTGGATCGTCCGAGGGAGCGATAGGCGTGCCTCAGTCCCTAAGACCCAGAATTCTAGTTTCGATTGTGCCTCGAGTTGTTATCGTATAAGGGGGCATAATGTATGGAACGATGCCTTTACTAAGAGAACCCAATCCCTCGATTTATCCCGAATACTCAGTTGGCTAAATGCATTGCATTACAATAATGTCTCCTCCGCTGCTTACTCGATTGATGCGATGATAGCCAAACAAACTCTAACGATGAAGCCTTGTGCGGGTGCAACCCCGGGCTCGCATGGCATCACGTCCCGGTATTCAAATGGGTCATCCCTTCCTCGCACCCGCGGGACAGGCGCCGAGGCGCAATGATGCACGTCCGGTACGCCGAGGCACGGTGATTCGCGTCTGGGTCATCCAGCTACGGGGGCGAGGCGGTGGTCTGGCCGAGCGGCCCTTCGGTTCGGGGCCGGGGCGTGACATAATGGTATCAGAGCGGAATCGATTTCTTGGCCCAATCCGTTGCTATGACTCTGAGATATTATCGATAAATAGAGCGTTCCATACAATAAGTCCATAGATATTCTCAAAGTGCAAATGTTTTCTGAACTGATTTGCTTGATTGTTTCGATTGAGTACGGCGAGGGATGAGGACTATCGCTGCTCGGAATATCAAAAAGTTTATCCTTAAAGTTTCGAGGACGAAACTTTTTGTTGGTTGGTAAGTATGTAATGTCCTGCTCTGCGTCGACATTATGTATCAAGGTGAGTGGGCAGAACTTCATTCTCTGATTCTTGCACGCCTTAATACTAATCTGAATTTTTGCTTGTAATATTTTCATAAGAGAATGATAGAACTTGCCTTGCATGTTAATGAACGAACTCACCTAGCTTGTCTTTGAAACGAAAAAGTCTGCTTAACTAAGTATCCTGAAACGCTTGTCTAAGAGTGCATGAACATGTTCACTGTCGCCTATGCTCCGAGAGAACCATATCGTGTGCCTGAATGTGTTCAAGATGAGGCGGCTTGCCCCCGCAACAAGATTATAGTCTGATGGTTCGTCTCGTCTGCATACTAAAGTTTATTTGATAGTGTCTTCATGCATTCGCATCGGTCGGACAATGGCTATTGGTGGAGAGATGAACTGCATATGTCATGGCTGCTACCATGATAGTGAAAAGCAACCATGAGTCACAGCTTCCCTTAGCATCAGATAAAGAGTCATTGGTATGCTGGACTAACAGCTACCGATCCTGAGATACTCGGGGACCGCCCTGCATATAGCTAGTTCATTGTGTTGGCTTAGATAGATGGACTGCCCCTAAGATGTGCATGTGTGTCTAGCTATGCATTTGTCCCTAGAGTCTCACGAGACACGCTGCGCACACCCTGAAATGGAACGAATGGCTTGCTTGCTTATATTCGATATGAAACTCTGTTTTAAAAGATGTTTCCAAAACGATATAATATGACTCCGTTCTTCTGCTGCATGAAACGAACATAGGTAAAACTAGAAAGATCACTAGTAATGTAATATTTACAACATGATTACTTAGTGTTGGTTTTAGTGAATGCTTGCTTCTGTTCAGTTGTTTTATCTCACCAGTACTTATAAAAGTGCTGACCCACCAACAGTTTACTTGCTTGCAGGTACTGGATCGTCCGAGGGAGCGATAGGCATGCCTCAGTCCCTAAGACCCATAATTCTGGTATCAATTGTGCCCCGAGTTGTTATCGTATAAGGAGGCATAATATATAGAACGATGCCTTTGCTAAGAGAACCCAGTCCCTCGATTTGTCCCGAATACTCAGTTGGCTAAATGCATTGTATTGCAATAATGTCCCCCCCGCTGCTTACTTGATTGATGCGATGATAGCCAAATAAAATCTAACGATGAAGCCTTGTGCGGGCGCAACCCCAGGACCAAAGCGGGACAGGTACCGAGGCACGGTGATGCGCGTCCGGTGCGCCGAGGTGCGGTAATTCGCGTCCAGGTCATCCGGCTACGGGGGCGAGGCGGTGGTTCGGCCGAGCGGCTCCTCGGTTCGAGGGCCGGGGCGTGACAGTTGTGACGTATAGCGACGTATTTTCAGTCAGCGACTAGCTAGACCGCGTCGATTATAAAATATCGCTAATAACGTCGCTATTTTATTTCAGCGACGTAATTTTACAATTTAGTGACGTTTAGTAGCGTCGCTAACCCCACAATTTTTAGTAGTATAAGTTGTCCTAGATTTGTGTAATTATCTTTATATCATCTTTATGACACAATTTACTTGATAAGAACATAAAGGAAGAGGAATATGAGTATCAGTCTGCAGCCTAATAATCATACTTATCCGAATATAATCGAAAATAATAATATGAGTCTACAAATACTAGGATTCTAAACATATATAAATAACATAAACGATATAAAGGCCATGGAAGAGTAAATACCTGAAAGAAATGGGTAACTAAGCAATAATTTAGCAAAAGGACTCAGCAAAACATACTCAGCCAACTTGGAAGGAAACTAGGTCCTATGAGGGACGTAACAAGATACATAATATACAAGCCTCTATAAAATAAAGCATACAATATCCATTTACTCTAACAACTATATAAATTCAACGAGAATAACGTTCGTGCGTATGGGGTTCTCCGAACAGGGAATCCTCACACAACGAGGCTCGTCCTAGCAGTCCTCTGTCAATATCAAATATACCAATAACAGCCCCTACATCTAGTGACTGTCCTCTCCACTAACTGAATCTAAAATGGGTCGACTCCTCGACGCATTCAATCCCTAATGTGAAGGTCAAATATATAACACAAATAAAAGTATCTAGCATGAACTATGTCGTCACATATTACGATTATACCGATAATTATTTGGGTACGAGGGTATGTGTCCTATATCTCTTGATCATATCTCCCTGTCCATAATAAATATTAGGGTTCTACGAGACATCATGTATCTGTATCAAAGTGCAAGGGGAGTCTCATAAATGCCTAGGTCATAAAAGTAACGAACCAACGCACACCGTTGGTTGCACCCAGAGTCATGCTCGGACGCGCAGATAAATATAGACATGATATAGCAGAAACAGAAATTATAAAAGAAAAGAAATGTAACATAGTGGCAAGGTATAGTTACCTGAATCCGGAGGATGGGGACGAGAATCTGGTCCTAAATCCAAGTCAAAATAGTCCAAGGAACCTAAGGAATCATTTGGATTAATTAATTATTAAGCTAGCACCCTAACTTATAGAAAATTAATTTTACATATAGGTTATATATATATATATATATATATATATATATATATATATATATATATATATATATATATATATATATATATATATATATATGGAAAGTTGATGAATTGGTATTCCAACCATTCTCCACCACTGTTAAAAGCTTCATACCATTGCTATTGATGTGCCAAATAGGCACTTCAAATCTTTCACTTTGAAACCTAGATATCCTCAGTGTGGATCCGAGGTCGCAGAGGTGGCTGCCAAAAAGGACATTACTGCTGATCATACAACTTTCATGCAAAGGCGTCCACCTACTCAGATCGTTGCTAAGATCAAGATTGAGACAATAAAGGGATATCTTGAACATATCACAATTTAAGAGCACGACAAGGGACACAAAGTCTATTGTCCACCTACTCAGTTGGGGTAAACTTCATCATTATCCAACTGGAGGAAACTCTCTGGGAAGACCACAGTTCAGGTCTTCCGGGAGTCCATATCGCAATATCCTACATGTCGGCACCAAAGTTACTGACTGAAATTGCTGAAAGAATTAACAATCCAATATGCCTGGTTGGCACAAGAAATCCCGTTATCTACCTTTATGCGTCATGGAAGAATGTAGTTCCCCATTGATTGCCAATCGTTATCATTAGAGGAGTAAACTTCCAAGTAATAGCGAGTAGTCTGGTTATTATAGTCACTTGTCTCTACTTGTTCCCAGATGCACACTATAGAAAACTTTTGCGAGGAGTAGGAGAGTATGAGCACTGCATGAGTAATGCATGGGTAGTCCACAATAGGAGGGGCTATGAAAATATGGTCAGAGGGATGTTAAGGATGGGTTACCAAATCCCACCTATATAGAGAGGAAAAGGGATTGATGACCAAGTAAGAGTCGTAGAAGCCACTTTGGCTCAGCCGCATACAGAGGAGTAGACCATATGACAAAGAGAACATTTCATATTTATATGGTAAATTAATCGGTACTTCACGGATTCCTGCACGACCATACTGTAAGAACACTGGGATTCGTGTCTCATTGTGGTAAGCAAACCCTTCAGTGGATTGCCTAAGATGTACCTGTAATCTTCATCACCACCACTACCACTCATTCTTTCTTTCTTTTCTTTCTCTGTAGCTTTGCAAGAAAATTTAATGAATATTTTTAAATATGAGACAAAACAGAGTCAGAAAATTTAATGAATATTTTTAAATATGAGACAAAAAAGAGTCAAAAAATTTAATGAATATATACAGATATAAGATGGGGGAAAAGTATGTATATGCATGGGGTTTTGGATAGATGTTTGATATAGTTGGTTGTTTGAGAATGCATATATATATATATATATATATATATATATATATATATATATATATATATATATATATATATATATAATTAGCAACTTGTATCTAAAAATAAAAAGATAAAATAAATTTAACAATTCCTTTCTATCAGCCTAGCCAAGTCTCAATCTGACGATTTTTCACCCATGTAGAGAACATTCTCTAAACCTCCAAATCTCCTCAAAGATTTAATAGAAATTTAGTAGAATACTTGGCTTATTTATTATTGAGGTGGAGCTATATATATATATATATATATATATATATATATATATATATATATATATATATGAGAGGCTAACCCCTCTCTCTACTATTCTACTCAATGTGGGACTAAAAGCCCAATAATACTCTTAACACCCCCTTCAAGATGTGCGATATAGATCAATCATCCCAATCTTGTTACATAGTTTAGAAAGACTCAATAAATTAAGACCCTTAGTAAAATAATATGCGACTTGTTGTTCTGAGCGAATATGATCGAGCTTTAATATCCCTTTCTCTAGCTTCTCTTTGATGAAGAATCGATCGATTTCGATGTGCTTCATTCTGTCATGCTGAACTGGATTATTAGATATACTTAGTGTAGCTTTACTGTTACTCATAAGGCGCAATAGTGTTCCCTAGTCCAGCTTCAACTCTGTCCGCAGTGCTTTTACCCACAACAACTCTGATACTCCCAGAGCCATATCTCTATATTCTACTTCAATGGGAGATCGTGCTACCACATACTGTTTCTTGCTTCTCCATGAGACTAGGTTATCCCCCACAGTAGACCTTATGTCATCCATGCAGCTTGCCCAATCTGCATAGCAGTATCCCTCAACACCCAGGTGTCCATTATTCTTAAACCATAGCCCTTTCCAGGAGCCCCCTTCAGATATCTCAGAATATGGAAAACTGCATCCATGTGGTCCTTCCTTGGATCATGCATATAGCGACTCACTACACTCATAACAAATAAGATATCAGGACGAATGTGGCCTGGATAAATCAATATGCCTACAAGTCTCTGATATCTCTCACGATCAACCGGCTCTCACGCCTCTGCCACCAACTTATCTTTCTGATCGATTGGAGTGATTGTCGATCGACATCTCAGCATAACAGTCTCTGTGAGCAAGTATAGTACATACTTTCTTTGAGAGAAGAGTACGATCACATCTCTTCCTCGAGCCACCTCAATCCCGAGAATATATCTCATCATTCCGAAGTCCTTTACTTTAAATTCCTTGGCAAGATTTGACTTTAACTAGGTAATCTCCTCTTCATCATCACTTGTGATCACTATATCATATACATATATTACAAGTATGGTGACATGGTCTCTCACATGTCAGAAGAAGATCGTGTGATCTGCATTGGTATGGTTGTACCCCATGCCTGTGACAAAATTTCTGAATCTTTTAAACCAGGCTCGAGGAGATTGCTTGTGTCCATACAATGATTTCTTCAGCTTGCACACCTTTCCTGTCGACTGTTTCGTACAAAATCTTGGAGACGTCTCCATGTATACTTCCTCTTATATATATCCATAAAGAAATGCATTATTCATATCCAATTGATGAAGTTACCACCCATGGTTTGCTTCAATAGAGACCAGGGTTCTCACAGTGCTCATCTTTACTACTGGAGCAAATGTCTAATCATAGTCGATTATATAGGACTGAGTAAATTCTTTTGCAATCAATATTGCCTTGTATCTTTTCACCTTTTATTCTGGCATCTTCTTTACTATGAAGACTCATTTGCATCCAACTGGTCTCTTTCCTTTAGGTAATGGAACAAGTTTCCATGTCCCATTTCTTTCAAGTGTCCCAAGTTCCTCCAATATTGCAGCTTTCTATCTTGGAACTTCCTTCGCTTTCTGCTAACACTTAGGAAAAGAGGTTGTGTCTAACGATGCAATGAATGCTCCATAAGTAGGGGATATATTAGAGTAGGATAAAATGGGCAATGTTATGTTCATAACCATAACGATTAGGGGATCTTTCCGCATTACTGCGAGAAGATATTCTTAAGGGAATATGAGATAGTGGAGGAGAGATCATAATGTCCAAATTAGAGGGATCCGGTATGAGAGATGCATCTTCAAGAGTTGGGACAGGGTTAGGCAAGGGACATGGCACAGTAGGGACAATGGGCACAGTAGTGGACTGCTGCTTTCTTCTTCTGTAGACTTGGAGCTCTGTAGATTGTTTTATAGTTTGTTCCCCCCTGTATGGGAGCATCACTTTCTACCTCATGATTGTGTGCATTATCATCACTTTCCTCATCCTTTCTATCTCCTTCTTGTTTCCTTGGACCAACTTCCATCATTGGGCATGAAACTGACCCGACAATCATACTTGGGCCCATCTCCCCCTTACTCCTAACACTTCCTGTATTAGGTGCATCACCAAATATAGAGCCTTCACCTAAACCATTGTGGAAGTATAGTTCCATCTCTCTGAATATAGCGTATATGCTCACAAAGAGCCTTCGTTCCACAGGACTCCAACAAAAATATCCCTTCTGAGTCCCTGAGTAGCCAACAAAGACCTACTTCACTGCCCAAGGGTCCAACTTTCCTATTGCAGGTCTATCATCCTTCACAAAGCATACATATGCAAATACATTTGGGGGAACAATGTATTTGTTCTCACTTGTAAGCATCTCAAATGGTGTCTTCTATCCTAACACCTGAGAGGGTATCATATTAATGAGATATATTGCCGTCAATATGGCATGCTCCCAAAAGTGTTTAGGAATAATCATAGCAAACATCATTGACCATGCCACTTCCAACATGTGCATGTTCTTCTGCTCCGCCATGTCATTCTGTGCTGGTGTATAGGCACATGAAGTCTGATATTGTATTTCTTGGGCTGATAAATACTCTTCAATATCCTTGTTGGTGTATTATGTCCAATTGTCAGACCTCAAAATCTTTACCTTAGCACCATATTGTGTTATAATCATGTGATAAAATCTTGAAAGCATGCAAATACATCACTCTTACTCTTCATTAGGTATACCGAGGTGACACGAGTGTAGCAATCAATAAAGGTGACAAACCACTTAAAACCATTAACAACAGTTGTAGGACAAGGTCCCCACACATCAGAGTATATAAAAGTAGCTAAACTTTTATTTCCAGAACTCACATAAGATCTTCTGGTATGTTTCCCAAGTTCACAAGCATCACAAACCATCTTTTGCTTATTAGCCTTTTGATACATAGAGGGATACATTCGACTCAGTAGAGTGAATGAAAAGTGTCCCCTGCACTGATGTTGGAGTAATATTTATGCTTCCACAGTCCTTCGCGGCTCCTCCGGTTGTGCTTCATCCACTAGTGATGTCAGTGCTGCATCCAGCCCACCCGTCCAAGTACCATAGCCCTTTATGCCAAGTATCAGTCGCCAACCGTCTCCCCGTTCCCTTCTCCCAAAAATTATCTTAGGAATGTCAAAGAAAGCTATACAATTAAGTTAAAAAACAATGGAACTAATGGACAATTGATTAATAGAAAAAGATGGAGCATATAAGACATCAGTAAGAGTCATTGAAGGGGTGGATTCAACTGTACCTTTATCCATAATGGTTATAGCAGTAACATCAGCAGTTGAATGCTTTCAGACGTTACCAGGTGAGTGTAATCTTGGAACTCATCATGGGTACCCGTGATATGGCGGGATACCCCAGAGTCAATTATCCAATTTAGACTTTTTGGTCTGTGGGTAGATGCAAGGGCATGAGTAGGTATACATGTGCTTGTATGAGCATAGTAGGTGATGTTACCCCCGGAGGTGGTTGGAGTCGATGCCCTAGCGATGTTTGCTCGATTGTTGCTGGTTTCAAGCTTCATGCTCCTCCATATTTTTAGCATTTTCCTTCCACTAGGGGTCATATTGGATGACTGACTCTCATTTCTCCCTTCTGTCAAGTTTGCCTTGTGTCCTCCAAAATAATTATCCCTGCCACCGACATAGCCTCCTTTGCCACCCATACGCCCTCCACGACTGTGTCCGCGATCGCTGAACTGTCCTCTCAGATATTTCGTACAGAATCTGATGAAGTATCCAGGGTCTCTACAGTTGTAGCACCCTCCCCCTCCGGAAGATTTTGGGTTAAAAACTGCTAGAGTTGATTTTTTTCTCCGGAGAGCTAGTGATGCTAGACATCAGCTTCAACCATGCTTTTTCTTATGCGATAGCAGCTATGGTCTCCTCTAGTGAAGGCAGCCCGGGTTGTGCAAGTAGGACATTCCTCCTCTGCTCAAATGATGGTTTGAGCCCCTTCAGGAACTTTATCATCCTTTGTCGCGAGACATACTCCATGAACTTCTGATAATGTTTTACAAATGTCGGTTCTACTTGCTCATCCTCCACGCTAATGGGATCATAGTGGTCAAGATCTGACCAATACTTCTTCAGCAAAGCTATATACTCAGAGATGGTGTGATCTTCTTGGACCACCTTATCAAGTTCATCATGTAGTTGGAAGACCTTATAGGTTTGCCCGACCCTGAGTACATGTCTCTCAGTGTCATCCAAACGTCACCAGCACCCTCTATCGCTTCCACGTTGCCTGACACTTGGTCGGTCAATGAGGTTATCAACCATCCAGCTACAACATTGTTGACGATTTCCTACATAGCAAACTTCCGTGAGGAGTGATCTTCAGGTGCCTTGGTTTGACCGTTCATATAGCCCACCAAGTCCTTGCTTTTAGAGTCTGCATCGCCAGACGTGACCACTTAAAGTAGTTGGAAGTACCCTCCAACTTTACCTCCAGTTTCTTCAACTTCTCTATTTTGTATGATGATGGATCCATATCTGCGTGTGCAGCACAGGAGCTAGTCTTGGTCAGTCTCCTGGAGAAGAGATCGTCCACCAAATCCTTCATCTCTTTTGCTGTCAGCTTGTCGTAGATCACCTTCATCGTCTTCTTCTTCTCCTCTTCCATCAATAAGGCTGTGACAGATCTATATCATCTCTACATTTGATCTTCGTCCTCTGCACATCTACTGTTCCTCCTTTAGCGGCAACAGCATCCCTGAGAACCACTGCTCATATCCTGTGCATGACTGGGATCCGAGGTCGCATGGCCTGACGAGAAGGAGGAGGAAGGCTGTGCTGGCGACGACGGAGAGGGGGCAGGGGCCTGCATGGAGAAGGGGGGTTGCTGGCCGGTGGGGGGAGGGGCGGTTGTGCTAGCGGCAGGGGGCTGCTGCCGGTGGGGTGGCGACTATTTTGGCGGCGGAAGGGTGGGGGCGATTGGGAGAATGTGTAAATCCCCGTATCCAAAAATCAACAATTTTCATAAATATTTCTATTTTGAGATTTAATCGACGAATTATTAGTAAATGAGTAATAAATATTAAACTTATTGATTTTTTTAAAATAAATAAATGCATCTTGTAATCAAATTTAAGCGGATTTATCCAGTATGTAACTCCAATTTAAACTAATATCAATCTAGGATCACAATACTATCCAAAGTAGGATTTGAATTCTAATCAAATCTTTCTCTGCTCTCTTTCTCAATCTCTCAATTTTAAATATATGCCCTATCACCTGACCTTCTAAATTGTATAATTAATCTAGAAAGAAATATGAAATTAATACTAATACAAATTATATCTAGAACTATACATGTCAATAATAATAATAAAAGGGAGGTAACAAATTAATAAAGTAGTGAGTGCAAATCTATCAAATAAATAACGATTTATGTAAACATTTAATTATTAAATTAATTAGCTAATAAGTTAGAATTAAAGTGAAGCATTAGTGTTTTAAATCACATGCATAGTTAAATTTATTAGATATACTATATCATATGGTGACGAAACTACCTGTGCACAGTAGTCAAATATATGAAATTCCTAATAGTAGTCATATTATATTAAAAGAAATTTTATTTAAAATAGTCCATAATAAAATACATCTAAATCCTTCTCTCCTAAACCAACTCATGATTATCTATACAGCGCATTGACCCATGTCTTTCATTTGTTTCACCTATATAAATAATCCTATCATCTAAACTACAACTATCTACAACTTATATATATATATATATATAACTCCATTTTAACTCAACCCTCATCACCCTCTCTGCCGCGCCATCGGTCCGGAACCCATGCCGATGTAGCCGTGTGACCACGTCCTCCCGCTGCAGACTTCTATAACGAGGTCCCGCATGAGATTCTTCCAAGATCGTTCACCGTTCCGATCAACCGATGTGCACCACACCACCGCGACCACCGAAACCTCCCGTACACTGTCAAAGAATACACCGCCACCATCATCCTCCCCTACCTCTGGCAAACCTCCCCGACCTTCGCCTCTGGACGGCGATCCCCGTTGCGAGTGCCTCGCGTGGCATCGTGCGGACAACGGACATCGACAGCAGCAGTCCCACGAAGCCCCCTTCTAGGAATGATATCTCCATCATCTTTAATCCGTTTCACGAACCACTTTTTCAACCGCGTTCACAACATGACCAACTAGGTCTCCCTTTAAATAGATTAATTTATAATGCTCTGGATTGGGAGAAAAATCGATACAAAGTCGAAAGAAAAATTGTTTTAAAAACAGTATTAAATTCAGTCCAAGTACTCCTGTTTCCATCCAGTTTTCTTCCAAACCATGTAAAATTTTAAAAAACTATTTGAAGAAATTTATTAACAACATATAAGACAGAAAAACCTTTCTTTTAGTTTTAATTAACTATATGTATTCATCGAATAAAACATGTCAGAAGTTGGATAAAAATCATATTTTTCAAAACTAAAATTTTGTGATACAGAGTACGCCCCGCCAAACCGGACCAATTCATCGTATACCAGTTGCACCAAAAGTCACGTATGATATTTTCTAATGTATAAACTTTCGCGGAAGTTATTTGGACGTGTGTGAGCACCGGAATCAACCCATATCCGTAAAAAGTCCTCCGTAGCAATATTTTGCAAAATTTACTAGAAGTTTATGATCATTCATTGGAATACGACAAAACTTACACCGACGGATCCGTGGTATCATGCTGGTCCTGTGACCCAAGTTTCACGTGATTCCAAGAAAATTTACCAAACCGTCGTTTCGTGGGTCCCACGGTCTAACTTAACGAGTGATTTTGTGATTGGCTAACCGGAATCCAAAATAGGATATACTGTTGCGTTCATATCATCATTTAGGATTTGTTTGACCTATAATTTGTCCAATTTAGAGACCTTTACTCCTGACACATTTTTTGATGCAAAGTGGACCACATATTGATACCGCTTTGGGCCGAAATTATCGTTTTGCCCCTGTGTCCAAATTGGACGAAAGGGTAGAGTTTTTTGACTATCTCGCTTATTCTGGAAACGTTGGTGATATTTATTTCAGCATCTGGAGACATTCGTTCAGAGTCTCTGCCTTTTGATTTCTTGTGCATGTCGTTTGGACATCCATACTCCACAGATTGCTTGACAGACAAGTATACCTTGCCACAGTACTGCTTAGTTACATTCATTTGCTGCATATTTATTTTTTATTATTTATTTCTATTTATTTTGCTATATAAAACTGTGCGTCCAAGAATGACTTGGGTTCAATGACGATTGCGTCATCTTTTATCTTTTATTTATGTTATGCATATTGACCTAGAGTTACGAGACCACCCCATAATTTTAATGCATCTTTATGTTTCATATAGCCCTGACACAGGTGTTACACGAGTTATGAGTCTCATGTAGATCACGGACTTGCGTATTGACTGGCCATCGATATATTTGAGATGTGGGATAGGGAATAACTGCTAATAGAGTTGCATGCTAGAAGTCTTGGCAGTTATTAGAGGTATTTGCGTGTTATGGATATGATACTGTTAGTAGCATTGGGAGGGAAGAACAATGAGTAAGCATATGTGGCTCATTGACACTTTTCTTTTTGGCCCGTAAGCTCTACCGGAGACGTGAGGCGTTACAACCCTATTATTTACTGTAGGCCGATGACGCTCGAAAGACATTATGCCAGTGGCCCCTGGATCTCCGAGAGAACTATGTCCATCCCATTATTTTAGTCAGATAGTCCATATGCGGGAAAGTTATTATTAAATTGCATATTACATAGACTGGTTAGGTGACCATGTTGGATGTTTACTTTCAGTATATTGTGGCATGCTTTTATATATCTTGTTACGTCCCTATGAGGACCTGGTCCCTTGCCAGGTGTAGACGATCACGACCATTTGCAGGATCACGGATCAAGACTTGCTTCTTCTTTCTCTTTCAAGAAGGTCTTCCCTTCGAGCCTCTCTTATCATTAGATGTTGTATTATTATGTTTTCTTTTATATCCTAGTTTGGTAGTAGATTTATCTCCACCCAACTATTAGTTTTTCTTGACTATTTCATACTTAGTTCATTGCCATATTTGGTTATCTGTTTATATTGGTTTTGTGGATGAGATTAGTATTGCCTGTAACTTGTGACATTATATACCACTTGTGAATTAATATTCATTTTACAGCGTACGTATGTGTTATACTTTCCATATTTTGGAGTTGCCATATACATATGGGTGGCATGATCACGTATTTCTTGTCCTACGTATTTTGGGTCCGGGGCATGACAGAATGGGGTGGGGTTTGGCGGAGGCGGGGTTTGGAGGGGGGCGGTTGTGGAGTGGAGTTAGGGTTAGGGTTTGGTGGAGAAGGGTGGCAGCTAGGGTTAGGGTTTGGTGGCTATGATACCAAATAGAAATTTAGTAGAATACTTGGCTTATTTATTATTGAGGTGGAGCTACATATATATATGAGAGGCTAACCCATCTCTCTACTATTCTACTCAATGTGGGACTAAAAGTCCATTAATACTCTCAACAGATTTTATCCTCCCTCTACACTAATCCTTGATTATGGATTCTGTCACGCCTAGTCCCAAAATACGTAGGACCAAAAATACGTAACATGTCAGCTACGCATTCGACCAGACTCTGGTCTAATTCGAATACGTATAAGCTGTACTAGAATGGTCACAATCTATGTAATCAAGTAAATATAAATATCTATACCTCAATCCACAATGATCAGGATATACAAGAATGAGCTACATGTGCTAAAGTCGGTCGCCGGTAACCCATAAGCTCAAATAGACTCGAGAAAGGAATATGAGTCTATAAAACTAGGCTATATCAGCAGATGAATAAACAATATGAATAATAACCATGACTCCGGAAGAAAGGATATAAGTACCTGGCACCAAATTCCTGTATGACAAAGCAACACACATCAGCAACTCCAGGCAGGCTCCACAATGGTCTATACTACAAAACTGGCAAGGGACCGGGTCCTCAGAGGGACGTAACAAGGTACAAGAAACAACATTCCAGAATAAATGCAGTATATAAAATGTATCAATAGGCAAACTATGTAACCAGCTATGTGATATGCAAATGAGAGCATTAATCATACTTAGGCTGAAACTACTATAGGCACTGTTGTAGAAGCATAAAAAATACGCCGGATGGCTATACGCAGCATATTGGTGCAGAGCAGCGTAAGCAGAGGCCTTCAAAGCCACCAAGCGTGCAACAGAGCTTTTTCTGCTAAACCCAACGTGAAATATTAAAATCTCAAAAGGCCATCTGCGTAAGGCAGTACGTCCAAACCACTTCAGCGTAAACGGGGTGCTTCATCGCCTCCAGGGCGTAAAATTCATCCTCATTCAGACGCAGCATTGAGGTGTACAAGAGATGCTTCGTATTCTCCGAAGTGAACCTGTCAGACCCTGCAATGAAGATCCTATAATGAACCTGACGTCTGGACTTCTGACAAAGGGATACGGCTCGACTACCCAGACGACGGCTATAATGATGGTACAACACTGCGACCCAGGCTGTCATTTACCACCATCTCCTTTGCGTAAACTGCTTTTACAAAGCACGAAGGGATACGCTGCCTTGTTTTACACAGGCAGACACGAGCTGTTTATGTTCTGCAGTAGACAAACCGCCTGCCACATCAAAAGCTGCACTCCGTACGGGGTTCGAGGCACGTCTCTGCGTCCAATGCACAGAGCGATGACAGTTGCTCGAGGCACGTCTCTACGTCTAAATGCACAGAGCGGTGACAGTTTCTCAAGGCATGTCTCTGCGACTGATGCGCAGAAGGGGTTGCGGACCTTCAAAAATACGCATCCATATTTAATGCACCGGATGGTGGCGAATCTCGGTATTTAATGCAAGAGATTTGATTATATATTCAAAAGCCGTAATTCCGGCTAAGACGTCCACATCAACACTCTGGCACGGTACGCAGCGGCTTCTACGCCCATCCAGCTCCTGTGCTCACCCGGCCTCTATGACCGCTCGGCTTCAACGCCCATTCGGCTTCTACGCCTACTCGGCCTCTATGACCACTAGGCTTCTACGTATGCTCGGCCTCTATGACCACTCGGCTTCTGCGCCTGCTCGGCCTCTATGACCACTCGGCTTCTACGCCTATTCGGCTTCTACGCCAATTTGGCTTCTATGCCAGTTTGATAACTATTCGGCTTCTATGCCATGGTGACAGACATTGGCTTATACGCCCACCTCTTCTACACAAGGGATACCTACCTACGTGGCTTCTACACCATGATTTTCGTAGCGATTATACGCGTTTTGTCCCTTAGTTGGACCCGAGTCACACGCTCATTTAAAGGATCATCTATACGCAGATATTGGTTATTTTAACCGTTGTGTAAAAGGGTGCTGTACTTTCCACTCCTCGGTTTCTACACCGACGGAGTGGTCACTGTCACTAAAACTCTATAAATAGAGACATCTATCAATGAGGAACAAGGTCAAAAAATTGGTCAAGAAACCAATATCAGATCCAAGGTCAAGAGAGAGAGAGAGAGAGAGAGAGAAGAATCCGGAGCTCAGGCAAAGAGTAGGGATCGACGACTTTGGCATCGTGCATCCACCCTCTTCTACAACCTTCGAAGCTGCTTCCTATCTTCTACGTCACTTCTTCAACATCGTGTGGTCCAAGGGCTAAAGTGATCGACTGCAGATCAGACACCTATAGCAATATTTACCCAGATTAAATAAATTGTACTCCCATATCCTCGTATAGGATCAAATTGTACAAGTTTGTTTGTAAACTAAAGAAGGCGGGTCTCGTATAAACCCTATCCTGAATACATTTTCATTCTTTCGTTTAATACCACAAACAAGATGGCGACTCTGCTGGAGACATCTTTCTCTTCTAATGAGGAAGCGATTGCTCAACACGATGCGGTATCTATAGGAACCGTGAAGAAGACATTGGTCGTCCAATTCGACCAGTCTGCCTACGAAGACATGCTTCAAACCGGGGGTAGCTCTCACCCTCTCTCCGTCCAAGACAACAGGAAGCTGCGCAAGGTCTGGATGCCCAAGACATCCTCTACCGTTCCTGTGGACTCTCCGATCTCTTCGATCTCTCCGAACAATGAGGTTGTAGCCTTGCTCCCTCCGTGCCCTGCACGTAAAATTCAGTCTCCCGCTATGCACGGTACAGACGAAACTTCGGGCAAAGCCTCAGCGCTAACCCAGAAGTATCCACTGCGCTCTACGCGTAGAAACCAGTCTCCCGCTACGTACGGTACAGACAAAACTTCGGGCAAAGCCTCAGCGCTAACCCAGAAGTATCCACTGTGCTCTATGCGTAGGAACCAGTCTCCCGCTACGCGCGGTATAGACCAAACTTCTGATAATGCCTCAGCGCCAAATCGAAAGTACAAATCATGCTCCGTGCGCAAGACAACATCTGACCTCTACGGGGAACCAGATGAGCGATGTGATCTCCGCAAGGGAAAGCAAGTGGCAGAGTACTCAACTTCTCGGCCTTTACGCCGGCAAAGGAGCAATCTGCTTACCCTCCGGATTACGCGGGAAGCCGACGGCCGACTGAGGACCTCTTCAGCTTTACGTCAGTCTGAGCAAATCTCCAAATTATGCCAGGCGAAGTCCCACGGCGTAAAACAAGCTCAGGTTGCGGAAAGACACCCTCCCCGGGGATTATCCGCCACCCAGATGGCCAATCTGTTGTACACAGGTGGCACAGGGAAAACCATGGTGCCCAATCTCCGCGTGCCCACTGATGGGAACAGAAGGAACAAGCCGTCGTCTTCTTCCTCTACTCCTCCTGACTTGCGCAAATATCTAATCCAGAAGCGTAAGGAGAGGGGACCTTCCAACATGTCTATTACGCCCCATGGCGAGCAATGTTGTAATAGTCATAAAATTGTGATTGACTGCTGTTGTTCTAAAGCAAAATGGTCAATTTTCGACCGATTGAGCTACTCTCAGTCTTTTCAGGAAGAAGAGCCCGAACATGCATCCGTGAACATGGCTTCACACATACCTAGAGGAGGGTCGAGCTCAAGACGTCATCCCTCTAGGCCTCCGAGCCGAAGAAGATTCGAAGATCTCCTCAGGAACACTGAAGCTGGGGTGTTCCAAAATACCCGTGCAAGGTCACAACAACCAGCTTCGTACTCGTCTGATTCCGACGCTAGGGGTCACCAATCTCCCGGATCAGATGCTGAGAGTATAGAGTCGACTTCTGCGGTGACCTATACTAATCCTTCGATGACGCCCAAGGAAATAGGAGTTTACGCCGTTGAAGATGAAAGCGAGGAAGCTTCGCCATCAGGAAACGCGGAACAACGCATCACTGTACTGGAGAAATCTCTGAAACAAATGCAATCCATAATGGAGAACATGCACCAGATGATGCTAACTCAGCACGCAACTGCCATGGCTCAAGCGTCGGTCCCGCCAACTCAGATACGTGTGGGGGTGGACTTACCACCATCCAACCCGAGACAAGAGCCTGCTCTAGATCAAGAGTCAGCAGTTCTTCCGCTTCCTCACTCGGAGAATATATTACCCCCCGTTGGAGTCGCGATACAACCAACTCCGCACTACACCATAGTCCCGCCTCCAACTGAAAATCCGATGCAGGCAGTACGGGATTTGAAAGCCCAGTTTGACGCCTTGAAGCACAAAGATCAGCTCAAGAAACTGGGAATCAACCAGCCTTACCCAGCTATCTGGAAAGAGGTCCCTTTCCCTCCGAGGTACAAAACTCAGACTATGGCTCTGTTCGAGGGAAAAATATCACCAAGTCATTACATGAACTATTTCAGTATGATGACGGTGTTGCTACAAGGGAATGACGCCCTCCTCACTCGGGTGTTCAAAGGCTGCCTCTCAGGAGTAGCCTATCAGTGGTACCGTAGCTTGGCGGACAACTGCATTACTTCCTTCGAGGACTTCAAAGCTTTATTCTTCACGCGATTCTACGAGGAAGGAATGGACATGTCTATGTCCTCTCTCATCGAAGTCAAACAGAGGGAAAAGGAGGATGTTCGCACCTTCGTCGAACGTTTTCGTCAGGCCACCTTACAGATGCCTCCAGGAGTTCCAGACTCTGCGTTAGTAGACATTTGCAGGAAGAACCTCCTTTCCATAGTCTCGGTGTTTACAGGACCATATCAGTTCCATGATTGGCCCTCGTTCATCATCTCGGCAGCGGCCGCCGAAGATAACAGTCGCAAGGCGCACGACAATGGCATTATGATCTCCGCCTCTGACAGAGGCAAAAGGTCATCTCCCAGCAGCGACCATCCTTGCAGCTCCAAGGGAAAAGAAGCTCTGGCAATCAATACGTCCAGACAAAAGACTGCGGCAACCACGCAGACGAGAACCGGGACTTCCAGGCCCGTCGAAGTCTACTCTTTTGACGACGACGATATCCCAAGTATATTCGAGTGTCTCGTCAAGAGTGGCAAGATCACCCTTCCGGAGCTAAGGCGGCCCCAAGAAGTCGGCAGTACTGACGACCCCAAATACTGCATCTTCCACAGATACATACACCACCCAACAATGGCGTGTTACATACTGAAAAGGAAGATCCAGGTTAATCGATGCTAAGGCCATCACTCTGCACAACACCGAGAAGATGGTCACGGCCAACATGATCTCTCTGCGGTTTGGCAATCTGCCTTCCCAAAAGGTCTCGGACGGTGTCACACCCCTTTCCCGGACCACAATGAACATTATCAATCTACCTCCAGCTAGGGGTCAAAATCATGACCTGGTACCCCTAACCACCCGGCAGGGTGAGATTATGTGGGTTCATTCAGATTTGGTGTCAGAGCTCGAGGAGGAGACTAAAGCTACTAAGGCTACGTCTAGAAAGATCTCCAAATACAAATCATGCCATATGGTCGTAACTTTTTCGCCATCAGACGAAGTCGAGATATTTGCTGTAACCCGTTCAGGGAAAGCCTACCTCAACGACTACGGAGCAAGTCAGGAAGATGCACCGGTGGATGCTTCAGCTGCCAAACCTTCAGGACCAGACCCCATCGTACCAGATGTCGGTCCTTCAAAACCAACTCCGGCGGACAAGGGGAAACAAAGAGAAGTGCGCTTTGATAAACCTGTGAAAAATATTCCAAACAAAGGTTTAGAGAAGCCATACAACTTCGACATACTGGCCCAACTGGCTAATACACCAGCCAGGCTGTCCATCTTCGAGCTACTCAGGCTCTCCCAAGACACTCGTCTAGCCTGAGTGAAGCACTGATGCAGGCGGAGGTATGCTTGACCCAGCTCAAGTCCCCCGACGAAGAACCAGTGGCATGTCCTCAATGCCACAGTGTAATGGAAGTGGTCCCAAATATCACTTTCACTCAAGACGACATGCTGTTAAAACATAACAGGCATGACAGGCCCCTCTATTATACCGGGTACGTCGGTTCCATGGAGGTCGATCGGATTCACATAGATCCGGGATGTCGATCAACATCATCCCTCACAGTCTGCTCAGGCCGCTGAGGATTCCTACCAGCGAATTGGCTTACACCTCCACTACAATCGTGGGTTTCAACGCCAGAAGAAGTAAGCCGTTGGGGAAAATTTGCCTGAGGATCCAGATTGGCAACCTCAGATCGGTGGCCACGTGTTACGTCATCGATTCAGAGGTGTCCTACAACATTTTGCTGGAAAGACCGTGGATCCACGACCACAACATCGTTCCCTCAACTCTACATCAATGTCTCAAATATGTAGACCCCCAAGGAATGGTACAAACGGAGGTTGCTGACCTAAACCCGTTTAAAGGAGTAGAATCCTACTATTTCGATGCCGTGTTGTACTCTCAAGACCACACGAAAGAAGTATCAGGCGAGGCAGGGAAGGAATCCCACCGGGAGCCAGAAGAAACCTCTGCCGCACTACTGCTATCAATTAGAGTGAAAGGACGAACCACTCGTCCAAAAGCCATGGAGCCTATGGCTATTCACCTGAACAAAACCAGGTCAGGAAAAGGGAGTGATCCTCTAGTGGTCACTTTGAACCAGAAGCCTCCACCCTTGGTCATCAACCTCCGGCGCAACGGGCAGCCGACCGATGTAAATGCGACCAGGAACGGAGTTCCAGATGATAATAAATATCCTCTTTTCTAGTACGTTAACGCTCAAATTCCAAATCAGGAATCCACTTCCCGTGACGAGGTAGAACCCATGGCACAAAAATTCTTGGAAGTTATGAACTCCTACCGTCCGTATGTCTGGGAAGTAGCATCATCATCCAACGTCGTCACGACATATGGACCACATGAGGATTCTATGTTCATTGTCCCGCCTACCTGCAGCAGCCAGCGTTCAATAGTCTTCGGCCGCATGCGCAATCAACTGGCTATCCAGGAAGATTCTTTCAATGACGATACTGGAAAAATACAAGTTCACCAATACAGCCCGCAAGCGTTGAGGATCATGCAAAACATGGGCTACGACTTGGAGCGGAAGCCAGGCCTCAACTACGGAAGAGGCAGACGAACGCCGCTGCGCGGCGACCCCTATTATCAACGAACTCATTTCGGGTTGGGATATGCCACCTCCTCTAAGTCAGACGAGGATATCTTTTCCTCTTCTCAGAACGACTCGTCGCCCTCCGACTCACCTAATGCTCTAGAGCAAGCATTATTAGCAAATATGGTGGTGGCAGATCCCTTTGAAACAGACGAACAGGATTCTGAGCCGTTTGAAAATGACTCTTGGGCTCAATAAATGGATACGCAGTGGGAATTCCGCTTCGAGCAGAAGGAACCTCCGACCAAAGACGAAGTTATCCAGGTTGATGTTGGGGGTAAACTTTCACCAAAGCCGATATTCATCAGTAACAATCTTTCCCCAGCCGAAAGGGAAGAAGTTATCTAGCTGATAAAAGAATATATCGACGTCTTTGCGTGGAATTATGAGGACATGCCGGGCCTTGACCCGAAGGTGGCTACTCATAAACTCAATATATTGACCGACTCGAAGCCTATGAGGCAGCACCAACGCCGGTTCCGCCCGGATATGATGGACGCCATCGAAGCTAAAGTCAAGAAGTTGATAGCCTGCGGTTTCATCCGGGAAGAACAACATCCCGACTGGGTCGCCAACGTTGTCCCAGTCATGAAGAAAAATAGGAAAATACGTATCTGCATCGATTACTGAGATCTGAATGCAGCCTGCCCTAAGGATGAGTTCCCTCTTCCCATCACGGACATCATGATCGACAACACCTGCGGTTTTGAACGCATATCTTTCATGGACGGATTCTCAGGATACAATCAGATCAAGATGCATCCTGGAGACGAGAAGAACACTGCCTTCCGGACCCCGTTGGGAGTATATTGCTATACGGTCATGCCCTTCGGATTGAAGAACGCCGGGGCTACATACCAACGGGCTATGAGTAACATATTCCATGAGCATTTACGCAAAACAGTAGAATATTACGTGGACGACATAGCCGTCAAGAGCCGCCTCAAAGATGATCACATTCAAGACTTGAGGACGGTATTCGGGTTAATGCGCCAACATTAACTCAAGATGAACCCTACGAAGTCCTTTCTGGGTGTATCTAGTGGCAAATTCCTGGGATTTGTCATCACCGCCAAAAGCATCCAAGTGGACCCTGACAAAGTCCAGGCCATCGTAGAAATACGACCGCCCCGTAATCTGAGGGAACTCCGGGGATTTCAAGGCCGTCTGGCTTATATCTGGAGGTTCATATCCAACCTCTCGGGAAGATGTCAGCCCTTTTCGCATCTCATGAAAAAAGGTGTATCCTTCGTATAAGACGAAACCTGTCAACAAGCGTTCGGAGATATCAAGCGCTATCTCACCAGTCCGCCAGTTCTGGTGCCTCCCGTCATGTGAAGACCATTCTTGCTGTACGTTCGAGCAATGGATCATTCGCTAGGAGCTCTTCTCGCACAGAAGAACGATATGGGTCATGAACAGGCTATCTACTACCTCAGCAGGATGATGGTCGGAGCCGAACACCGGTACAACCCAGTGGAGAAAGAATGCTTGGCTCTGATGTTCGCTATCCAGAAGACGCGGCACTATGTCGTCGGCCAGACTATTCATATCATCTCCAGGATCAACCCTCTTCGAGTACTGATGAGCAAGCCAAGTGCTCTTAATTCCCGACTCGCGACTTCGGCGATGCTGTTAACACCATATGACATGGTATACGTCCCGCAGAAGTCCATCAAAGGCCAAGCGCTGGCTGACTTCCTAGCTGCTTATCCGATCCCGGAGGCCTCCAAATTATACGAGGACATTCCCGACGAAGTTACAGAATATAATTCCGCAATGGAAAGTGACGCATGGCAACTGTTCTTCGATGGCGCCTCCAGGACTGGTCCCCAGGGAAACGTGGTTTCAGGGGTAGGAATCGTCCTGGTCACTCCTGATAAACTCGTCATCTACCAAGCATATTCTCTTAGCGAGCCATGCTCCAACAATGTGGCAGAGTACAACGCTCTGCTAATCGGGCTCCAAGTTGCCAAAGAGCTGGGGGTCGTCTCCCTGGAAGCTTTCGGTGATTCTCTGCTTATCGTCAATCAAGTCAGAGGAATATATGAAGTCCGGAATCCAGACCTCATCCCCTATCACCAAGCAACGGTCAAGATAGCCATGACATTTAAAGGATTCTTCCTAGAGCATGTACCTCGATCTCAGAATCTGGAAGCTGATGCCCTAGCCAGTCTAGCTGCGAATTTAGCCACTCCTATAAGAAGGCAGGATTCGGTAATCCTTCTTAACAGAGATTTATTCTGTGTGAAGAACAACTTTCACATAGAACGCAGCTACGCTGTGAACACAGATCCCCCTAGAAGAGACTGGAGAAGTCCCTTCATAGATTTTGTCGCATACGGAATCTTGCCGGAGGACCCCAAAGAAGTAGTAACCGTCAAAAGACGATCATTACGCTTCTACTTCGATGAATCTTCACAATGCCTATATCGTCGGACCTACGACGGACTACTATTGAGATGTCTCTCTAACGACGAAGCACGACAGATTATCCAGGAGGCTCACGACGGCGTATGCGGAGCGCACAAGCCCGGTCCTAAGCTACAGGATCGTATCAGGAGAATGGGCTATTACTGGCCCACTATGATCACGGACGCGATCAACTATGCAAGACAATGCAGAGCCTGTCAGGTTCATGCAGACTTCATACACCAACCGTCTGAATATCTACATCCTACGGTTGCGTCCTGGCCTTTCGAAGCATGGGGTATGGATATCATTGGTCCTATTCACCCGTCTTCTTCCAGAGGTCACCGGTTCATACTGGCCATCACGGATTACTTCTCCAAATGGACAGAGGCGATCCCTCTTGCTGAGGTAAAGGCACCTAATGTAATCAGCTTCGTCAAGCATCATGTCATTTATCGCTTTGGGATTCCCTGAAGGATAATCCATGACAATGGACCTCAGTTCATCAGCCAAGCGTTTCATCAATTTTGCGATAAAAATCAGATACATAATATTGCCTCTACGGTATATTATCCAGCTGCTAATGGTTTGGCGGAAGCTTTCAACAAAACCATTATTAAACTCTTGAAGAAGTTCGTCTCTTCAAACAAAAGAGATTGGGATGAGAAGCTCGGCGAATGTCTCTGGGCGTACTGCACAACGGTACGAACACCAACAGGTTGTACCCTATTTTTACTGGTCTACGGGAGCGAAGCAGTTCTCCCCATTGAAATCCAGATCCCGTCACTCAGGATAGCCGTGACTAATGAGCTGACTCAAGAAAATAATGACCTGTTAAGGCTTCAAGAGCTAGAGGAATTAGACGAGAAATGCCTCCAAGCTCAACAGCGCATCGCGCTCTACCAAGCACGCATTTCCGGAGCTTTCAATCATAAAGTAAAGGAAAGAGTGTTCAAAGTCGGTGAGCTAGTTTTAGCCGTAAGAAGGCCGATGATTCTTACTCACAGGAGTAAAGGAAAATTTCAGCCCAAGTGGGAAGGCCCTTATGTGATCGAGACAACGTTCTCGAACGGCGCTTACAGGTTAGCCCAGCCTAATGGAGACCTGTTCATGGCTCCTATCAACGGTAAATTCCTGAAGAGGTACTATGCTTAAACCCCCTCTACTCAAGTGGAATATAGCGAGAATCCCAATTCTAACAAAACTACTTCCAAAACGAAACCAGTTAGGTCATATTCTATCATGTCCGTATGATCTCTGAATAGGTATGTCCTGCTAGAAGTTTATCGAGAGTCTATCACGTCCATACTACCTCTGATATCACTCTCGCCCAAACCTGTCATTTACATTCCGAAATGATGGGTCCACAAAGTCAGAAAAGATTCGCTTTATTTATTCCCGAAAAGAGCAGAATTACATTGGGGAAGCAAAAAGAAGAAAGGGTACATCATTGTGGGGGAGCGGTCAGATCGCGAATCAGCTTTGCCAGTGCAGCTACCCTCTCGTCCCTGGAAACCAAGGCATCAGCGCGGGCCTGTTCCAGCCGTACCTCGGGATTGTTCATAAAGGACAGTTCGGCCCTTGCCCGAAGAGAGCCAGCTCGGGCAGCTTCTGCATGCTCCAGATCCCGTCGTGCTGTGCTCAGTCGACCAGTCGCTACATCTAGACCTGCCAACGACTGAGAAGCCCACTCCTCTGCCTGAGCGAGTTTTTCCTTCAACTTGCGGGCCCTCGCTACATTCCCTTCATGCTCGGATTAGCACTTCGTCTGAAGAGCAAGAGCCTCCTCCATGACAGCTTTTCTTTTATCCATCTCCAGCTTATGTGCTTTGATGGAGTTATCTAGGCTCTCCAGCTGTTTGGTAAGCCGCGCAGTCATGAAGTCGTATCTGGCCTGAACCTCAGCTTCAAAACTGCCCTGAGTCAGCTGCAAGTATTCGTTAATGGGTTGCTCCAACCTATTAACCATCGCCTCCAGAGCGTCAGCTACCCCAGAATCGCCGAACTCCCTGACCGCCCCAATCGAAAACTGGAAAGCCTTCTTCAGACGCTCAAAATCCAGATTCTTCGCCAACACCATTGATATCAGCATTTTCAAACTGGTGTAAAAGAGGCTGGTATACAGCTCGGTCAGCGCAACCAGATCTGGTTGAACGCCAGGAGTGGCCGCGATGTTGGCGAGTTCTCCTCCAGGAATGATTGCAGACGAGTTGGCCACAGCCGCTGCCTCGACGGGTAGTACGACCGAAGAAGGTGCGACAATGACGGTCGAAGTCATCGGCATACTCGCAAGAGGCGAGGTCACGATAACGGGTTCGTCCTCCTCTTGAGGTGACGAAACTACTCCGGGCGAGCCGGCCCCCGAAGGTATTTCCTCCTCGAAGTCGAACGCCTCCGTATCATCGCTAGGAGCCCAAGCAGAGCCAGAAGGCGCTTTAACGCTATACTTCCCGTGGACGCCATCCCGTGAGAAGAGGACAAGAAAGTTGATATCAATATGATAGTAATCTTTCTAAGAGGAGACATAAAGATGACCTTTACCCGTAGCCAACGGTATATATGCCGCGTCTGCAGCCGATGTAGCTATATCACGCCTTAATGACGCAATACGAACGGTCATACCTGGAGAAGGAGGTGGGCCAACCGACATCGCCAGGAGCTCTACCAAGCCTTCACCAAGACGCAATCGAGGTTCGTCAGCTGGAATCTCGCTAGTCATGCTCACGGACGCTACAGGAGTTTCATCCGTTGCTGGTCTAGGGAAAGATTCTCCCATTTGCCTCAGCCACGCAGGCGATTTTATTCTACTACCGGAGGCAGTGGCAGCAACGGCAGCCTCAAGCAGGAGTTCTCCGGCACCACCAGCCGAAACTGAGGGTCCCTCTGCAAAAGGCGGGGAACCTCCAATCAAAGAGACATCCCCAACAGGAGAGACAGCAGGTTCCTCTCTAGGAGCCTCAATGCCAAGAATCTGGAGAGAACGATTAACCGTCTTCTTCTTCCTCTTGCGAGGGGAAGTCTGCTTCGAGGCAGGAGCCCTTCGCTTCCCAGAGACTGCCAAAGCCCCCGCAGGTGGAGGCACTTCACACCTCGGCACCGACACCAGAGGCTCATCCGGAGTGACGGACTCCTCACCCTCGTCAGACGAAACCGAGGGGACTTCGATTCTTCCCCCAGGCTTGGGAGAAGGCACCCTAAAGCTTCCACGCATGTCAAAATTGCGATGGAAGGTATTGATTGCCACGTAGAACTGGGCATACGAATGGAGGATGTGCAACTCCGTGGAGAGGGTGACGACCGGCACGATAAAGATTGCTCCCGTGCAACCCATGATAAAATACCGCCATCCTCTGGCTCCATCAATGAGTCCGCCCCTGGACCTGAAGCTGGTGACGGCATTGCCCACGTGCAGCTGATCGTACCCAAACTGCCTGGTAAACCGACTGGGCAAGTAAGGCTCGAAGAAGCAATGATCTTCGCTTCTGTACAGCAAATGGGAGGGTGTGATGCAGACCAACCAATTAAAAGCTTCCGGAGAAAGATTGCTCTTCTCTCCACCTAAATCCTCAAGCCTAATCCCCGACTGATTGCGATGCACAGAGGGGACAGTGCAGAGGAGCTTCCAGCAATGACCGAGGCTCAGCACCAGCCGACAGTCTAAGACTGTGTTCACGTTCCAGAGGGAGTCCTTGTAGTTCAGCAAGAAACTACCCCCCGAACTACTGCCAGGGCTGGGAGACATCACTCGGGGGTTGTGGAGAATTAACCATCCCATCAAGTATAGGTATGGTAACTCTACCCGGGGAAAGCTATCACGCCAAGCTTCATCAACGAGCAGTCCGTCAGTCATGGCTCTCAGGCCAGCCTGTATACGGCACACCATGGCAGGGAGCAAGCCCAGTCTTGTCCCGAACACCAGACGAACGACAGGCCACAGGATGTTCCGGTGAATGCGGTCCGCGGACGCGATACCGGGCACAACTACTCGATGCAGCCATATGGAGAAGAAGCCAGCCAGCCGGGCTTCCTCAGACAAAGGCCTGCGACAGCGCCTCAAGTAACTATAGGCCTTAGTGCCTTCAGGATACTTTCCTACCCCATCAGTGAGAAACTGATCGGGAGCTTTAGCATCCTCCATTAGACCCTCGACGATCTGGGCACTGAGCACGCTCAAACAGTTCACGGGCTTATTCTTGTCCCCCGAAACTTTCTCCGACTTGACGGCCCTGGCCCGGTAGAAGAAGAGGTAGGACATCCACTTAGTGGTGTGAGCCAAATCAGAAGGCTCACTATAAAAAGTAGTGCACGCGAAGTAGTGGCACATCAGCTCCTGATACACCTCCACAACCCGAGGGTCCGAGTCCTCCAACTCCCGGTTGGTGGGAACATACTCTTCATATGGGGTGTCCCCCATTGGCAGTCTCGAGATCACTGCCATTTCGTGGAGGGCCAACCCTAACTCCCCCAGTGGAGTGGCGAAGGTCCCGGTGAGCGGAATGTATCGCTCCATCAGTGCCAGAAACAGGTTAGGGTTGGGAGGCAACCCAACACTCGTCGCACTCACATCAGCATACAGTCCGATAACCTCCAGCTCTCTCCGAAAATGTTTCAAGGCCCAGTCAACTAGGCAAGTCCATCGGAGGTTTGTTGGGGTGATCCACCCATTGCACCGAGGATTCTCCTTGGGGTATACCCCCCCTCGCACCATGAAGTCTTTGCAGAAAGTCGGCAATTGGACCGGCTGGATCACTGAACTGTCTTCACTCGGGACGCTGCCCGGGCACAGTCCCCTGAACAACGTCACAACGCCAGAGGGACGGCTGACAAACGACCCCTGGTCAGCTCCTTTCAGATGAAAGATCTTCTCCGGCTTGCCGTGAAGATCGGGAGTCAGCGTCCACGACATCCTCCTGGAGTGTGTGGCATGAAAGAAAACCGAGATGTGATAATCTCTCGACATCGTGGGCAGATATAAGACCACACTCTCGGCAGGGAAAACCCAGGGTTCTCTCTTGGGCTTCGTCTGGGACTGTTTATCAATCATGTCCCCAAAGAGAAAGGCCTTATGTACTGGTCCCCGTCTATGTACGTCAGAGGCTCTCCGTTAATCATGTTCAGCAATATCCGCTCGCCCTGAGCCAATATCAAGATCCCTCGTCCTTCGGGATACTGGGGTCCGAAGATAGGAAATGTCACGTGCGACAGATCCTCCAGATAGTTCGAGTGCAGCATCCCAGCAGCGAAACCCATCACCTCGGCCAGTGGAGACTCATGCAAGTTAACTGCGAAAGTGCAAGAAAGACACGTCATTACAAATCTTGTAACATAAAGACCAAGAGACGACAGTCTGTGCTTTATGCCAAGACTGTACAAAATTTGGTCATTCTACGCCGGAAGTCACATCCAGAAGCATAATTGGCGGTATACAGTCCGTGCTTTACGCCAAACTGCCAAAATTCTAGTTATTACGCTGGAGGTCCCATCCACAAGCGTAAAACTAAAATTTTATAGTATACACCAAGTTTTCGACAGTCAGAGCTTTTACGCTCAAAACTGCAAAAATATGGAGTTTTTACGCTGGCACATTAGAAATATGGGCGTAAAAGATGAAAACGTCTCCGTGCGTCATCTTCCTCAAAGAGGCTATCAGCACAGAAGACGACCTAGCGCGGTCACGTTCAACGTGTACGAAGGATTTTTCGTCGTTCTTTGTCATCCCAAAGGCTATACCTCTAAGGCCGGGTGCGCTACTCGTCGGCAGGATGCTTCGCTCAGAAGGAAGTTTACCTTGCCCGACCGAAGACTCTCGCCGGGGCAGAAGAACGAGAAGAAGAGCATGTGCTCTTTCCCTTAGTGGAGGGGGTTTGTTTCGGCGCCATTTCTGAAAACTCGGAGTGCTCGGAGAAAGAACGAGGGAAAAAACTCAAACAATCGAAGGCTCTCTTTCGCAGAAGACGGATAAAAAGTTTTTCTCTCAAAAGTTTGTGATATATATAGAGTTCGGGTCGACTCCTCGAACCCTCGGATGGGCTCCTCGAAACCCCAACCAAATCTCACAATTAAATATTTGGTTAGGATTGGGTACTACGTCAGCCCACTACTCTCGAAAGACGGACAGTCAGCAAATTCGAAGAGTTTTTCGTGCAAAAGCAGGTCAGCGGTTCCTATGCCAAGGAGCTTTCTACGCTCGACAATAACAGATCTACGGTTTTACGCTCGCAAGCTATAAGTCTATGGTTTTATGCCCGGATGCCTTTGTGCTCGGTAGCTTTTATGCTCGAGAGGCTACAAACCTACGACTTTACGCTCAGCAGATACCAAATCAATGATCTCACGCTCGGTGGCGTTTAGTTTACGCTCGGAGGCAACAGATCCGCAACCTTACGCTCGAAAGATTTCTTTTATTCACAGGCTACAAATCTATAGTTCTACGCTAAGGAGCTTTCTACGCTCGACAACAACAGATCTACGGTTTTACGCTCGCAAGCTATCAGTCTATGGTTTTATGCCCGGATGCCTTTGTGCTCAGTAGCTTTTACGCTCGAGAGGCTACAAACCTACGACTTCACGCTCAGCAGCTACGAATCTACGATCTCACGCTCGGTGGCTTTCTACGCTCAATAGACTACGAACTCAGGATTTTCAGCTCATCTACACTACGGATCTCTGACTTTCCGCATATTCAAATAGTTCTCAAGACGGTCGATTACAGGAGTTCACACAGAAGATACTCCTTCTTGACCTCAAAATATCCTAAGTACCCGAAGCATACAGAGTTCAAACATTGAGAAATTACTCTTCTCGGGTCAATTGGAGGTTCATCCAGGCTCTAGTCTGAATATCTCGTCTATCAAGATGGCAAACTCAGCTCGACAGCCATTCCTCGACCCTGTTCCAAGGGATTTTCGAGAAGTCATTCTTAAAGACGAAGTCTGAACAAAAAATTCTGTTCATCAGAAGTAAAAACTCTACCGGTTCCTCATTCCTGACAACAGAACAGTTCGAACACTCGAACGCTAAAACGGCTCTCTACGCAGGATAGGGCCTAAATACTCTTTCTATCAGAGTCGGCGTAAAGAATCAAACGTGTCGAAGCTACACATATTCAGACTTCACAGCAACGTATGGCAAAACGATCATATGAAGAGAAGAAAGACGATTTTATTAAAATCAAGATCATGATTACATATGAGGGAAATCTTGTCTACAAGGGGTTTTTCTTCATTTTTTATGGTTACATATGAGGGATATCCCGTCTACAAAGGATTTCCTCGTCTTCATTGGAAGGCCGCCCCAAAATCTGTTCTACCGGGTTCTCGCATCGGTGCAGGTCTTCCTCTTCTTCCATGGCAGTTCATCGACCACCACAGTCATGAACAAGAAGATCGATGGCGGGAGGATACAGAACTGGGCATGCATAAATGATGCAGATCCCATGCTCCGTACTCCATGACCGATCCAGTTGAGGCTTCTTTAAGACCCAACTCGATCAAGGACAGCAGTTACAGTTTGTCTGCTCTTGTCCGTGGAGGTCTCTGAGGAGAAAATACCGCTTGCAAGCCGTGTGGTCTAATACGACCCTTTCCTTCTCCTGGAAGAACAGCCATATAAAGTTGCTGATTATCCCGAGCAAGGGAGGCTAAGATATTCTTCCACGATCCATCGTTGCAGTGGACACTTGCTCGAAGACGCCGTCTTTTTCGGCTCCTTATACGCTGGAAGAACATGATCTCCTTCTTCCTCAGATTGACCCGACGAACTCCGGCGATCATCTCTGCGTGGTGATAGAAATGTGGGGAGAACAGGTTAACTCCCCCAGCCTTTTTATAGGCAAAAGAGGTCACACCGGTCCCCAATAAATCTGCCATAAAGTCAGCATCGACCGTTTCAACGCTCCATTCAGAAATGTTTCGAGTTACGAGGAGCGGTTCATGCTTCATTCAAAGTGTTCCAAATTCCGAGGAATTTGAAAGCTTTGAAGGGGGTCTTGTAGAAGCATAAAAAATACGCCGGATGGCTATACGCAGCATATTGGTGCATAGCAGCGTAAGTAGAGGCCTTCAAAGCCACCAAGCGTGCAACCGAGCTTTTTTTGCTAAACCCAGCGTGAAATATTAAAAGCTCAAAAGGCCATCCGCGTAAGGCAGTACGTCCAAACCACTTCAGCGTAAACGGGGTACTTCATCGCCTCCAGGGCGTAAAACTCATCCTCTTTCAAACGCAGCATTGAGGTGTACAAGAGACGCTTCGTATTCTCCGAAGTGAACCAGTCAGACCCTGCAATGAAGATCCTGCAATGAACCTGACGTATGGACTTCTGACAAAGGGATACGGCTCGACTACCCAGACGACGGCTATAATGATGGCACAACACTGTGACCCAGGCTGTCATTTACCACCATCCCCTTTGCGTAAACTGCTTTTACAAAGCACAAAGGGATACGCTGCCTTGTTTTACACAGGCAGACACGAGCTGTTTACGTTCTGCAGTAGACAAACCGCCTGCCACATCAAAAGCTGCACTCTGTACGGGGTTCGAGGCACGTCTCTGCGTCCAATGCACAGAGCGATGACAGTTGCTCGAGGCACGTCTCTACGTCTAAATGCACAGAGCAGTGACAGTTTCTCAAGGCACATCTCTGCGACTGATGAGCAGAAGGGGTTGCGGACCTTCAAAAACACGCCTCCACATTTAATGCACAGGATGGTGGCGAATCTCGGCATTTAATGCAAGAGATTTGATTATATCTTCAAAAGCCGTAATTCCAGCTAAGACGTCCACATCAGCACTCTGGCACGGTACGCAGCGGCTTCTACGCCCATCCAGCTCCTGTGCTCACCCGGCCTCTATGACCGCTCGGCTTCAACGCCCATTCGGCTTCTACGCCTACTCGGCCTCTATGACCACTCGGCTTCTACGCCTGCTCGGCCTCTATGACCACTCGACTTCTGCGCCTGCTTGGCCTCTATGACCACTCGGCTTCTACGCTGATTCGGCTTCTATGCCGGTTTGATAACTATTTGGCTTCTATGCCATGGTGACAGACATTGGCTTCTACGCCCACCTCTTCTACACAAGGGATACCTACCTACGTGGCTTCTACGCCGTGATCTTCGTAGCAATTATATGCGTTTTGTCCCTTAGTTGGACCCGCGTCACACGCTCATTCAAAGGATCATATATACACAGGCATTGGTTATTTTAACCGTTGTGTAAAAGGGTGCTGTACTTTCCACTCCTCGGTTTCTACACCGACGGAGTGGTCACTGTCACTAAAACTCTATAAATAGAGACCTCTATAAATGAGGAACAAGGTCGGAAAATTGGTCAAGAAACCAATATCAGATCCAAGGTCAAGAGAGAGAGAGAGAGAGAGAGAGAGAGAGAGAGAGAGAGAGAGAAGAATCCGGAGCTCAGGCAAAGAGTAGGGATCGACGATTTTGGCATCGTGCATCCACCCTCTTCTGCAACCTTCGAAGCTGCTTCCTGTCTTCTACGGCACTTCTTCAATATCGTGTGGTCCAAGGGCTAAAGTGATCGACTGTAGATCAGATACCTATAGCAATATTTACCCAGATTAAATAAATTGTACTCCCATATCCTCGTATAGGATCAAATTGTACAAGTTTGTTTGTAAACCAAAGAAGGCGGGTCTCGTATAAACCCTATCCTGAATACATTTTCATTCTTTCGTTTAATACCACAAACAACTGTGCCGGAGAAACTCATAGCAGCATTTAGTATCACGACTCCCGTACATATGCCAAAGCAAGTAGTATCACGACTCCTGTATATATGCCAAAGCAAGAAGTATCACGACTCCAGTATATGTGCCAAAGAAAGTAGTATAATATATATATCAATAATCAGCCTGTAGTATGGTGTGTCTCTCCCCACCCAATGTAATCACTCATCTCATGTCCACGACGTCTCATATCCATAACACGTAAGATCATGACCTCTAACTAATGCAGCGAGTCATAATGATAGCTAAGTATATGTAATATCTATGTCACGAATCCTGTAACCTATACAAAATCACCATGAATAACTCAGAAGATTCTGTCACATGAATAGTATCAGGTGTCCTATGGTATGACGTACTTGATAATGCAAGCACGAAGATATATAGGGTCGTGATATCAATATCTAGTGACGTTACACGACTACGCGTACGGCGTCGACACCCGAATATTATTCGGACATTAAGCAACGTCTCACGGTCCTGGATTGACTATGTACATCACAAAAAAATATATATATGAATAACTCAAGAAACAATATCAGATAACTACTGTAAGTTTGGCAAGGTACACTTGCCTGGGATTTGGTTTCCAACTGCTGCTCTGGTATCAGTGGGATCTGCAGGTACTCCTTCGGTTGCTGAAATCAACACTACCATCATGTTCAGAAGATATCAAATAGCTATAATTGCCTGTCCATAAGTCCAATTTGGACACATGGACAAAAGTGACAGTTTTTGGTCAAAGCGGGGTCCACATGTGGCCTGCTTTGCACCAAAAAATATGCCAGAGATAATGTTCTCCAAATTTGTTAAACTTAGTGTCTACAAGTCCAGAACGATGATACGAACCCAACGAAATGTCCAGAACTGGATTCTGATGTGCCGATCACAAAATCGTCCGTCAAGTGGAGCCGTAGGGCCCACGATACGGGATTTCGTCAACGTTCTCAGAATCGAACCAAACTTGGGTCACAGGACCAGAAAAATGCTACGAGTCCGATGGCGCAAGTTTTGTTTCGAAACGACGATCACACACAAAGTTACAACGAGTTTCAGAACAGGACCGATACGGAGCATTGTCGACGGATACGCGTGGATTTCGGTGTGCACGCACATCCAAATCAACTTTCACGAGATCCTACACGTCCATATCGACGTCGCGCACCTTTCGGTAAAGTTCACACATGACCAAGTTGCCTCGCTTAGCGGGGCGCACCCAGTTTCGAAAAAAATCAGGATTTTAAATACCAAGTTTTTGGCCATTTTCAACCGCAAATAAATTACAAATTACAGTTCAAAAAAATAAACTAAAAATAAGGTTTAAAACTTGGTTAGGTGGTCTAAATTACTGTTTAAGTGGATTTTGAAAACAGTTAACAGGTTGCACGCAAAACGATTGTGAACTTGCGAGTTCGGAACGATTTTTGAATTTTCAGAAATTGGGAATTATTTTTCTGATTTTGCGTCGCGATTTGCGACCGACACAGGACGCGATACCCCGAACGAGTTGTACGAGTTTCGAGGGGCTCATGCGGTCTACACGTAGGATTTGACAGAACAAAAATCGGAACAACGTACAGGGAGTTACGAGAGCTTGAAGAGGGGTACCTCGCTGATTTTTACGACAGGGCGACGCGGCGTGGCATGACGGTGTGGTTGCTGTGCTGCAGGCGGGTCGGCCGCGGGGTCGTCGACGGTGGATCGTCGTCGCCGGGGAGGTCGTCGGAGGTCGGGGTCGTTGAGCCTGTGGCCGGAGCAGCGGGGGGGCTGTGGTTGATGGCACTGGCGGTGTTATATAGGCGAGGGGAGAGGGAGGGGTGGAGCGGGGAGGCCGAAGCGGGGGGGGAGTTCGTGGGCGGAGGCGGGGTGGTGATGGCGGGGCGGTTGCGCCGGCGGAGGGGGGGCCGTTATCTCAAGGTATTGAGATACCTCGGTATCTCAAGGTATTGAGATACCGCTCTAAACTCAACCCGACTACCCCTCTAGCTAACTAACTATGCATAAACATATATATCTAGCAATAATCTAGGCTAAAATATAGATATCTAATACATATAGGCATATACCTATATATCTATACCCAATACCTTACCTTATCTTACACATACCTTACCTTACCCTCCTCATAAATATATAAATATATCTATATCTAGATATCTAAACTATCTACCTAGCTATATATAGATATCTATATATAAATCTATCTATCTCTCTCTCTAGATATCTATAGATATATTTATATAGCTATAGGTATATATATATATCTATACCTAGGTATTTACCTATCTAACTATATAACTATCTATATAGATATCCATCTATCTACCTATTTATGTATCTACCTAGCTAGCTAGCTATATAACTATATATCTATCTATCTTTCTATTACCTATCTATCTATGTGTCTATCTATCAATCTAGTTATATATATCTAGCTATCTAACTATTTATCTAAATCTATCCAATACCTATCTATCTATTTAAACAACTAGGTAATTATCTATCTAACTATCTATGTCTATCTATCTATTTATCTACTATCTACATATATATCTATTTATCAATCTAGCTATCCACCTATCTAATTATCTATCAATCTAACTAATTATCTATCTAACAATTCTATTTATGTATCTAAATGTCTAACTATCTACCTATCTCTCTAACTAACTTCCTAAAAATAAAATAAATATTCTAAGCCCCAAAATAATTCTCACAAGGGTGTGGGCTGGGTCGGACATGGGTCCACTAGGGTCTGACATGGGTCCAGGCTAGCCAAAATCCTAAAACAAACAATATAAAAATAATACAACATGACGGTGGCCATGACGGCAGTGGATAGGGTGGCACAGAATCAGCCACAGGCAGATCAGATTCAGCTTCCGAGGCCGGGTAGTATCATTGACTTTCAGAGGATGCGGCCCAAGGAGTTCCGTGGTACAGAAGGGATCCTGTACGCGGATGACTGGATAGAGCAGATTGAGGGCATCTTCAGGCTGGCGCAGATTCCAGACAGCATGCAGATAGAGGCAGCGGGCAGTCAGATGTTCGACCTCGCCTTGACGTGGTATCGCACAGATACGAGGATCGCGGCGTCAGGGCTTACTTGGGAGGCTTTCAAGAGGCTTTTTAAGGAGAAGTTTTTCCCAGATGTGGCGCTCAGTGCTTTGGAGAGCCAGTTTGAGGCACTCGTCCAGGGGAGCATGACGGTGGACGAGTACGCAGCGGAGTTCTGCCGTTTGGGCAGATTCGTGGATGGCTTGAGTGAGGCAGCCAAGGCGAGGAAGTTTCGCAAGGGCTTGGTTATGGCGGTCAAGTCTTTGACCAGGAGCGATCGCGAGGCGACTTTTGAGCAGATAGTAGGAGATGCTCAGAGAGCAGAGGATGACTTGGAGCTCAAGTCCAAGAGAGGCAGGGATGATTCAGGCAGTGCGAGTGGCAGTGCGGGACCAGCTAAGCGTCCCTATGTACAGAAGGCAGCGCAACAGGGTCAGGATCAGAGAGCGCCCACTTGTGCCTACTGCAGGAAGGCAGGACACACTTGGGATGTTTGTAGGAGGAGGCTGAAGGTGTGTTTGTTCTGTGGATCCGCTGCTCACCAGATGAGAGATTGCCCCACTGCACCTCTATTGGGTGGAGCACAGGATAAGAGAGTTGGAGCTAGGCCATCTGTGGCACAGCATCAGGCCCCGCACCAGCAGAGGGATACACCCCAGCAGGGCAGGGCTTATGCGTTGACGGTCGAGGAGGCCGATGCTACGGATGACGGGTTAGCAGGTCTGTCTCTTGTTTCTTCTTCCTGTCATTTCCATTCCTGTGGTGTGCTTCATTAGTACCTGTTAGATTTTTCTTTGTGCTGTGGTAGATAGTGTAGTGACCCTGATTGAGACTGTGATAACACGACCAGTAGGACCCTGATCTTGTGTGTTGTTTAGGTAGAATTTCTTGACTGTGATTGTTGGGGGTTTGACCTAGAGGAGTGTGATTGACTTTAAATTTCGAGGACGAAATTTTCTAAGGAGGATAGGCTTGTCACCACCCCATTTCCAGAGCCGGGTATTTTTTTTTATTTTTAATTTAGTTAATTGTGCATTATTTTTAATTAATTGTATTTATAATTAATTATTGATTGTATTATTTTTATATTGTTTGTTTTAGGATTTTGGCTAGCCTGGACCCATGTCAGACCCTAGTGGACCCATGTCCGACCCAGCCCACACCCTTGTGAGAATTATTTTGGGGCTTAGAATATTTATTTTATTTTTAGGAGGTTAGTTGGAGAGATTTGGAACTAGTTTGAGCGCATTTGGAACCCGGAACCCAAAACCGAGTGAGTAGGGGCGTTTTGGGAATTTGCAACTTAGGAAACCCCCCCTTTATTAACTTGGCCGGCCCTAAACCCTTCCCCCAACCCGTGGACAGCAGCCCCACAGCCCCCTTTCTTCATTCCACTTCTTCTTCTTCACTTCTTCTTCTTCTCCACTTCTTCTTCTTCTCCTTCTTCCTCCAAAGTAAGTTTTCTTCCACTTTTCTTCTTCTTTCTTCCATTCCTTCTTCTCTAAGTTAACCCTAACCCTAGATCTTTCCCTAACCTAGGTGGGTAGAGCCTAGATTTGGTGTTGGAGCTTGGATTTGAGGCTTGGAGCTTGAGGGAGGTGGATTTGGAGCATTTTGGGGATTTTTGCTTGGGATTCCAACTCTCAAGAGGTAAACCCTAAATTTCCCCTTGTAATTACTCTTTTATAGTGTAATTAATATTTTGGAACCTTCCTAGACCCTTAGGCTACCCGTGGGAGGAAGTTGGAACTAGTTGGGTAGTGTTTGGAGACTTTAACACTAGGTTTTGTGTCAATTTCGGGTAGAATCCAAATTTGGCCCAATTTTGGGTGATGCCCTAGGTTAGATGGACCTAGGTAGACGTTGTCGGGAGTCGTGAGGGTGAGTGCGTGTCTCCGTTCGGACACGGAAAGTCGTGTCGCGGAGAAACGGGCGTTTCGGGCGAAATTGGGGCTTTTCGTCGTCGCCGATTCTAAGTGCGTGTGCGTTTCCGCCACGGGCCTAGAATCGACGCGGGAGCGCATTTTCTAGGATCTAGGCATCGTGTAGGACGCGTGGGTAAATTTTGGGCCGATTCCGAGTTCGTTTGGTGTGCGTTTCAGGAGGTTTTCCGAGCCGCGCACCACGTGTTCGTCGAAATGACCGAACGGCCATTTCGACTTGGTTTTCTCGTTTCGGCTTTGTGCGCGCGTTGGGTTAGTATCAGGGAGTGTGTGCTAGAGGTTTTGAGTTATATTTTATATATTTTGGGTGTTTGGGCGTGTCGGGGTCGTTGGACGTGCGTTGGTGGGCGTTGTGGGCGTGGTGTGCGTTGTGTTGTGTTTGTTTATATATATGTGTATATATATATTGTGTGTGCGTTTTTATATATATATTTATATATATATGTGTGGTTTTGTGTTTGTGAGCGTGTTAGGGAGTGCTTGTGTGAGTGTGTAGGTGAGTGTGTGAGTGAGTGCTTGTGTGAGTGTGTAGGTGAGTGTGTGAGTGAGTGCTTGTGTGAGTGTGTAGGTGAGTGTGTGTGAGTGTGAGTGAGTGTTTATAGGTATATACATATGAGTTTATATATATGTATATATATTTGTATATATATGTATGAGTGTTTATGTGTGTGCTAGTGTGTGTGAGAGTGTGTGTGTGAGGGTGTGTGCTAGTGTGAGTGAGTGTGTGTGAGTGAGGATATATATATATATATGTTTAAGTGTGTGAGTGTGTATAGGTGTATATATATATACATAGATATTAGTGTATATATGTATATAGATATATGTGTGTTTGTATATATATATAGATATGTGTTTGTGTATATGAGTGTGTATGTGTTAATATGTGTTAATATGTGTGTGTATATATATATGTTAGTAGATGTGTTAGTGTGTGTATATATATATATATATAGAGTTGTGTGTGTATATATATATATGTATGTATATATATATATATATATATGTGTATATATATATATAGGGGTGTGTGTGTGTATGTGAGTTGAGAGGGGGGGGCAGAACCTGGGCAGCTGCTGCTGCCTGCACAGCAGAAAACTGCAGCAGCAGCAGCAGAAAACTGCAACAGCAGCAGCAAAAGCAGGTGCAGTAGCAGCAAAAGCAGTGGCAGCAGCATGGGCAGCAGCATCAGCAAGCACAGAGGTAGCTAGCAGCAGCTTTTAGTAGGTAGAGGATAGATGGATAGATAACTAATTAGGTAATAGATATATATATATAAGTAGATAGATAGATTGATAGATACTTGGATAGATAGATAGATTCATAGATAGTTAGAGAGATAGGTAGATAGTTAGACATTTAGATACATAAATAGAATTGTTAGATAGATAATTAGTTAGATTGATAGATTAAATAGATAGGTATTAGTTAGTTGATAGATAAATAGGTAAGTAGATAGATAAGTTGATAGATAGATAGATAGTTAACTAGATAGACTAATAGATAGATAGATAGGTAAATAACTAGTTAGATAGTTAAATTAGATACATAAGATAGATAGATATATCTATAGATAGATAGATAATAGTTAGATGGATAGATAGATAGCTAGGTATTAGGTATATATCTACCTAAGTGCATAGATATCTATATACATATAGTTATATCTATATCTATAGATATCTAGATAGGTATATATATATGCATTTTGAGTTGGGTAAGGTATATATGGGTAATCGGGTAAATGTGTGTGGATAAATATATACATAGGTACATATATGCTTAGATATATATAAATATGATAGATATATATATTATCTAGCCTAGATTAATAACTAGGTATATATTCAATAGCTAGATAGCTAGTTAGAGGGGTTTTAGAGCGAAACCTCAATATCTTGAGATACCAAGGTATTTCAATACCTTAAGATAATCAAGGTATTGGGTTTCGAGCGGGGTTTTTGAGCAATAGCCTAGGAATAGTATTGGAGTGATTTTTATATGTATATGTGTATATATTTACGCGTGCTAGCATAGGTTTTAGCGGGTATAGGCGGGGTGTGTAGCCTAGGTTGAGGTATCGGATACCGAGGGTATCCCGGTATCTCAAGGAGGCGAGTTTGTGAGTTTTCTAGCTTAATGACCTCGGTTTGACCTAGAATTTCAGGAGCACCCTAGTTTGACCCAGACTTGACCGTAGTTGACTCGGTTGACCGCCAAAGTCAACTTTTGACCTAGTTTTGACCCAGAGTTGACTTTTTGGACCCGGAGTTGACTTTTTGACCCAGATTTCACCGGTTTGACCCGTTTGACCTAGAACGACCCTAGAAGCCTATTTTTAGTTATTTTATATCTGTTTAACTCATTAGAACCCTGTTTAACCTTGCTTTTTGCATTAGGTCCTTGCGACATCAGTTCGGATCGCCAGTTGCTCAGGACGTCAGGCGAGTACATTCTCTGATAGTTTTCATTATTTGATGATTATTATGATTCAGCTTTTAGTATAGTATCATCTGATTATTCTGGCACAACACGAGACACTGATTGATATTTCTGGATTCATTTACTTGCGACACTTACATTTCATGTTTCTGGCCTCTATTCTGGAATCACTACTGGCATCACCTACAGGCATCACTACAGGCATCATTCATGTACAGGCTGGACTCATCTTGATTTGCGTGTCGGGTCTTGGATCCACTTGTATTAGTCGGGGCGGGGAAATACTCGAGTAGACATGTAAACATTCCTATCTGGCATCATCAGGAATCACTCCCTCTGGTCTAATCTGGAATGATAGCAGCCGTGCACCCAGTGCGCGGTGAGCCGTACTTACCCCTAGCCGTTTACATGTCGAAACAAGTATTTCAAAGACACCGAGTTCATTCTTTATAGTCTGGACTCTCATGCATTTCTTGACTTGCCTCACTTACATGTTTCTGGACTTGACTCACTACATGTTTTTTTCATGCTGGACTCACTACACGTTCATGTGCACGGACTTGATCTTAGCTTAGATTTTCTGTATCTTGTAGTTATTACTATCTTGCTCTGATATCCATGCATCTTTACCTTTATGCACCAGTGACTTACATATTTTCTTGTTCATACTTGCTCCATTTTTCTTGCTACTTGCTATAACTGTTTTATAGTTTTTATCATTTAAATGGAACTGCTGTTAGAGATATACTTGCTCCAGTCCTGACTGGACATATTTTTCAGAGTATCCGGAGGATTGGTGTCCGACGTTTTATGGACCTGAGCCTGTCGATGGTGCAGACAGGGACCCTCTAGTTTAGAGGTGATTTCCGGGTTGGCAGCCGGGATCACTAGGATCTTGTTGTTGTTTTTATTAGCTTTTAGCACCGGATTTGTCTCCGGTTTTGGATTGAGACCTTGTTTGTATATTATTTTGGATGATGTATTGTTGTATTATTATTATTATTGATGTTGTGGTTGTTGTAGTAGTTGGAGGTGGTTAGACTTTTTAGTTGTTAGACTCTCTGTGTTATCTTATCGTGCTAGATTCGTGATTGAGTATATTGTGATTATCATTTGATATTTGCTCCTCCGTTTGGAGTTGAGATCTTGGCAGATTATATATATTGTTTGTGTGGTTGCCCTCCTTTTGGAGAGGTCATGCCCGATTTTTGTGTGAGATTATTATTTAGTTAGTTGACCTAGACAGCGTTCTACCGCCGATGCTGCGGCGTAGGCTGGACGTACCCACGACTCATGCCCGATTTTCCGGGTGCGGGTCGTGACAGTGGCAGGGAAACGCGGGGGCGGGAGTCGTGGGGAACGGGGGTGAGGGTTTAGGTTAGCGGGTCGGGTAGGGTCGGGTCGGGTAGTATCCGGTCCGTTAGGTTAGGGTCCGGTCCGGTTCAGCGGGGCTGGGTTCGGTTGGTCCGGTTCAGTCCGGTTCAACCCGGTTTAGCCCGGTTCAGTTAAAATAGGGGTTTTTAGCTATTTAAAAATAGTTTTTTAGTCCAATAAATTCCAGAAAAAGTGTACAACATCCAATAATTAATAATACACCCAAAAATATAATTTTTGTAATATTTTTATAATTAGTTTAATACATAAAATTATTAATCTCAGAAGGACCTTTTTAATAATTAATTAAAAATTACCGAAAAATCCAGAAAATTTATTTTTAAAATTTAAAAAAAATAGGGTGTTATAATCTATCCACCTTAAAAGAATTGCATCCTCGCAATTAAGGAAATAACTGACCGCAGAGATGTCGCGGTTGCAAGACATGTTCGAAGCACGACACAAACAAAGAATCATGATCAAGAAAAAATCGAAAGATGAGGGTTAAGAAAAATACCTAAAGTATTTTCCTAAAAAATAAAAGTTAGGTAATTCAAGAGTAAAGAAATCTGGTTAGAGCAAAAAAATTTACAGCTTAGGAAAACTAGGTTATCACTCACTAACAAGTTCAAAATACTAAGTTTGAGGCTAAGGAAAGGAATTAACAGGCACGCGCTATGGCATCACTAGGAATAGATAGCTATGAATAACTCAAATCTTGCTCGCATTCGCTAATCCTCGAATCTATGCATCCTCCACTGTCATCGCAAAAGACTGTCCACGCCCTTGCGGTGGTGCCCTCTTCTGTTGCTAGGCCTGCTGAAAGAGTGTTGCTCTTGCTCTGCGTGGCTCTTGGAATATATCAAGATGTCATCAATACGCAACCACTAACTTGTCCAAGTACAAAACTACGTTCATCAAACTCTTGAACACAGCTGGTGCGTTGGTTAACCCAAACGACATAACTAAGAACTCATAGTGTCCATACTTGGTCCTGAAGGCTGTTTTCTGTATATCCTCTCTACGCACTCTAATCTGGTGATAACCGAATCCAAGATCTATATTTGAGAATACACTCGCACCACTCAATTGGTCAATGCGTGGCAAGGGATACCGGTTCTTGATGGTTACAGCGTTCAGTGTCCTGTAGTTAATACACAGGCGTACCGTCCCATCCTTCTTCGGCACAAATAGTATGGGTGTAACAGCTGGGTCATAAGATCTAATTTTTGATAATACAAGTCACAAGACAACTAAGGTTTTAACCATTATGGCCTGCTACACAAGGTTCCTTTTTCTTAAGGTCATAATGCAATTCCTTGTATGAGCCACATCTGATCCCTAGCATCAAGCTATATATTCCCTAAAGTATTCTGGTGCATTAGAATCAAACCCTCTTTCCCTTCTTCCAATGCTTTCAAATTACATTCTATCCTTAAGGAAGGGTAAGGTTTTATTAGTTCTAGGCCCTGATACTATATTCAATTCTTATGCTAAACTCTACACTAACTCTTCATATGGAGATGTTTGGAGGGCTAGGATTGCATGGTTTAAAATGCATGGCTAGGATTAGATGAGGGGGCGATGTTGTGTGTTGCACATTCCAAAAATCATGGAGAAAATTCATATGAAGGAGAAATGGGTTTCTTCATGTGTTGTGTCCAATGGTGTGGACACCTTAATACACTTTTGCATAAAAGTGCCCAACAATTGGAAAAATTGCACAAAGATGGAAATTGGATTGATTTGATTAAAATTAATGCAAAATGTGTTCTTGAATTAATTAGAAATACATGGGGCTAAAATTAGGTGGGACACAAGTGTCATGGACATAGAAGACTCAGGATAGAATATTATCATAAATTGGGTTGCACAAAATGGGTCAAGATTGTGTTTCCAATTTCGATTGGAACGTACAAGGGTACAAAGTTAAATTTATTTAGAATTAAATATAAACGTCTGCGACGAATATTGTACAACTAAAATGTAGCACAAGAGAGCATAGTTATAAGTTACACAAATGTCAGAATGGAAGACGGGCACGTCTAGGACAAGGATATAAAATTTGTAGGAAAGAAATGGTTTGTGAGGTGCTCCAATTATCGAAGCAACAGTAAGGTGCACTAAGTAATATGTAAATATTGTAAAAATCATCTAAAACACCGTATTCTATTTCTAATTGGATTCAAACTAGCCCTAGTCTCTCTATCTAAGCCAAGTAGGCCTAAATTTGGTTGAGGGGGTTTATACTCGTATTCTAATATTCACAACCTCCAATTAAACTTCTTCTACCCCACTCTCAACTAACCATAATGGACTATTAAATACAACATCAAAATAGTAGTAGTCTATCCCCTCCCACATACGATCCATGAGCCTATCCCATGATGATATTGAAATCTACTCTCTCGATCCTCTATTGTATCTGTGAATCATAATCCAACCTCATCCATAATTGTATCACTGAATAAGTTGATCTCTTATGTCATTTTCCCTCTTCAAACAACCTCCCCAAATACCAACCATAATGTTTTTGATCCTCAATCTCGCAAATATTATCCCACCTCCAAGTCTACTGTTGTAGTCCCTCTTTCCACTGTGGCCTCCACCTTCAATTCTCTCTTAACCACAATCTCTAACCACTCTTACTCCACTGTTCCATCACCTGAAGACAACCTCCTCCTAAACTTGGAAAAAAATACATCGTGCTCTAAGCATTGTCACAAGCTCAAACCCTAGTTCCTCATCTACTCTCAAGCACAACATATCATTAGCTACGGAGGAAGATAATGATAGTGACATCGCACGGCCTACTAAGAGAAATTTTGTTAGTCAATAAGAAGAAATGGCGACGGCTAGCATGCAATAGCCGCAAAATAAATGATCCTTTCGTGGAATTGTCAGAATTTGAGAAATGACCCGACAATTTGATTTTTGCATTCATTTCTTCGGGCAACAAGACCGACCATTACCTTTCTCGCCGAGACAAGATGCTCGTCATCTTTAGCTAAAGCTCTTACCAACACTCTGGTATTCAAGAACAGTGAGGCAGTATCAGCAGTTGGCAGGTCGAGAGAATTGTTGTTATTGTGGCAATATGATATTACCTCGATATAATTTCTACTTCAATATGCTGCACTCATCTATATATCCATCAACACAACTTTACTCCTGCTTTGTATCTATTTTGTGTTTATTGCCCTTCTAATGTAGGCGATAGAAAATAGTTTTGGAGGATATGAAAGTTAATATCTCTTCTCTAAATAAGCCTTGGGTCAATATTGGTGACTGCAAATCCATTCTTCATGCAGACGAGAATAGAGGAGGGAATGATTTATTTTACCATCATCACAAACCTTTCATCAACTGGTATAATCGATCGTCAACGATGAACCATGGTTACTCGGGGCCTGCATTTACTTGGACTAATCATCGTGCTGCAGGTTTTAACATCATAGAAAGACTCGATCGGGCACTTGTGGATACTCTATGGAGATCTCTTTATCCCAAAGCTGGAATCCTTCACCTACCTTGTATTAATAGTGATCACAATCCCATCATTCTGAAATTGAATATATGTACAAAGAAAAGGGTTTACACATATCGTTTTGAAGCATCTAGGCTTTACGAATCAGTTTTTAAATGAGTGTTGTCAGAATCCTGGATTAACACTCCAAATTTTATTGATCTTCAGGCAAACCTTCATGACCTCATTCCATCATTAAGGTCCTGGAAAAAGAGAATAATTAACAACCTTGCTGAGGATATTAAGCGACAAGAAAATAAGCTTCTTCTCCTTCAAACAAACCCAATTTTTGATGCTAGGATTCTCTAGAATAAATGACACATATCACCCTAAAAAAACTTCAGCATCAACATGAGCTATTTTAGAAACAATGATATTGTATTTCATGGCTTAAGGAAGGGGATAGTAATAAAAGTTCTTTCACATAAAAACTCTCAACAAAAAGAGGAAAAACAACATCTTTATCTTAAGAAACAGGAATGGTGAGCATGTCTTTGATCACAAGGATATATCTAATGCCCCGGTTGAATACTTCAAGCTCCTATTTCAAGCAACAAGCACGACTCCAGTCCCCTCTAATATCATAGATGAGTTACACAAGATGAGAACGACAGAGAATTTTCTCGATTCCTATATCTGATGAGATCATACGAACTATTAAAGCAATGAGCTCTTGCAAGTCTTCAGAACCCGATGGCTTTCTTGCTCTCTTTTATCAGAAATGTTAAGACATCATTGGGAAGGAGGTAGTTTCACTAGTTCAAGATTTTTTCACTAGATACACTATGCCTCCTACTTTGAATCACACTTTTATTGCTTTTATTCCTAAATCATCAAACCATATTAGACCGAGTAATTTTTGACATATGTCTCCCTGTACCATTGTTTACAAGGTCATCACTAGAATTCTAGCTAACAGAATTATACCCTTTCTCCACTCTCTCCTAAATATATTCCAGAATGTATTTGTCCCGGGTAGATAAATTTGCGATAATATTATTATTGCTCAAGAGGTCCTCGACTCCATTGCAAAATTTAGTTCTAATAGAAGTGTCTTTGCCTTAATGATTTATATGTCAAAGCCTATGATAGGATGTGTTTGTGTGTATGTGTGTGTGTGTGTCCTATTCTACGGGTTGGAACGCCCGTGGCCCAAAGCCACCCAACCGGTGCCGGGGGGGGGGGCTCGAACCCACGACCATCCCCACGGGGACCCCCCGTTGTGTGTGTGTGTGTGTGTGTGTGTGTGTGTGTGTGTGTATATATATATATATATATATATATATATATATATATATATATATATATATATATATATATATATATATATATAGGGTAAACGGGATATGAGCCACGGGCTCATATTCCTACATGAACCAATACACATGTGGACCCATAGGAATGGAGTGTACTAGTGCACATGGTGGTTATAAGGTTAAGTGTCTTTAGGTAAATAATTTATTTACATATGCTAATAGGTATACCTATATATAGTGACTGGTTAATATCCAAATTTGTTTATGCCACAGGTTAGGAGAGAGGGTTGAGAAAGTTCCTGGCTTACATATATGCACACAACACTCCAAGAGTCTGTCCTACAACTTGTATACATAACAATACCATTACACTCATACAAATATATTGGGACGCAATATAGTTCTATAAACAACTGCACCTATCCTCTTGTTTCCTGTGTGGCCACATTCCTATAAGTGTGTCAGCCTTAGAGTCTGTTGTTCTTTAATATAGCTCTCTACCATACCACCTCATAACAACCACAAGTCAGTTCTACCACTGCCATATCCATCACCCCAACAACGAGTCAGTGTTACCACTACTATATATCTATCACCACACATATACAAACATTCACATATGATAATTTTAAAAACATATACATTACCTTTTGTTTACGTAAAAGTGCAATTCATGCACACAACTCCTCCTCTTCATGGACCCATGTATACTCATTTATTTAGTGATAAGAGTTCATCACCAAACACATACATACACTAAGCAAAACCTACTAGCATTTTATTCACAGTTCCTTCTTCCTTAGCTCATCTCTGTTATTTGATGGCCACACCCTACTATGTTGTATTAACCACACTACTCTAAACCCCATCCTTGTAAGAAATTAAATAGCCAATGCTCTACTGCTACAACCATTACTATATCGTTTAAACATGCACAAATCTTTGTTCCAGGATATCTCATTTTTTAATTGCTAACACTTTCTTTTGCGCAACCATCCTTCGATCCCTCTAAGTTGAGCAAAGACAATTCCATTCAATATTTTTAGTGGTTGATACATCATTTTATTCAAACCTAACAATATCAGCCGAATCAACATATATTGATCAAATGATATCTAAAATGCTTGTATCAACTGAATTTTCTAATTTGCATCGATATATTGGTATATATAGTAGTATCGACAGGGCTAATATATTTCATTATTATACATCAAAAATATTTTTTTTCTTCCAGCCTCTAACGACCTTAAATAAGCAAAACCTCAATTGCTTTAGTTAAACAAAGTCCGTCTTCACTAGAAAGTCAAGTGGCCTCAACTTAGAGTCTTAGATAGTCAAACCAAAAAAAAAAATCCATATGCGATAGAATAAAGTTGCATGCCATATAAAGAGAAAATGGTACTTTTCGAAATGTTTTATCTTCTCCAAGTGAGAAAAGAAAAGTCATTGCATCGTCTGGTGGTGCCACACATTAAGAGTAAGAAAGGAAAAAAAAATGTCTAAACTATGAGCTATTTTTTCTTTTATGTTACTGAAAGTTTAGGCTAACCAAGACTTTTATAGGTAGAAGTAGAGAGAGAGAGAGAGAGAGAGAGAGAGAGAGAGAGAGAGAGGTGATGGAGATCATCATCATCATCATAGGCTTCTCCCTTCTTACAAAATTTCCCTCCGATATATACACAACTAATCCACTCTACTCTTTTAAGTCCATCGTCCACCACAAGCATATTATTACTCCCCATCTCATTCCCGCACAAGTTTAAGCTCCTCACATGTCTAAATGAATAACATTGTTATGCCTTCATCCCCCCAAAAGGGCCCATAACCACATCTAGTCTTTAATAATACAAACCATAGTAAAGAAGGGGGACAAACGTGTACATACAGTGATAGTATCTATATATATCTTAATATCTCAAGAAAACTCCCATAGATAAAGTCATGGAAAGTGAAACTCGATAAACCAGTAACCAAGCAAGGGGGAGGAGTTACCAGAGGGAAAGAGGAGGAATGCTCGATGGGAGTGGACGTCATCGTCCTCGGTGCGTGTTCGGAAGCTGACTGCTTTCTCGCATCGAACTTTGGACGAGCCAAGGAAATGCCCCATAGTCGCTGCTCGGTCACTGGCCCGACCGAGTTGCCTCGAGTCCACCACGAACGGAGCCGACGCATGGTCGAAAGACGACACCCGCAGTTTTGACACGTGAAGAGGTTGGCAGCTAACCTCACGTGCTTGACGTTCTATTGGTGTGATAACAACAACGCGGCTCTGAGACTGAGCAGGGAGGGACAATCGTGTAGAACAGATTTCTCGTCGGTCAGAGTCATCGACATACATTCGAACGATGATTGGCAAATGTTGCATCGAAACTAAGTGTTCTGGAGGGAATACTATTATGGCGGCTAGGGTTTAGAGTAGAGAAGAGAGGAGAGAGATGGAGATGTATATAGAGAGAGAAGAGAAACGGTCGGCTTCGCCGTATAGGAGTGCCTGCAATCATCGTCCATCAACAAGTTTTTAATGAGATAATTATATCGTTTCCTTCCTTAGCTTAGGCAATCACAAACTCATTATATTCTCTGGTAGCTCCTACCTAATTCATCGTTATCTTATGATCCTTCTATCTGAAGTGCATTTGTCCAATATAATGCTAGCTATAACTCGTCATAAAATATAGCTACTCAAACCAAATTCTAGGAATTATAACATATCCAATAATCACACCCACTTAAATACTCAACATCACATCACACATATGGTTCTATATATCTAGCTAGGCTAGGCAATATTTTTCTTTCTTTATAATATTCTCATTGCCCTCCAACTTGTTCTGCCTAACTCTTCTTATCCTTTGTGGGATTTTTACTCTTTCAAGATTGAGGGTATTGCCATGTAACTCACTTAGGTTTCTTTTATCAATTCTCTTACGTTATTGTAAGATATCATCTTCATGCCTCTCAACTTAAATTCTTGGCATATATCAAATCGAAGTGCATTCCTTAATTTGTATTCTTCGATTCATTTCTATCAATTGTTAGTCATCATAGTATAATTAAAAAAAATTATCCAATCTAATTTTAGATAAGCTTCTCTAAAGTGGGAGTCTAATGTTCCATTTCCTTAAGTCCACAACACGTTTAATCATTCCACCATGGGCTATAACTAACCCTAACAACTAAATATGCATCTATATAAAGCATTCCATAATAATTGAATGGTTGTAATCTAACAATTCTTCTAGCTTACAATAATTTCAAATCACTTCTAACCTACGCAATTGGTCGGGTCTATTTAATTATAGGTCCCTTCTGCTAGGTTCAGTTCTTTTATATTAAGCCTTTTACCATTAATCTATTATAGTTCAAGTATCTAGAAGGCATCTACCCCAACCTTCCCTACTACGGGTAACTATCTTCATATAATACCTTCTATAAGGTATGCCTTCTTACAAGTATCTAGAAGGCATCTACACCAACCTTTCCTACTATGGGTAACTTTCTTATAATACCTTCTATAAGGAATGCCTTCCATTTTCTATTTGTTGCTATATTAATTAATCCATATCAGAAGGAAGACGATCTTAAATTTTGTTTTGGAGAATTATGTGGTGAAGATGTGGGTAGAAAATTGACATATAAGGCAAAAAAAAATTTCATGAATTATATGATGAATACAAATTGCTTTATCCTGAAACTAGAAGTGAAGAGCATCCATATGAGCCAACTTTGGTAAATGAGGTTGATGATGATAATAGGACAATAATCAGTTCTTGCTATCTCAAGAAAAAGAAAAGGAAGGTTATTGGGAGTAGAGACAAAAGTTGATCGGTATTTGATGGAATCATGTGAAGCGGACAAACTTGTCTTTGATATCTTTGAATATTAGAGAAAAAATACAAAAAATACCTGATTTTATCTTATATTGTTAAAGGTATTTTGGCATTATTGTTTCTATTGTACCTTCTGAGTAGGCTTTTAGTACTGGTGGTCACATCCTTGATCCATTTTAGAGTTCTTTATCTCCAACGACGGTGCAGACCCGCATTTGCACTCAAATTTGGTTACGCTCAAAAGTGAAAAATGTTTTTCGCAGTTTAGTGGATGGTATTAAGGAAATCGAAGCATGTAATACAAACTTTAATAACTCTTTTTTTTGTTGGTTTGTTGGTAGTTATTATTCTTGATACCTTTAATGGTTTGTTGTTTTCCTCTCTTATATATGTTTTAGGTGGTGCTTCAGAGAACACCTTTGATGAGAACTGATTGGTGCAAGTTGTAGAGTCTGACAGGCATTTCTTTCCCACTAAATTGAGTATGTGTGTGGATTTTGTCGTCTATTTTCTTCCTTTCTCTGCCATTGTCAACTGCTTGATGTTATTTTTTTGGTCTCCAATCAAACCTTTCCAATGAGGGGATGAAAAAATGTGTAAATTTTGTCATGTTTGATTATTCCAACTTGTACAATAAAATGTCACATTCTTCCTATTGTTAGAAATTTTGTGTAGGAGGCTAGGAGCTGGGCAGTGGAGATTCCAACTCCAAAGTATAGAGAAAGTACTTTATTTAGGACCAAGAGCATAGACTCGTTCATCTTATTCGCTTGACCTTGATTATTTTTCTTCTTTCCAATTTTATGAGGACATATAGTATGTATGAGAAACAAAAGGTATTCATGGTTTAATAGTTGTGCTGATAACTTGAGTATTAAATTTCAAATAGATGAAAGTCCAAGTGTATGACTTGTTTGTCTTTAAACATGACCATGATAATTTTTTCTCCATGTTTCATGAGCACTTATAATATGTATGAAGCACTATAGTTGTGTTGATATATTATATGATGTATAAAGCACTATAATATGTATGAAGCACTATAGTTTCATGAGCACCTATAATTTTGTCCCAGTAGTATAATATTATCTGATGTCCTACAATTTGTCTGTGATAATAATTAGCTTACATTTATGTTCATTTATGTTTATTTTTGTCTGTGATCAAAATCGATCCGTCTACCCGAACAAAACCGAACCAAGTCGGCCAGTTTCAAAATCGAATAGACTAATTGGTTGGTTTGATTCGGCTGTGATTATTTCTAAACCGATTTACTTTGGTTCAGCTGCGGTTGTGACCAAATAGGTTGACCACCGACCGATGCACACCCCTACTTATTTCTAATCCTACCCCTCCCCTTAATACTTAGGTTCCTGCTTGGATTGAGGGGGAGAAAATTAAGTAGAGTTAAGTGGGTTAAGTGAACGAAAGTTAAGCGAGGGGAGTAGAGTTAATACATATAACCTTGCTTGGATTGGAGGGAGAGTTAAGTGGGGTGTGTTTAATAACTCTTACTGGGATTGGAGTTTTTGAGTGAGAGGATGATTAATAAAAATATAATAGTTACTAAAATACCCTTATTACATACGTCATAAAATTAAATTTGATTGGAATTTTAATTAGAACTTGTCAAAAATATCTTTACAAATGAGGAAGCTACGGAGTAGCATGTTAAAAACGAGAAAAAATGGAAAAAAAAATCATGATATTCTATAGGACAAATAAGGGGTTATTTATGACTTTTTTAAACAAAATACAAAATCCCCTCCCCCCTCCCCCCCCCCCCCCCCCCCCCCTTTTACCCTCCTATTTGGGGAGTTAAAAAAATAGATAAAAGAGGAACAAACCCTTACAATATTTAACAACTATATTATGCTCAATTTACACTAGTTATTTTTAAACTTTATCTAATGCCCTTGCTAGTGTAAATGTATTATAGTCCATGTTAGGAAAAAGGTACAATGTGATTAGTTCTAGCATTACGCATCTTTATTATTTTTAGAAAATGCTAAAAAATTATGGAAAATAATTTTTAAAAATAGCGGGGTCTAATTGCAAGAGTTCTTACTAAGTTATAATTTGAAAAAAAGTTTCTGAAAATCAAAAAAAGGGTCGGACTATACACACCCCCACCCTCTACTTAACACACACAAAATGCTAAACACACCCAAATTTAACTAATTTAAAATTATTAAAATTCTAAACACACCCCACTACATTACCATTTTACCCCAGACGTCTGCTCCCACACCCGCCGAGGCGGGGTCGCGGCAAGCGGACGGAGGAGCGGGGGACGCGCGTGCGCGGGGGACGACGTGCGGCGGAGGCGCGCGCGAGAGGATGCGGCTCGAGGCGCGCGACGGAGGGCTGCGTGCGCGGGTCAGCGGAGGGAGGTATGCGGCTGGAGAGGGAGGGGCGGATGCGCGGGGCGGACGCAGGCAAGCCTAAAAAGACTTCGGGCTTTGGCAGCCCCCATCATAGGGCAACCCACTAGGCAATTTATTTTTCTTAGGGCCAGTCCAACCTAAACTTAACCTAAATCTATTTACATAATTAAAGGTCAAGGGACAACCAAAATTAACTCCGGGTAGAGCAATCCAACCCTCCCGGACCAAAATTAACGTCGTGCTTTATCAATGTTGGAAATGCACTTTTAAGGAAGGCTTCCATCAAATTCTTCACCATATTAGTCGTACAGAAGAAAGAAATATTATCGTCTATTCGTCATGAACTATGGCATGTAATTCTCAATTTCTACCAAGTTTAAGCATCACCTTTTGCTTTGAGTTGTGAAAGAGCATTTGGGTGTACGTAGCTGAGCATCTAATTTTGCTGCTTCGTAGAATTTTGGTGTGCTAGGTTAGGTTATTCCTTGGGCTGAGCAAGGTGAACAAATTAACTTGTACATTAAAAATATATATTTATTTATCACATTCAACTCTAAGTGACCAACTAATCTGGGTGCTGGCTGCATTTGGTTGGATATATATACATATATATATATATATATATATATATATATATATAAATTAATTATTTTAAAAAAAATATTACATAAAAAATTATTGAATTTTTTTAAATATGTTATAAATAACACTACAGGAATACGAACTCAGCCAACCAGGAAGAATACCTCTCACCTTAAGCACATGAGTTACAAGAGTTTTTTTGTTCATAATTAGATAATATTACATAGCTAACCGTTTTCAGGACTCTTTATGAAAAGTAGAAATATATCCACAACTAATTATAATTAAAATATAATCAAATATATAACAAATTATAATTAAAATTTAAAAATATATATAATAAATTTAAAATTAAATAAATTTATATTAATATAAGAAGAAGAAAAAAATATTTTATTACTAGTTGCTTATTAGTAGCTTCCTCGAGATCTCCAAAAATTATTTTCTATGCAAGTAGATATAATTTGTTAAATTTGCCATGGATGTGTTAATATGTGGAGCTTGATGTTGGAATTTAGAGGAAATCAAGAAGAAATTGCCACCAAAGGGAAATGTATAAGTTAATTCCTTTAGACTTTGTTTCTTTTTTACTATCAAATTCTTCAGCTGCTTCGTGGCTTTTACTCTCTTTTTTTTTTTTCCTTTCAATTTTCTCAATGGAGGTGAAACTTTATGCAATAGTTTGGCGTGCGCCTCTTCTGATGTAAGCTGCAGTTTTGTTGTTGTTGAGTTAGCCCGCGTAACGTTCAAAAATTTTGTGCATATTGTGTTTTATGTCTTTGGGGTTTACTGTTTTCAACTTTTACAAAATAAATAGAAAGAATAATACGTTTCCGTGATTCGTTCTACTGATTTTCTGCCATCCAGCCAGGACCTTATATATCTTTCCGGTTACCACAAGGGTCACTCGAGTTCGATAAGTTACAATTTTTCGATTGACAATGTCTTCACCTTTACGTCATCAATTATGAATACACAATTTTTTGGAAAAAAGGAAGAATATGTTGTCTTAGAAGTTGGGAAAAAAAAATAAGCATCTCATTATTTTCGCATTGGAGAAGACCTTTTACTTCATTTTATTTTGTGAATGTAATCTTGTCATTTAGAAAAGACATAACGATAGGGTCGGAGATGCTCTTAGGTCATGCGGAACCGTTTAGATGTGCTTGATTAGCGGACTTGGATTACTTAGTGTTGTGTGTCTATAGGAGGGTAGCGCACTTGGGGATTTGGATGAGCTATTATCGTATACGGTCAACCGCAGGGAACATCAGCATGGGGTGATGTGGATGAGCTATTATCGTCTTGTCCAGCTCCCTAAACTAGTCGGCCGCAGGGAACCTTAGTACGTGTGCATGTCCTCTTTCTTTTTTTTTCTTTTTTTTCTTTTCTTTCTTTTCTTAATAAGAAATTGCAGGAACTATGCCAATTTATCAATAATATAATTATATGTTAATCTAGTTTCAATAAATCTAGCACACAGTCTGGGTGGTGTAGTTGGTTATCACGCTAGTCTCACACACTAGAGGTCCCCGGTTCGAACCCGGGCTCAGACAAAGAATAGAGTGTTTGTTCAATTTTTTTTTTCCGGCTCCAAAGACTAAATCTCCTATTTTGTGTTTTTTTTTTTTTTGGGTTTGTAAGAGCTCCTTTGCTTGATGTGATTTTTTTAGGATTTCCTCCTTTCTTGTTCAAGTTGCAGAAATTCTTCCAATTACTTTATAGGAATCGCTCACTCGTTTGTATTTTTAGTGCAAGCCTCGTTATGTTTTTTTCGATTATTTACACTAATTTTTCGTATGCTTTATATTTATTACATGAACTTTTCTTATTTTGAAAATAATTACACAAATTCCTCCTATGTTTTATGTAAAGGATTATTACACTAACCATCCTTATTTTGAAAATAAAACATAAAACATAGAATAGGCCCGTATAATTATTTTTGAAAATAAAAAAGGTCCGTGTAATAAACATAAATCATATGAAAGGTTATGTGAGTCCATTTGGAGCTTAAAAATAGTACACTGACTGTTCGGTCAGTGTATAAGCTCTAATACCATTTTGAATTGAAAACTTTAAAAAAATAACAAACTTTTCAAAGGCAAATCATGAACGAGAGTGAATATCTAATACCACATACTCATAATTTAAGATGTTCGGTCTTGAATACAGAATGTTCAGATATCCAAATCATATTAATATGGTTTTGATATTACTAAATGCCTACTAATGTGCTTTTGGATAATTAACCGTATACAAATGCTCAATTATAAATCAACAAGGATAATACAACATGCAACTTTTTATTCTTATGTGCCATTCATCCCGTTATACTCTCCAATATTATAATGGTGATCTACATTGGGGAGTTTCAAACCTGTTCACCATTGCCTCTAGTTGGCCCCATTCATGCCAGAGGTTATTTCTTGCTTTTAGTAGAGTACAAGATATCTTCAATTTCAGGATACTTAAAGGAATCCAGCAATAGGCTGACGAGTTCTCGAAAGTTTAAGAAATATAAGGCCAACCCTATATTTTATCTAGTGTCAAACACAATGGTGGAGCCAAATGAACCGCGCTTTGGATGGACGTTTGCTCAAACCTGCCATTCATTTAGGGCAGGAATGCCAGCCCAACGAGCATTCTGAAATGGACTGGCCATCTCGCAAATTATAACCCAAAGTAGGCCGCGGAAAGGAAGACTCCATAAGTTCTCATACTATGTAAAGATCAGACCAAAATGAAGGGAGAAGAAGTGAAAGAAAGACGAATATTGACTAGACTTTTCTTATTCAATCTTCTAATAAAAATGAAGATTACTAGTCATATAGAAGTGAGCGATCCAATTGGAGTTACGATACCTGAATCAAAATTTCTTTAGGTAACACAAAAATCAAGAAGATACTCAAACCATTCTATTTGAATGTAGTCCTCACCAAGTTGGACAATAAAACAGATACCAAAATAACGAATCTTAAATAATCAGCAAAGGAATAGTGTAAAAGCAGCAAAACCATAAACATTTGCATAGTAAAAACAAACAATTTGAGATTTCCAATCAACTACTCGTGTAATTGTAAACATTTATTCGAGAGAAGAAAGGCAGAAAGCGGTAGCAATCTCTTGGTCTAATACAAAAAATTTCTCGGTACAACAAAAATATAAAGGATCTCAAATTATTCTCTACAAAAGAGTTTGTAGAAGATAAATTATTGATGCTAGTAAATGAAATTACAATCATACACAAAACTCCTCGTATGATTTGATAATTTTGACGTCTGCAATATATCATACAATGACTGGTACAATGAAGACGATTTCCAGTATCAAGCACCTATAGAGAGAAAATTAATTGGATGAGAAAAAGGGAAAACTAATGTATGATTGATAACAACAGTTTCATCTCATCAATATATATATAAAGAAGATAGCAACTCAACCAGAGCAGGTAAGAATAAATTTTCTACATTGACTATCCTTTCTCAAAATTGTTTAAGCAAATCAACAAACTAAGATAATGCGACAAAATAATATCACTTCTTATATATCCTATAAAGAGCTAAAATAGAATTTGCCATTGCAGGTTCAAGAAATTTGGTCCGCTAAGTAACAAGCCATCTTAATTTAGAGCTACATTGCATAACTGACCCCATTTTACCGAGAACAGAATATTTAATTGTAAGAATCAATCACATTAATACCTCATGTTCCGTGATAGTGGTATGTGGTTACCTCGTGAAGTTCTTCATTCATGACATGTGTACACTATTTCCTGGCGAGGCAAAACAAAATGTCAAAAGAAGAGGACTTTCAGAGTTTCTATTAAAGATCGTTGGACTCTAAAGTTGGCTTCTGAATGAGCTCACAATGGGAAGGATTATCAGAAAAAGGCAACTCTGGCAAAGTATTTGATGAACAAAGTATAATATCTTTATTGATAAGGCGTGCGCACTCAGGACATCCTCATTCATGACGACAATGTCCTTACTGAGGAGATAGTATATGCATTTAAAAACAATCACCTTGAATCAAAAACAAAACTTGCAGGAGGAGAATTTTTCTTGTCAACCATTTCCTCAAAGAGCCAAGGCTTGGAAGTTGGAAACTAGAAGCATCACTAGTTGTTATTGCAGCATTAAAGCTTTACGGCGTGTTAAGGGATGACAAAGCATTTGCATCACATCAACCTAGATCATCATTTGCAGCACATGGATCAAAGTTTACAACTTTACATCCAATTTTAAGATCAAAGCATTGCACCGAAACGGCAGTCCTGTATATTGTTGCAAGGTTAAAAGAGTATGATATCATGTAATAAAGGATCTTATGTGAAGCCATATGGGCTTTTACTTAAAGTAACAACTATCATGTGGGAAAACCTTTCAAGATGTTAACTAGACTAATAAGGAAATATGTAACAATATGGCAGCCTTTTTTTGTATCTATAGCATAATACATTTACATAGAAGATTAATGATCTTATGAATATTTCTTACAACATAATGGTAGAATTATAGATATCATAATACATGGCATGTTGAAAACCAATGCTACGGAAACAAAATAAAGTATCAAGAAATTGTGTACGCATGATCCATCATATGGAGGCTACTAAGAACGAATAATTAGAAAATCAGAGATCTCTGAAAAAATCATAGTTTGCAGTATCGGCCGATATCGATCCGATATGGCCAATACCGATACGGTTTGGCATATCCCGATCCGATACCGACCGATACCTGACCGATACGGTTTGGCATATCCCGATCCGATACCGACCGATACCGACATTGTGGGTCTCTTTTTTTGTCAATTCGACAAAAAAATTGAACGAAAAAGACCAATCAACAAGGATGTAAAAGCATAGTAAAATTGTAAAACCATGTAAAAGAAGAAAACTTATCTATCACATGTAAACCAATCAGCAAGGGTTGATTACTATTTCATTCAATTTCAAAACTATTAAGAAACAACACTGAATATACTTAAAATTATGTCTAAATATATAAAATATTTTCTAAAATGTTAATAATTATTATTTTTCCAATACCAAAAATCCGATACTCTGATCCGAAACCGCAAATACTTCGATCCGAATCCGCCGATCCCATTACTCATAGGAATGGTCCGATACCGATATTGCGAACCTTGAAAAAAACTAGTGGTCTTAGTTAAATCACATGAGGTGGTAGTGCATAACCTATGTTACACATAGACGAATAAGTGAAATATGTCACAAACACGACACTAGTTTTGGCATGTCCAAGGAGCGTCCACGTAATGTTTGACTTATGTCCAACACGCATACCATATGCCACCAAAATTTGAGAATCCGTGCTTCCTAGAGCATAAACCATAAAACTTATGATTTCAAGATTGCTTCTTGCCAATTATACAATTTGAGCCTCAATTTGCTGGCAACAACAACAACAACTATGGCTCATGCAGAAGGTGAGCAATTAGAAACAATTATTTTTAAAATACATCTGGTTGTCATCTTCCCCATCCAGTAACCACATCATGGTTGGGTTCCGTATATCGACATCAATAACTTGTATTTGAGCCACAAGATCATTCAAATATCAAACTCGAAACCCGACCCATTTCTCAAAATGTTGGAAATCAGACACGCCATGCAAACGTTCTGACACCGTGTCTGAGAGTGCCCGCAGCGAAAACTTTAGGCCAACCAACCTGAGATAACCAACCCATGTCTAACGAACACCAAGCACAGATAAAGACAAGTATATGGCGGTGACTACATCACCTGGACAAATTCCAACCTTTATAACTCAGGTGAAATTACAAGATTGACAAAATTAATCTTGAACCATTTGTCCTAATAGATTTAACCCCCTCACCACACTTAAGAAGAAAAGAAAGATATTACAATTGAAATCACTCACCAACCTGTAGCAATCTCCCTGAGCGAAGGCGATGACTCCTCGATCAGATCTCTTTTTTTCTGCTGTCTTGGATCACGAAGTCCTAAGAGCAAATCACATACTTTCTCTTAGATTTTCTGTGGACGAGCACCCCGAATCTCCAACTTGTGCTATCCTTTGTGCCTCCACCCTCCACCTATATTTATAGGATGAGAAATCATATTTTAGGTCATAATAAGATTTCCTAAATAGAAAATCTTAAAATAAGAATCACATTCCACCTAAAATAGCCCAACACCAATTATGAACGTCCAAATATGGTCAAATTAAATATTTTACACAAATTTTAAATCTAATCAATTCTTACATCTAATGTAGATTTCTAAATTATATCAAATCAAATCTTTGACCATATTTGGGCTCCAAAATTCACCAAATCCAGACTGGACACCAACAATCTCCCCCTCCAGTCTGATGTGAAGATGTTCACCACATGGCTTCTCAACTAGACTCCATGCATGTCGTCCCGCGACAGAGTTCCTGCTCCCCCATGCTACCTATCTCCGATCCCCAGAGTTACTTTGCATCTTCCTTCGTCTCCAGCTCCTCGACCGTCACGTCGACGCTAACAGTCATACGTAGCACCTTCTGTACCACTGAGATCCTGCCGACATCAATGACACGGCTGAGACCAAAGTCCCTGACTATCAGTCTTACCGTGAGTCTTGGCTGCATGTTCCCGATTTTTGTCTTCCACCGAAACGTGTTAACGTTCCGACGAGCCTCTTCACCCTTGGCTGGCTCAACCAAGCGGACAGTGCGATTCTCTCGAAATTCGAACTCCTGAATCTGCCCACCTTCGTGTCCGAACTTGAACCTCCCCCATACACATGCGTCCTCGAGCAGAACATCACGCACTGTGCATATCGTCGATGACCCACAGCTCCCCCGTAACTGTGTGGTGATGCTCCCGCCTCATATTGAGTTTGCTGTAAACCTTGATCTCCTCCATGACCTCGAACTGTTGAAACCAATGTCGCTCCGTGAAGCTTTGGCAAACCACCCGTCGCCAAAACCGGATTCGTGAAGCAACCCCTACATGGAGACCGACCAGCTGTCATGGGACCGACATACTGACCCTCAATCTTTGGCTCATCATCATTCGTCGCTTTGTCTCGACGAACCGAATCCTCCGTAATCCTCAAAGTATCTCGAAGTTCCTCCTCAGCAAGTTTCCGACGATACAACTCCTGTCGAATACCCCTCGAGCCTCCATCCGATGTCTGTGGCCTGCTTGTACAACTCAACGGCTTGAGCCTGTACATGCCACAACATAAATCTTCTCGAGTCAGCTATTGGGAACCCTTCGTAAGCATCCAATCTTTGTCCCCAAACAAACTACGACAACCATCATCCGTCAGCCTCCCTACCGAAACCAAGTTGTAGCTCAAACTCGGTACATATCGCACATCCTTGAGAACGAGCTTCTCACCAAGCTCCGTTGTCAAGTGCACATCACCGATGCCTATAACTACAGCCGTCCCCTTGTTTCCCATCTTCACACGTCCAAACCTGACGCCGTGGTATGACATGAATATCCTCCTATATGGAGTGGCGTGATACGACGCCCCTGTGTCCATGACCCAATCGCCATCATGACACATGCCACAAGATTCCTCTGCGTTGGTTGCTGCGATAATGAGATCTCCCATAGCCGTATGATCCTCCGATCATCCTTGCTTTTGGCCTTCTTAGCTTTGAGCTTCATGCAGTTTCTCTTGATATGACCACTTTCGTCACAGTGATAGAAGTCCTCCTTGCAGTCCACAGTCGCAAGATCCCGATAACACCCCCCTCCCGTCCTCGCCTGTGACTTGAGTCTTCCCTTCCCGTAGGAAGCCACCAGAGCGAACTCCTGCGACGATTCCACTTGCTTACGCAGGATCTCCTCGTTCAACAAGCTGCTTTTGACTGCCTCCATCGTGACAACTCCACCAGGCGCGGAGTTGCTCTCCAACACCACCAACGTCTTCCAGCTTTTCGGCAGAGAACTCAAAAGCAAAAGGGCCTGAAGCTTATCATCAGTCACCATCTTCATCGCAGACAGCTGATTGATAATATCCTGAACCTCGTTCAGATGTTATGCCACTGGGGCACCCTCCGTGTACTTCGAGTTGACGAGTTGGCGAATCAGAAAAGCCTTGTTGCCAGCCGTCTTCCTTTCGTACAGCGACTGCAGCTTCTCCCATAATGCTTTTGCTGAACTCTCCATGGACACGTGGCGAAACACCGAGTAGTCAAACCATTGGCAGATGAATCCAACGGCCTTCCGATCCAGTCGTTTCCATTCTTCAGCAGCTTTGTCCGATGGCTTAGCGTTGTCGTCCTCCAACGGACCATGCAAGTCCTTGCACCATAGTAGATCCTCCATCCTTGGCATCCAAATCGCCCAATTTCCCTCTGTGAGGGTGATCATACGAGTGTTCATCTGCTCCGTAGATATAGTTGAGAGAACCAAAACCAATAACTCTGATACCAGATGTTAGAAATTGGACACGCACTGCAAGCGCTCCGACACCGTATCTGAGAGTGCCCGCAGCAAAAACTTTAGGCCAACCCACCTGAGATAACTAACCACTGTCTAACGAACACGAAGCACAGATAAAGATAAGTATATGACGGTAACTACGTCACCTGGACAAATTTTAACCTTTATAACTCAGGTGAAATTACAAGATTGACAAAATTAATATTGAACCCTTTGTCCTAATAGATTCAACTCCCTTACCATACTCAAGAAGAAAAGAAAGAGAATACAATTGAAATCACTCAATTGAAATCACTCACCAACCCGTAGCAATCTCCCTGAGCGAAGGCGACGATTCCTCGATCAAATATCTTTCTTTCTTCTGTCTTGTATGACGAAGTCCTAAGAGCAAAGCACGGACTTTCTCTTAGATTTCCTGTGGACGAGCACCCTGAATCTCCAACTGTGCTATCCTTTGTGCCTCCACCCTCCACCTATATTTATAGGATGAGAAATCATATTTTATGTCATAATAGGATTTTCTAAATAGAAAATCTTAAAATAAGAATCTTATTCCACCTAAAATAGTCCAACACAAATTATAGACGTCCAAATATGGTCAAATTAAATATTTGATACAAATTTTAAATCTAATCAAATCTTACATTTAATGTAGATTTTTAAATTATATCAAATCAAATCTTTGACCATATTTGGACTCTAAAATTTACCAAATCCAGACTGGACCCCAACACAAAATTCATCCACGGCTCGATAGTTTTTGTGCAGCCACATGTACTTTAACATGGTGTATCAGCGCAGCAACCCGGGTCAAAAATCTCGTCTCACGCACATTTTAAACGGGTTTTTTGCACAAGAAACAATTATATTGTTGATTCAGCTCTGTCTACTCATAAAAGGATGGGCATCCTACGAAACATGCTACTAACAAACGCAGAAACAAGATGCGTCAAATACATGTTGGTTTTGGTTTTGTTTGTTTCTTGCAAAAGTTCAATTCCTCTCCCTTTCTTTAGTCCCACATCGGATGGGGCAAAGCCTTCCTATGTACATATATTAGTTTCTCTCCTTTGCTCTATTAAGTTGTTGTGTGGGGAACCCCTTGGGCCACACGCGCGCGCCGCCGCCGCCGCCCGGCCCGGCTCGGCTCGGTTCGGTTCAGCGCGCGTAACGGGTGCGGGTACGCATCCACATCTGCGGGCGCCGAATGCCGATCCGATTTCCTCTTCGGGTTCGGGCTGGGACCCTAAAAATCTTTTTGCTCCTCTTCTTTCTTTCATTTAATTTTTCTTAAACGTTGGAATTAATTTCTGAACGTTACAATTGTTTGAACGTTACAATTTTTCATGTCCAGATTCATTTCGTAACGGCTGAATTAATCGTAAATTTAATTCTGACCGTTGCACAATTGTATTATATATTCGGACTGAATTCTTTGTAAAATCGTTCAGAAATTTTTCATACTCCAAACCTCTGTCAACATTCTGTTTAATCTCCATCGTCTCCAAGCTCTGGGCAGAGCTAAGTTCTGGTCGTTCTCTCCAAGTCGTGTGCGGCAACGATATTCCGGTAGTGCGGGGGTTTTACCACTAGGAGCGTCGGGAACGTCTGCACACAGATCCCGAATAAACTCTTAGGGCAGTGCTTCGTGCACGACTTCCCCAGAGGCCGGTAAATCAGTTTTATTTTATTTTTATTTTTATTCTGATTTTTCAAAAAGAAAAACAACAAAATTTCTAACAATCTAAGAGTTTATTTTTTGTTAGAATTGATTCACTGTTAGTTTAAATTTACAATTGTTTCAAGAGTAACTATTGAAGCATTTTTTAAACAATCTCTATACTGTCGGAAGAAACAATCTCTATACTGTCGGAAGAAATATTTGGGAAACTTCTATACTGTTAGAAAACTTTTAATACTGTTGTCTAATACTGTTGTTAATATTGTTAGTTATATAGCAATCTTATAGCAATTCTAATATTGTTAAAATTTGAATCAACTTTCATTATTCACCAATTCTTCTAACAATTGTTTAATACTGTTAATTAATACTGTTGGTTATATAGCAATTCTTCTAACCATTTTTAATACTGTAATAATTCTTCTAGAAATTTTTTAATACTGTTTCTATAGCAATTTGTTCACAAAATTCATTTCAATTGTAACCTACAATTTGCAACCTTTGTTAGAAAATATTTCTACCAATTTTATAACAAATTACTCTTTCTACAGAGTCATTATTCAAATTGCTTAAATTTGCCTAAAGTGTCTTACTATATTGTCTGTTTAAGCAAATTCTTCTAGCAATTTGTTACTGTACCAATCTTTTAATATTGTAGAAATTTGCAATACTGTAGCAATTTGTTAGAATAGAAATTTTGATCCAAATAGCTACTGTTGAATTTGACTGTAACATTTTATTCACAACTTGTTACTTTTATTCACAACACTGTTACTGTTACTTTGTTCACAACTAACAGTAAGTGTATACAGTGTTTTATTCTCAAATATTTGTTCAAGCAATTTGTTACAATCCCGAAACTTCTAATTTGTTACACTTTTGTTCACAACACTGATAAAACATTTTGTTCACAACAAAATAGCACTTAGTATTTTTGAAATTTCTAACCAATAGTTACTGTTACCGCTACTTCTAGCAATTTCTTAGAATCCCGAAAAATTGTTACAATTGCTTAAACATACTGTAGTAATTTATTTGTTACAATTGATTTCTAGAAATTTGTTAGAATTGATTTTCACTATTAGCTTCTCACTATTTGCTTCTAATTGATAGCTAATAAAATTTGCTTCATTTTAATCACTTAGTATTTTTGAAAGCAATTTTGGACCAAAAGAAAATAGTTTAAGGAAATTGCAAATAAAATCTTCAAATCTAAAGTTTCAAAGTAGAGACAAACTCGGGCACAAGCCGAAAGGGTCCTTCTGTCAACCGGGTGTAAACAACCCTAAGCGACACGGTACTTAAGAGTCTTCGGACCGCCGCTAGCTGGGAACCGGCCCCTACAGCTAACCTGAGTTGATCAACACTTGAAAAACTAAAGATTTTAAGATTGTTTAGCAAAGACCACCTAAACTATTATCTTGTAGAAGGCCAAGGAAAACCCAAGTCTAATTTTCCTTATAAACCCAAAAATAATTTCTTCAAGAAGAAGGAAAACTTTCAGCCTAACCACCAAAACCATCATCACCAAAACCAAAAACCTAGAAACTTTAGTCAGACTCAGTTAGACCAGAAGCGAACATGCTTCACCAAGGTTCTTCGAGTTCCTTCAGGTCTGTAAGCTTTCAACCCCTTATTAACCTCCCTTACCATTCTGATGACTGGTGGTTGAATTCTGGAGCTAATGTTCACGTTACATTTGATCGCTCCTGTTTTTCAAACTATCAGGAATCAAGTGGAGGAGGTGTGACCCTAGGAGATGGCTCAACGGCACAAATTATTGGAAGAGAAAAAGTTAACCTGAAGATGACATCAGGAAAAATCTTAACTCTTCATGATGTTCTTCATGTGCCGTCTGTCAGGAGAAACCTAGTTAGTGGATCCCTTCTTGTAGCCTCAGGATACAAAATTATAATGGAGGCAAATAAAGTAGTTTTTTCTAAGCATGACTCTTTTATAGGAAAAGGCTTTGTAAAAGACGGTCTTTTCATTTTAAGTACAATGAATAAAATGTATGATGGTTCTCTCATTGTCTCTAATATAGAATCTTCAAATGTTTGGCATGGCAGACTAGGTCATGTGAACCTAGGCTCTATTAAAAGGATGATGACCTTAGATCTTATTCCCAAGACTCCAATAGATGACAAACACAAATGTGAGATTTGTGTTCAAGCCAAACACACTAGATTACCATTCAAATCTGTAGAAAGAAATTCGAACCTTCTAGAACTTATCCATAGTGATGTATGTGACTCAAATAGGATTTTGACCAGAGGCGGTAGAAAATACTTTGTTACATTTATAGATGATTATTCAAAGTATTGTTATATCTACCTTCTCAAAACCAAAGATGAAGTTCTAGATAAATTTAAGGTCTACAAATCTGAAGCTGAGAATCAATTAGAAAGGAAGATTAAGATCCTTAGATCTGATCGTGGTGGAGAATATACCTCAAACGAAATGACTAACTTCTGTGAAGAACATGGAATAATTCATGAGGTAACTGCTCCATATTCACCTCAGTCTAACGGAGTTGCTGAACGCAAGAACCGCACTCTGTTAGATATGGTGAATGCCATGCTTCTCAGCTCTGGTGCTCCTGATAACTTGTGGGGAGAAGCCCTTTTAACTGCCTGTTACATTCTTAATAGGATTCCTAGTAAGACAAAAGATAAGACTCCCTATGAGCTGTGGAAAGGTAGAGCACCTAGGATTAATTACCTTAGAGTTTGGGGATGCCTTGCTAAAGTCGGAATTTCCGAACCTAAAAAGAGGAAGATTGGTCCCAAGACTGTAGACGTTGTTTTCATAGGATATGCCTTAGACAGCTATGCCAATAGATTTCTAGTGACTCACTCAGAAGTAAATAAAATCTCTAACAATACCATTATAGAAGCAAGAGATGCAGTTTACTTTGAAAACATATTTCCCTTTAAGGATAGAAATTCAATCTCTTCCTCCATACCCTCTACTAGTTCTCATGTCCAAATACCTAGCTCTCATTCTGAACAAGACTTAGAACCAAGACGGAGTAAAAGGAATAGGATTGAGAAAAATTTAGAAGGATTCTTCACATTTTTGATAGAGGGTGATCCCTCAACTTATGAAGAAGCAATGTCGTCTCCTGATGCTCCCTTCTGGAAAGAAGCCATTAACAGTGAATACAACTCCATCATGGAGAATAACACTTGGTTTCTAACAGATCTACCTCTAGGGAATAAACCAATAGGTTGTAAGTGGATTTTCAAGAAGAAACTCAGAGCCGATGGTACTATAGAGAAATACAAAGCTAGATTAGTTGCTAAGGGTTTTACCCAGAAGAAAGGGTTAGATTATTTTGATACCTACTCTCCTGTAGCTAGGATCACATCCATTAGAACTCTCTTGGCCTTAGCATCCATTCATGATATGCTAACCCATCAAATGGATGTAAAGACAGCATTTTTGAATGGAGATATAGAGGAAGAACTTTATATGGACCAACCTGAAGGTTTCATTGCTAAAGGTCAAGAAAAGAAAGTTTGCAGACTAGTAAAATCCCTCTATGGCCTGAAACAAGCTCCCAAACAATGGCACAATAAATTTGACAAAGTAATTTGTGTATATGGTTTTTTGTCAAATGAGTATGACAAATGCATATACTCTAAAGGTACATGAAAAAGTTGTGTCATTTTATGCTTGTATGTAGATGACATCCTTATCCTAGGTTCATCACTGGAATTGATAAATATTACAAAGAACTATTTATCTAGCCAGTTTGATATGAAAGACCTAGGAGAAGCCAACTTAATTTTAGGAATGCAAGTGACCAAAGACAAAGAGGGTTATACTCTATCTTTAGCACATTCAATTGAAAAAATGCTAAAAAGATTTGAGTTATTTGATAAGAAACCTGTCTTTACTCCTTATGACAGCAGTATTGTACTGAAAAAGAATGAAGGACCACCTTTGGAACAACATAAATATTCACAGATGATAGGCTCCCTTATGTATATAACCAACAGGATAAAACCTGATATTGCATTTGCTATTGGGAGACTAAGCAGATATACCAGTAACTCAAACCAGTCACATTGGACTGCCTTGGATAGGGTATTTAGATATCTCAAGGGCACCCTAGACTACAAACTTCATTTTACTAGGCACCCTGATATCATAGAAGGTTATTCAGATGCAAACTGGGTAACCGACTCACATGATATAAAATCTACTACTGGATATGTATTTACTCTAGGAGGAGCTGCGATCTCCTGGAGCTCTTGTAAGCAAACTATCATAGCTAGGAGTACAATGGACTCCGAAATGATAGCTTTAGATACAACTTGCACAGAAGCTGAATGGCTTAAAAATCTCATTATGCATATACCTGTTTCTCTTAGTCCTGTTCCTGCAATTTCTATAAATTGTGATAATAAATCTGTTATTGAACTACTAAAGCATGATTCTGTGAATGCTAAGATGAACAGGCACCTGCAGCTGCGCTTCAAGTCAATAAAAAGCCTACTAGGCAAATATGTGGTTGTTCTTGACTATATAAAGTCAGAAAAGAACCTTGCAGATCACTTGACGAAGGGTCTGTCTAGGACTTTGATCCTAGAATCATCGAGGGGGATAGGGTTAAGCCCATAAGTTAGTCACCAGCAGTGGCAACCCAACCGAGTCTGACTGGAGATCCCAAGAAGCCGGTTCAATGGGTAGAAACAAGCTGAACTTAGGTGACTTTATGGAACACTGACTCGAGATTAAAATCTCATTAAAATAAAGCCCAAGTGGCTGTACATGTGTACAATGACTCTCCATCCCTATGGTGACAGTGTTCCTGTGTGATATGGTTAGGATGCGTTTAAACTCTTAATAGGTCCAAGCTGTAATGCTAGGTTGATTCATATCACCAACCATTAAGGACTTACCTATATGAGAGGTCGTGAAGGCCGCGACTATGGGACAGGGCGATCCCAGACAACTCTCATGAATGTGGAAAGTGCGCATGGCCATTTAAAAGCGCCACCCGATAGACCAAGGACCTCTAGCGTACTATGTGTGCTATTTTTCTAAATCTGGTTCAAGAAGTCTGATTCAAGGCATAGTCCATCAAGCACTTCTTCAGATTAAGACAATAGTCACTACGTGAGATTCAAGGCTGTAGTCCATCTCATCTATGCATAGTATTTTACTGCCCAGATGCTCTCTCTCTCTCTCTATTTACTTCACTCTTATCTCTGTTTCGGAACTTGACCTTTTGGGGGGGGATTGTTGGTTTTGGTTTTGTTTGTTTCTTGCAAAAGTTCAATTTCTCTCCCTTTCTTTAGTCCCACATCGGATGGGGCAAAGCCTTCCTATGTACATATATTAGTTTCTCTCCTTTGCTCTATTAAGTTGTTGTGTGGGGAACCCCTTGGGCCACACGCGCGCGCCGCCGCCGCCGCCCGGCCCGGCTCGGTTCGGTTCGGCGCGCGTAACGGGTGCGGGTACGCGCCCACATCTGCGGGCGCCGAATGCCGATCCGATTTCCTCTTCGGGTTCGGACTGGGACCTTAAAAATCTTTTTGCTCCTCTTCTTTCTTTCATTTAATTTTTCTTAAACGTTGGAATTAATTTCTGAACGTTACAATTGTTTGAACGTTACAATTTTTCATGTCCAGATTCATTTCGTAACGGCTGAATTAATCGTAAATTTAATTCTGACCGTTACACAATTGTATTATATATTCGGACTGAATTCTTTGTAAAATCGTTCAAAAAAATTTCATACTCCAAACCTCTGTCAACATTCTGTTTAATCTCCATCGTCTCCAAGCTCTGGGCAGAGCTAAGTTCTGGTCGTTCTCTCCAAGTCGTGTGCGGCAACGATATTCCGGTAGTGCGGGGGTTTTACCACTAGGAGCGTCGGGAACGTCTGCACACAGATCCCGAATAAACTCTTAGGGCAGTGCTTCGTGCACGACTTCCCCAGAGGCCGGTAAATCAGTTTTATTTTATTTTTATTTTTATTTTTATTCTGATTTTTCAAAAAGAAAAACAACAAAATTTCTAACAATACATTGCACGGGAATTTCGTCGAACACCTACCGGGCTTGAAGATTTTTAGGTGCAGATCTTCTTGAGCTTGTCGGCTGCCGACTGATCCACCGAATACTGCAGACGTACACAAAAAGCCCAACTCATTCATTCAAGCATTGATAGTAATGAGAGAGAGAGAGACAGAGAGAGAGAGAGAGAGAGAGAGAGAGAGAGAGATGTAGACCTTATTGTGAGGACCCATAGGGAGTGGTTGTAGGCGCGGGCGGAGGAGGAGCTCCGGGAGGGAGGTGGGGGAGTGTTGGTCGAGCTCTCTGTAGTTGACGAAGTTCTCCCGCGCGTACTTGCAATTAGGGGTAAGTATTTGGTTATTTCGGTTATAACCGAACCGAATTTAGTAAAACCGAAAAAATCGAATTAAATATTAACCCAACCGAAAGTGAACCAAAAATACACATAATCGAAATAAATCGAACCGAATTACTTTTCTCGGTTTTTTGGTTTATTCGGTTTATATCGGTTGGGCCGATATTTGTTAATGGGCCCATTTATTTAGTGGGCCAAATTTTTAATGGGTGAGTAATTTAGTGGACCAGTTTTTTTAATGATCATTATTAGTAAGTAGACCGTATACAAAAACTTGGTCCAGTAAAACACAGCAAAATGTACATAGCAGTAGAATATCCAGCAGTAGAATATCCAGAACAAATAACAAATATTTCAATGATAACTAGAATTACAAAAATACAAAATTTGAAAAGAACCATAGTAGACAGTAAAATGTACATACAAAAACTTTCATGTGTTCAGCCATACAATGTGTGGAGCCATATAATTTGGACAGTAAACTGTACATACAAAATTACAAAATTGGGCAATAAACGGCACATACACAATTTCATATCAGTAGAATTACAAAATTACAAAAGTTGACGGAGTACAACTGAAAATTTTGGCAGTAAAAATACAAAATTGGGCAAGTAAATAAATGTGAAAAATTTCATGTGTTCAGCCATCCCCAAGCAAGAGTCTTACAGCAAGACCCCACAGAAAAGTGAGGATGTATCACATTTCTTTTGAAGTATAGAAACTGTATAGAATCTTTGAATGCTCAGATTGATAGTTTTTGCATCAATAGATGTATTGTAGTATTTGTCCACTACTCAATAATGTCATCTCATTATTGCCCTTCTCTTTAGATTTGTTAGTAATTTATTTTGTAAAACAAAAAAATACTAATACAGAAGTTACCTGAATAGCAGCTACAAATTCATATTCATTTTTCTATAGCACCAGGGAATTAGCTCCAGGAACGGTCACCATTTTTTGCCAACCAAATTAGCGAATCCTCATTTTTCTATAGCTCCAGGGAATTAGCTCCAGGGAACGGGCACCATTTTTTGCCAACCAAATTAACCAATCCTTCTCCAGCATCTTATCACAATGAACAACAACAACAACAACAACAACAACAACATAAGCAAAGAAATTCTAGAAAGAAAATAGAATTTGAAACAAGAATGCATGATTTCAAAGTACATCCAACTTAGCTTTCTTTAGTTGATTTTCTGGGATAGCTAAAGAATGGCTAGCTAGAAGATGTACACTTTGTTTTATTTACATGATGGAGCAAGAAAAAGTGTGGTTTGAAGTCTTTGAAGCTCATATAGACATTTTGTGCATCAATAGATGCAGTGTAGTATCTGTCCATTTTTTTCATGTTATCTCATCATTGTCCACTTTCTTCATATTTGTTAGTAAGTTCTAATTGAATAAAACAAGTAAACTATATTGCTATAAAGCAAAAAAAAAGATACCTGAATTATCATAGGAGTTCAAGTTGCAATCCATAACCGAACTCGAAACCGACAACCGAATAGTGGATTATTAAGAATCGAAAAATGTATATTTCTGCAAGTTGCAAGTTGCAATGCGACATTTGTGCAAACTGGCACTATACGCATAGTTGACTAGTCCTGCAAACAAATTCCATTTCCAGCTACAAATATATTTCAAATTTCAATTCCCAGACACAGACGAGAGAGAGAGAGAGAGAGAGAGAGAGAGAGAGAGATTCTTACAGCGATTCATGTAAAATCCAAGCCAATGATCCAACTCCGAGTCCAACCCACAATACATGCATAATTAACAAATAAGTATTACTATGAGAATTAAAGATACATAACATAAACTAGAATAAAAGATCCAATGCACATATCTTCTATATGAAAAAATATAGAACTGACATGCAAATTGGGACTGGTGTTAATGTTAATGTTCTAAAACAAATATGTTAGATCTTAAATTACTAACATGAAAAATATATAGATCTGACAAGAAAAAAAATTACTTACAGTCTAAAATGTAGAACTTACATGAAAAAATATAGATCTGGCATGAAAATAAATTGCTTACAGTCTAAAATATAGATCTGACATAAAAAAAATATAGATCTGACATGAAAATAAATTACTTACAGTCTAAAATGTAAATCTGACATGAAAATATTTAGATTTGACATAAAAATAAATTACATACAGTCTAAAATGTAAATCTGACATGAAAATAAATTACTTACAGTCTAAAATGTAGATCTGACATAAAAAATATATAGATCTTATATGAAAATAAATTACTTACTGTCTAAAATATAGATCTGACATGAAAAATATATAGATCTGACAAGAAAATAAATTACTTACAGTCTAAAATGTAGAACTTACATGAAAAAATACATATCTGACATAAAAATAAATTGCTTACAGTCTAAAATATAGATCTGGTATGAAAAATATATAGATCTGATATGAAAATAAATTACTTACAGTTTAAAATGTAGATCTGCCATGAAAAAAAATATAGATCTGATATGAAAATAAATTACTTATTGTCTAAAATATAGATCTGACATGAAAAATATATAGATCTGACAAGAAAAAAAAATTACTTACAGTCTAAAATGTAGAACTTACATGAAAAAGTATAGATCTGACATGAAAATAAATTGCTTACAGTCTAAAATATAGATCTGACATGAAAATAAATTACTTACAGTCTAAAATATAGATCTGACATGAAAAAAATATAGATCTGATATGAAAATAAATTACTTATTGTCTAAAATATAAATCTCACATGAAAAATATTTAGATCTAACATGAAAATAAATTACTTACAGTCTAAAATGTAGATCTGACATGAAAATAAATTACTTACAGTCTAAAATGTAGATCTGACATGAAAAAAATATAGATCTGATATAAAAATAAATTACTTAGTCTAAAATATAGACCTGACATGAAAAATATTTAGATCTGACATAAAAATAAATTACTTACAGTCTAAAATGTAGATCTGACATAAAAAAATATAGATCTTAAATTGGAAAGTATAAATAAACATAAAAGTATAGATATGAACATAAACAATCTAAAATATAGATGTACAAATTGGAATAATAACATTAGATGTAGATGTAGTCTGTAGATCTAAAATACTTACAGATCTAAAAAAAATGGACACTATAAATCAAATCGACAATATATACTTACAGATTTAAAATATAGATGTAGATCTGGTCTACAAGTAGTCCCCAAACAGTAGATCTAAACTCAGATCATAATTTTTAAGGTTGATCTGAACTAGGATTTCGACAGAGGGGAGGGAGGTTTGGGAGAGGAGGCTCGAGAGTGGCCGAATGGGAAGGAGGGGAGGAGGACGAGGGCTGGGTCACGACGAAGGGACCGGCGAGTCGGAACTCGGAGAGGAGAGGAGAGGAGAAGACTCGGGAGTGGAGTGAGGAGAGGGAGCGGCTTGAGGAATCTGAGAGTTTGAGAGAGGAAAGAATGTTAGGGTTAGGTTCGTTTTTTTACGGAGAGTGAAATTACAGAGGAGTATTTACGTAATTGTACATGGGTTAACCGGTTTTCGGTTTTAAACCGAAACCGAACCCTCCACCCGAACCCGAAACCGAATATCGTTTAGTGGATTTTCCACAACCGAACCCGACCCGATATTTTCCACACCCGATCCAAATCGGGTCGGATCGATCCGGTTTTCGGTCTAGACCCGTTTTATGCTCAACCCTACTTACAGTACTTGGATCGAGTTATAAGTTTGGTCCCAATAAGTGCCTTCATTCTTTTCGCACTGACTCCAAATTCATAAGTAAATTTTTTTTCCTTATAGGATTGCTTATGTACTTATTATATCCGAAAAGTCTATTATATTTATGCACCAAAAAAAAACACTTGTCTAAATTACTGATTTTTCTATATATAAATCTAATCTTTTCTTCATTTCCCTTTGTACTTTCTAACAACCAAGAATCTCCTCTCTTTTCTATCTAAAATAGTTCCAAATTGATATTATTTTAATGCTTTAAAACTATAATTTTGTCTATGACAAATAGAACACATTATGTGTATTTGTGTTGAACTAAATATTTTTGTAATTGAAGTAGGCCTACATATTTTTTATTGTCATATATTATCCATGTTTTATATGAGAGGACATAATAGTAAAATAATACTTATAAGTAAAAAAAAAATCACTTTTAAGTGAAAAAAAATCACTTACGAGTGAAAAAAGAAACAGATTTTATAAGTGCACTTATAAGTGAAATGGAATAAGTTACACTTATAAGTGACGTTCACTTATAATTTGAAAAAAAAAAATCATAATTCTTAGTTGTTGCTAAATTTTCCTAATAATCTCTCTTAAAAGTTTAAAATCCTTAGTTTGTATTGCCAATTGGGTGGGACCAATAATCCACCAATAATTTAATTGTCCAATTTCTAGTTTCTAAATTCAGAATGTAGGAGCTCATTCTGTAGAATAGTATAACTTAATTGGAGATCCATAATAGTCTCATTACAACTACATTAGCTATAGTCTGGATCTAAAATTTTTTACATTCAAAATGTACAAGCTCATTTTGTAGAATAGTAATGCTCAATTGGAACCCCAATGACGAGTCCATTTTTGTTTGTCCACAAAAACTTGGGTGATGTTCACCATTCCACTAAAACAATGCCACGCCTCAATATAAATTCTCTTTTGTTTTTAATTTAATTTCTCTCCCCTCATAATAATAAAAATAATAATTTTAAATTGACACGTGACAATTCTTGATTGCATGATGAACATTATCCAAGTTTTTTGGGTGAACAAAAATAGACCCATGCATGATGGTCTCAAATCATTTTAATTTTGAAAATAAGTTAGAAATGAGGGAGTAAAAATAGTTCAAATGTGTCCCAACACTTTTTCTATTATTCCCACACGAGCTCAATCCATTCTAGAATTTTTATTTATTTATTATAAACTTATGCTCCAAAATGTATTTTTAAGTTCCATTTATTGGAGATGCTTGGGGATTGTTTGGTTCTTAGTGCTTCCGTAGTTCTTCAACTTCTCTTATTTGCTATATATCCTAAAATAAGGATGGAGAACTTGGAGATTCATAAACTTCAGTCAATATAAACTAGTCTCATGACACATAGGATTAAGTTTCCATGTTTCTTGCTAAGATCCAAGCCAAAATGGTAGTAACTTTAAGTACTTTTATCTCTATTTCTTTGGATTTCAAGTTTAGTTTTTCTTCAACCAAACACAATAATTTAAAAACGAGAGAACAAGAACTTGATCATGTGATCCACCATCATAGTTATTTTGGTTGATCATGTGATCCACTATCATAGTTCTTTGGCTTATGTGATATATAATACGACAACTGTCATAACAAATTTTAATCTAAAAAATTAATTATCTAATTTTTTAAATTTAAATTTAAATTTTAATTTTAAAATTTGTCATATTAACCGTGATGTTAGTTGACAATAAGAAGAAATAATTTGAAAGAAGACTTTAATATAAATAACATAGTATTCCAATTTTGGCATTAATAATTACTCGCATAAAACATTAAGCACATATATATTTGACTGACCCCAACAAACCAATTCAAACAGCCTTTTCCCTCCCTCCAACTCCAACCACCCATTTCCCACCAAAAAAGGTTACTCCTGCCTAATCATGAACATCATATACATGAATATAATCCTCTCCTTCTATCCTCCCTCCTCCTCCCCCCAATAGCTTAGCCAAAGGAGAGAGATACGACACGACACAACACCAAACAAACAATGGGCTCCACACATATCCTCAGCCTCTTCTTCTTTTTCTTCGTCGTCGTCGTCCTCCTCTCCGCGGTCCCCTCCAGCATCGCCGCCCGCTCCCCCCGAACCTCCCCCTTATGCCTCCAGAAGGACATGCGCTTCCCCGCGCTATGCCAGTCCGTCGTCGACGCCCACCTCCCCGACTCCCCGAATGCCCTCCTCCGTGCCGCCATCAGCGACGCCGTTGCTCTCGCGGGCAGAGCAGAGGCGAAGGCCGAAGGCCTCGGGAACGACGGGTGCTCCTCGGCCTTCGACGACGCCGGGGACTACTTCCAGAAGGCGCTCGGGTACCTCGACGCGGGAGCCAGGCTCGACCTCCTGACCGAGCTGAGCGCGACGATGGGGGCGCTCCAGTCGTGCAGCGACGAGTTCGACGTCGACGCAAGGGAGTCCCCCGTGGGGGCAGCCTATACCAGGTTGTTCAGGCTGGCGGTAGTTAGCCTCACGTTGGCTGCCGATAATTTGAAGTGAGAGAGGGAGAGATTAACGTTGTTTCCTCTTTTGGCAAGCTGTAATCAATTTCATCATGTTAAGATGATAATACATGAGAGACTATCGAAATTATATATTGATGGCAAATCACATTTTGGGATGGTCTCAGAGATGTATTAAAAAACTCGGTTTCAGATTCTTCCAATCAGTATCAATTTTGGTACGTACTAAGGAATTTTGGTGGTTTTGTATAGGACACACGAAAATTGGTGTTATATTTATGTCTCCGCATGTATTATTTCGTGTTTTATTCGCGTCTGTGTAACACATGCTTCACCGATTTCAGACCCTCTTGATCCCGATCCCGTCCCGACTATATATATATATATATATATATATATATATATTTGGGTGTAATCTAGTGGTAAGAGTATGGGACATGGTCGTGTAGGTCCGGAGTTCGAACACTTTTTGCATCCCGAAGTATCCTTCTATTCACACTCGTTGGATGCGCTTTAAGTCATCTAATCTTAACCATTGATAAATCAACGGTTAAAATTAGATGACTTAAAGAACCATCCAACGATGTGAATAGGGAGATGCTTGGGGAATACAAAAATGACATATGAACCAATGACTCATATTGTACAATGAGTCATTGGTTTCACGATTTTGGACTCTCTCGATCCTAATCGTGATCCTGATTATGTATATATGGAAAATGGTATATGAACCAATAAGTATGAGCCATTGATTCATATACCATTTTTCATGCATCATCGGAGTCGTGGCTCGATCCTGAGATCATTCGTCACCCAGCCGTCCCTCAGTCTTATACCTCTCCTCATTGACCACTAGGTCACAGTGTGTGTGTGCCCGCCAAGAACCTCTAGCTCAAGTAGTTAGAGTGAAAAATATCCCCCACAGAGGTTGCAGGTTTGAGCAACATGAAAAGCATATTTAATTTTATGTGGAAAAAATAATGTGAGGACAGCCAGAATGCAGGCTGAGTGCGGGCCTTCGGGCTGGGATTGTGGCCTTCTGGGCGGGAATATGTAACACAATTACCTATATATATATATATATATATATATATATATATATATATATATATATATATATATAAACTGTTGGATCTGTCTTTTTGTTCCGTACAGATTAGATCCTTAAACTACTCAATTTTTTTACGATATTTTGAACTAATCTATACGATTAAAAGAGACAATACTGTTATTTCGGGGATAATTGAGGGATACTTCTCTCTCTCTCTCTCTCTCTCTCTATATATATATATATATATATATATATATATATATATATATATATATATATATATATATATATATATATAATAATAATAATCTTGTATTTGTTGACTGTGTGTTCTCACACATAGAGAGCAAACCCAACTTCCTAAAGACATGCTCTTGATCCATTTTTTTCTCAACCCATTCTTCCTCTTGAACTATTCCTAGCCACTTATTTTTTCATGTTGGCTCCTTATTGGGAGGGTGACTCATGAATTGTTGCTCAAATTTAGCCTTTAGTTGAGGTTGGTAACCTATTTATACCACCCTCCTCTCAATTGATGAGTTAGAGAGATAGAAAAAAGCCTTCAAAGTTTACTCTTCCTTTGATCCAAAAATCAAAAGCAAACATCTGTTCCACCTCCATTCTCTTCCGTGTTTCGTTCTGGGCAAGGCTAAGTTCGGGTCGCATCTCTCGAAGTTGTGTGCGACAACGAGAAGCCGGTAGTACTGGGGGTTTTACCACTAGGAGCATCTGAGAACAGTCTGCACATAGACCTCGGATCAACTCTTAGGGCAGTGCGTTCAGCACGACTTTCCCATAGGCCGGTAACTCTGAACTCATTTTTATTTTAGTTGCATATTTGCTGAAAGAAATGGAAAGAATGTTAAATTATTTCTAACAATCTAAGAGTTGATACTTAGTGAAGCACTTGTCGTTTAGTTTACTGTCGTTCAAAATAATTTTGTTCAACGAGTTTCTTTACAACTTGTTGTTATCATTATATTGCATTTGTTAGTATTAACAAATCTTCACACTATTGTAAAACAAGTAGTGGACCTTTTTTGAACATACTGGTTTCCAAATCTTCTTTCTCAATATTGCACTTATAAAATATTTTATTTGTCAGCAAAGCTTGATTTTCCATAAACTTATTTTTTGAACACTGTCATATTAGTGTTGCATAAGAGAATTGTTAACGTGGCCTAACTGTTAAATAGTTTAGCACTATCAGCAAATATCCTTAACACTGTTAACGTATCTGTGTTAAAGTTGTTACTTCTAATACTTAGCAAAATTGGTTGGAAAGTGCTAATACACGGATAAATTTTTTTTAAATACACTATTAGCGATTTTGTTAGAACAGCATTAATTGCTTACTTAATAATTTCAAGACTATTACATAACAAAGTGTTGTTAACTAAAGTTCCTTTGTTCATTGTCGGCAAAATTTTAAAATTAAAATAAATAAAAAAAATTGTTGAACATATAGTGCTACAAATTTACAAAACTGCTTGTTCATCATTTAGATCAATACAGTTGTTGTTGCTTGCTGCTTTAAGAATTAGAGTATATAAATCATTGTCAGCTTTAATTATTGATCAGTATATTCTATTTAATATACTTTATTTATTCTGTTGGAACATAGAACCTAACTTTTACTCCTGTGTCATTAAATTTTCTTTTGATACATTCAATATTTTTTAAGTTTAAGGAATTAGTTTATTGACCTTGCGAATTCTTTTAAATCTAAAGTTCTAAAAAGTAGAGATAAGCTTGGGAACAAACTGAAAGGGTCCTTCTGTCAAACGGGTGTAAACAGCCCTAAGCGACACGGTATTTAGTGTCTTCGGACCACCGCTAGCTGGGAACCGGCCCTTACAGCTAACCCAAGTTAATCAAAACTTGATAGAATAAAGATTTATTAAGGTTGATCAGCAAGATCACTGAACTAGTATTTCTAGAGCCTCAGGCACCCTCATTGAGTAGCAACACTATTCTTGCAGACTTTAGACCGCCTTACTAGTTACCATGACTGGCAAAAACGAGATTTTGACTGCTAAGCCAGCTAAGTTTGATGGCACTCACTTCAAGAGGTGGCAGAGTCAGATAAAATTTTGGCTCACCACTTTAGGATTGATCTCAGCAATTGATGGGTCTACACCCATCTCAAATGATTCTGATGACACTGAGCCTGACGTAGGAGTGTCTAAACCCTCTAGCTCCTCAAAACCAAAAACTCCTAAGGAAATAGAATTTTATTGCTTTCATCGAATTCTAAGCGCTTTATCTGATTCTCTTTATGATATATTCTTTGAATATAAGAGCGCTAAAGAACTTTGGGATGCTTTAGAAGATGAATATGGCTGTGATGATGCCGAAATTGAAAGATTCAATTCTTCCTCATTTAATAGGTACTTTATGGTAGATAATAAACCAATGAATGAACAGATCCATGAATTCCAAGAATATATGAGGCATATCCAAGCTAAAGACTCAACCTTTTCTACTGAATATAAGATAGCTTGCCTGATAGATAAACTCCCCCCTTCTTGGTCTGATGTTAAAAAGGAGCTTATTCATACACAATGTGACCTTACCTTTGCTCAAGTCTTAAAGAAAATCAGAACAGAAGAAGAAATTAGGCTAAGGTCTAATCCCAAGACTGAGTCTAAGGCTAAGGTAAACCTAGTAGAAATATCACAAGGAAAACCCAAGTCTAATAATCCTCACAAACCCAAGAAGAACTTCTTCAAGAAGAAGAAGAACTTTCACCCTCATCATCAGAACCATCAACACCAGCAAAACCATAGACCTAGAAATTTCAGTTAGACTCAGGATCAACAGAAATTTTGTTTGGTGTGTGGGAGAACAAATCATCTATCCTTCAACTGTTTCCAAAGAAAGAAGGAACCTATCAAGACTCCTTATAAGGGGAAAGGTCCATCCAAACCAGAAGCTAACATGATTCTGAATGGGCCCACCAGTTCCTTCAGGTCTGTGACTTATCAACCTTTAGTTAATATTTCTTACCATTCTGATGACTGGTGGTTGGATTCTGGAGCTAATGTTCATGTTTCATTTTATCGCTCATGTTTTTCAAACTATCAGGAATCATGTGGAGGAGGCATAACCCTAGGAGATGGCTCTTCGGCACAGATTGTAGGAAAAGGAAGAATAGATCTAAAGATGACATCAGGAAAAATTCTGCCTCTTCATGATGTTCTTCACGTGCCGTCAGTTAGGAAAAACTTAGTTAGTGGATCCCTTCTTGTAGCATCTGGATACAAGATTGTAATGGAAGCCAATAAAGTTATATTTTCCAATAATGAGTCCTTTGTTGGAAAAGGATTTGTAAATGATGGTCTTTTTATTCTCAGTACTATAAACAAAGTGTCGGATCATTCTCTTGTTGTTTCTAATGTAGAATCTTCAAATGTTTGGCATGATAGACTAGGTCATGTGAATCTAGGTTCCCTTAGAAGGATGATGAACTTAGATCTTATTCCCAAGTCTCATGTAGATAATAAACACAAATATGAGATTTGTGTTCAAGCAAAACATACTAGACTACCTTTCAAATCTGTAAAAAGTAATTCTGACCTTCTAGAACTAGTTCATAGTGATGTTTGTGATTCCAATAGAATCTTGACCCGAGGAGGTAGGAAATACTTTGTCACTTTTATAGATGATTGTTCAAAGTATTGCTATACCTACCTTCTCAAAACCAAAGATGAAGTTCTAGATAGATTCAAGGTTTATAAATCTGAAGTTGAGAACCAATTAGAGAAAAAGATCAAGATCATTAGATCTGATCGTGGCGGAGAGTATACCTCAAACGATATGACTAACTTCTGTGAAGAACACGGAATAATTCATGAGGTGACTGCTCCTTATTCACCACAATCCAACGGAGTTGCTGAAAGGAAGAATCGCACTCTGCTAGACATGGTAAATGCCATGCTTCTCAGCTCAGGTGCTCCTGATAATTTATGGAGAGAAGCCTTATTAACAGCCTGCTACATCCTAAATAGGATCCCTAGTAAATCAAAGGATAAGACTCCCTATGAACTATGGAAAGGTAGAACTCCTAGAGTCCATTATCTCAAAGTGTGGGGATGTCTAGCAAAAGTAGGAATTCCTGAACCTAAAAAGAGAAAGATTGGACCTAAGACAGTAGATTCTGTGTTTATAGGATATGCCTCAGATAGCAATGCCAATAAATTTTTAGTGACTCATTCTGAAGTAAATGAAATATCTAACAATACCATTATAGAAGCTAGAGATGCAGTTTACTTTGAGAATATATTTCCTTTTAAGAATAGAATTTCCTCTAACCCCACCAGCTCCTTTCTTGCTCCTTCTACTAGTTCCAATTTTCAGCCATATAGTTCACAACCTAAACAAGACTTAGAACCTAGAAGAAGTAAAAGAGGAAGGATTGAAAGAAACTTAGGGGAAGGTTTCTTTACTTATTTGATAGAGGGTGATCCCACAACTTACGAAGAAGCAATATCCTCTCCTGATGCACCTTTTTGGAAAGAAGCCATCAACAATGAGTACAACTCCATCATGGAGAATAGTACTTGGTATTTAGCAGACCTACCCTTAGGTAGTAAACCCATAGGTTGTAAGTGGATCTTCAAAAGAAAACTTAGAGCTGACGGTACTATAGAGAAATACAAAGCTAGATTAGTAGCCAAGGGTTTCACTCAGAAAAAGGGATTAGATTACTTTGATACCTACTCTCCTGTAGCTAGGATTGCCTCTATCAGAACACTTCTAGCTTTAGCATCCATTCATAACTTGCTAATCCATCAAATGGATGTAAAAACAATATTTTTGAATGGAGATCTAGAGAAAGAAATCTATATGGAGCAACCTGAAGGTTTTATTGCTAAAGGTCAAGAAAAGAAAGTTTGTAGATTAGTAAAATCACTTTATGGCCTAAAGCAAGCTCCCAAGCAATGGCACAGCAAATTTGATAAAGTGATTCTAGAATTTGGTTTCTTGCCAAATGAGTATGACAAATGTATATACTCCAAAAACATTGATGAAAGTTGTGTCATTTTATGCTTGTATGTAGATGACATCCTCATTTTAGGATCAAAACTTGAGTTGATAAATAATACTAAAGATTATTTATCTAGCAAGTTTGACATGAAAGACCTAGGTAAAGCCAACCTGATTCTAGGTATGCAGGTGTCTAAATCCAAAGAGGGTTATACTCTATCCTTAGTACACTCTATTGAGAAAATGTTGAAAAAATTTCAGTACTTTGATAAGAAACCTGCTCCTACTCCTTTTGACAGCAGTATCATTCTCAAGAAGAATGAAGGTTTACCTGTAGAACAACATAAATACTCTCAGATGATAGGTTCTCTTATGTATATAACGAATAGAACCCGACCTGACATTGCATTTGCCGTTGGAAGACTGAGTAGATATACCAGTAACCCAAACCAATCACATTGGTCAGCATTAGAAAGAGTATTTAGATATCTTAAGGGTACTATAGATTATAGACTTCATTATACTAGACACCCAGATATCATAGAAGGTTATTCAGATGCAAACTGGGTTACTGACTCACATGATGTAAAATCCACTACTAGATATGTGTTTACTCTAGGAGGAGCTGCAATCTCCTGGGGCTCATGTAAACAAACTATCATAGCTAGGAGTACAATAGATTCTGAAATGATAGCTTTGGATACTACTTGTACAGAAGCTGAATGGCTTAGAAATCTGATTATGCAAATACTTGTTGCTCATATTCCTGTTCCTACTGTTTCTATAAATTATGATAATAAATCTGTTATAGAACTACTAAAATATGATTCTGTGAATGCTAAGATGAACAGGCACATGCAGCTGCGCTTCAAGTCAATTAAGTGCCTATTAGGCAAATATGTGGTTCTTGACTATATAAAGTCAGAAAAGAACCTTGCAGACCACTTGACAAAGGGTTTGTCTAGGACATTAATCCTAGAATCGTCGAGGGGGATGGGGTTAAGCCCATAAGTAAATCACCAGCAGTGGCAACCCAACCGAGTCTGACTAGAGATCCCAAGAAGCCGGTTCAATGGGTAGAAACAAGCTGAACTTCGGTGACTATTATGGAACGCTGACTCAGAGATTAAATTCTCATAAACTAATGCCCAAGTGGCTGTACGAGGTTGTACAATGATATCCTATCCCTATGGTGACAGTGTTCCGGTGTGATATGGTCAGGATGAGTTTCAAACTCTTAATAAGTCCAAGCATTATATGTAGGGTTGATACCTATCACCAACCCTTGAGGACTTACCTATATGAGAGGTCGTGAAGGTCGCGACCATGGGTCAGGGCGACCCCAGACAACTCTCATGAATATGGAAAAAGTGCGCATGGCCAATCAAAGCGCCGCCCCGATAGACCCAAGAATCTCTAGCGTACTATGTGTGCTATTCTCTGAATCTGATTCAAGAAGTCTGATTCAAAGCATAGTCAATCAAGCACTTCTTCAGACAAAGACAATAGTCACTACGTAAGATTCAAGGCTGTAGTCCATCTCATCTATGCATAGTATATACTTGCCCAGAAATTCTCTATTCGCATTCCTTGTTACCTATATTTTCAGAACTTGGTTTTGGGGGGAGATTGTTGACTGTGTGTTCTCACACATAGAGAGCAAACCCAACTTCCTAAAGACATGCTCTTGATCCATTTTTTTCTCAACCCATTCTTCCTCTTGAACTATTCCTAGCCACTTATTTTTTCATGTTGGCTCCTTATTGGGAGGGTGACTCATGAATTGTTGCTCAAATTTAGCCTTTAGTTGAGGTTGGTAACCTATTTATACCACCCTCCTCTCAATTGATAAGTTAGAGAGATAGAAAAAAAGCCTTCAAAGTTTACTCTTCCTTTGATCCAAAAATCAAAAGCAAACATCTGTTCCACCTCCATTCTCTTCCGTGTTTCGTTCTGGGCAAGGCTAAGTTCGGGTCGCATCTCTCGAAGTTGTGTGCGACAACGAGAAGCCGGTAGTACTGGGGGTTTTACCACTAGGAGCATCTGAGAACAGTCTGCACATAGACCTCGGATCAACTCTTAGGGCAGTGCGTTCAACACGACTTTCCCATAGGCCGGTAACTCTGAACTCATTTTTATTTTAGTTGCATATTTGCTGAAAGAAATGGAAAGAATGTTAAATTATTGCTAACAGTATTTTGGATCCTTCGTTTCCTACCATGTCTATTCACATGCATTTCTCCTATTTCTATTAAAATTACGATATATGATCAAGGTGTTAAGTTAATCAGGATTTCAGAATCACATGTAGTGATTCTGAAATCTAGTGGTAGTCAATATTAGGATTTTAGAACGTGATTTCGCAATTACTCGTTAGTCAATTGTGATTAAATAATCACAATAGCGAAAGTTTTAAATCACGTGGGGTTGTGTTTCTATTAATTTTTCACATTATAACCACGACTTAAAAATGTGTGATTTTGAAATATCAAACTCTTATCATCTTAATTTTGGTCCATAAGTTTTTCATATCCCATTCTTTTTATGCCCAGGTGCAAGTCCGAGTATAACATCTCCGATCATGGATCTTTAGGTACCCTAACCATGTCTTTGACCCGAAGTCACTCTTCGTCTGCCTCTGCCTCTCTCATTGATCGTCTTTGTCCTCATTTCATACAACCGTAATCCATGACATGCTCCTCTACATCCATACCCTATAAGCGTGATACCGTGGATAAGTTCGTCGTTGACGTTAAAGAATGTGCCAACAACGGGAAATTACTCATTGTCTGATAAGGATTGTGGTGACGATAGAGAAAGACATGAAGAATATTGATTTGTTTCCCCCATTTTCTTGAACTTTGATAAGGTCTTAGTTGTACTTCTTTATGATTATTATTTTCCAAGAAAATGATTACTTTAGGCGAACAGGACGACAATGTAAATTAAGAAACAATAAAAAAATTATGGCATAATTTTTGTTAATTAAGAATAGATGGACATATGCAAATAAAAAGATGTAAAATTACAACAACTTAATTATATTCAATGTCTTCACCATACTTGTAGTTATGTTTATTGAAGTTATTTTATGTTCCAGAGCTAAATATGATTAATAAGTTTTGATTTTTTTTACATACCAATAGAGTTAGAAAGAATTTTTCAGATTATAAGTTTTTAACAAACATGATCAACCATGAATGAGACATGATCAATAATTTTAATCAATTACTTATGTTAACAAATTATCTTAAATTATTTATCCTATATATAATAATTTTTTTTATAAAAGTAATAAAATTTGATTATAGAAATATAAGTATAGTTTATAATCACATACAAAATCATATGATACTATAATTTTGTCTGAAACCATGGCTATGTTTGCTAAATTCATATGCACTAATCTCTACTCTCTTGTAATGAGGCTTAAAAATGGCTCAAAATTGAGTCGTCTAAGCTGTTTGTAAATCCTCCATAATTTATTAAAAAAAAGAATTACTGCAATAAAAACTTTTTTTTTTTTGCACAAATACATTATCATGCCTCAGAACCAGAACAATGAAGAGCGGGGACGGACAAAGCCAGCTACGTACACCAGAGTACTCAATACTCCGAGATACGATCACGGCTGTCTAGATATGTGAGGGTTTACTCTACAATCCAACAGTCATTCCTGGATCAAGGGTCATAGGTGTCTCAATCTCAAGCAAGCAACAAGTTAGAAGATGTATGATCACCAAACATATAATAGTAAGGTGTCCCAAACTATACATACACAGATGATCATGAAGCTAGTTACAAGATGAAGAACTAGCAAGGGTACAATATTACATGATCAGCTCTAGCTATAGTCTAGAATATGCTTTATATGTAGGCCCACATGCAAGATATCAAATTCCAAAATACGAGATAAATACGTGCTTGGTGGCTAAATACCTTAAAAGTATAAGCATAAGATCAGGTGGGTGATGGAGAAGAAACTCACTCATGTCCTCGGGTGCTCCTGGTGCTCACCATCTTGAGACAAAAAGTACGGGAGATCCTGTGGTCCTGCTCCAAAATCTGGTCATACAAAAACAAGAGGGGTTAGACCCCAAAACAACAAGTATCACAATGGAGCCAACTTAACAACTAAAACTAGCATGCAGACAAATCAGTAAGAAATAGCACAAGGAACAGTTAAATAAGTGCAACAGATAAAATAACAGTTAAACAGTGCTGGAATATTTAAACAAGGATATCTGAAATCAGTACTCAGGTTACAGTTTTTGGATCAATTATTAAATAAAATAGGACAGGACTAGACTATACTGGAAATCAAGCAATCACGGCCAATTATGCCCTACGGATTGATATCATTAGCTAACTAGTGTTATCACAGTCCTAGTTACTAACACATGCAGTTTGAGATTTTATACAGCCACATGCTCTGCAGACTATTCGAATTATCCAGGCGTAAGGATATATACAATTAATTATATCAGCTATAGTAATTTATAAGTAAATACAACACTCGACGACGTACTGGAAGTGTGCCCCTCACGACGTAGTGCTCCAAATCCATCAGATGTCGCTGGAATACCGGAATTGCATGTAGCCAAAAAATCTCTCTAGATGATTCTAATTCATTATTCTAGTTGTTATCCTGGGCAAGTTATTAAGAATTTTTGACCGTGGTGCTCAAGAATTTGCCTTAGACATGATGCAGGACAGGACATGATAGTAGCTTGACAAGTACATTCAGGACAGGAGAAAACAAATCAACTACGGGATATTGGCCTTCCCAGGGTGATACTGAAGGTCAAGGTCATAGTTCGTCATCAACTCTAGCCATCTTCTCTGCCTCATGTTGAGATCCTTCTGAGTAAAGACATACTTCAAACTCTTGTGATCAGTATAAATCTTTACTCGATCTCCATAGAGGCAGTGTCTCCAAAGTTTGAGTATAAAGACAACTGCTGTTAACTCTAAGTCGTGTGTCGGATAATTCTTCTTATGGTATCGAAGCTACAGAGACGCATAAGCTATAACCTTGTCATGCTGCATAAGAACACACCCAAATCCTTTGCCTGACGTATCACAATATACGGTGAAACCATATGTTCCGTTTGGAAGACTCAAAATAGGTGTCGTGGTCAACTTCTGCTTGAGCTTCTTGAAAGAGGTTTGGCTTTCATTTGTCTAATCAAAGTACACATCTTTTCGTGTTAGTTGCGTCAAGGGTGCAAAAATTCTAGTAAAGTCTGACACAAATCTTCGATAATATCCAGCTAACCCCAGAAAACTACAAACTTCTGCAACTGTTCTGGGAACTGGCCATGTCTCAACAGCTTCTATCTTCTGGGGATCCACTTCAGCTCCTCATTTAGCAATAATATGCCCTAAGTATGAAATACGATCAAACCAGAACTCGCACTTGCTGAACTTGGCATATAACTTATGTTCTCTAAGGACTTGAAGAACCGCGCGAAGATGTTGCTCATGCTCTGCTTCACTTCGAATGTACACTAAGATGTTGTCAATGAACACTATCACGAACTTGTTCAAGTATGGCATGAAAATACGATTCACGAGATTCATAAACACTGCTGGCGCATTGGTTGCTCCAAAAGGCATTATTAGAAATTCTCAATGTCCATATCTCGATCTGAACGTCGTCTTGGATATATCCTGCTCCCTGACTCTGATCTGGTGATATTCCGACCGCAAATTAATTTTGGAAAATACCGCTGTTCCACTAAGCTAATCGAACAAGTCATCGATCATTCACAAGTGATACTTGTTCTTGATGGTTACCGCATTAAGGGTATGATAATCAACACATAACCGTGATGTTCCATCCTTCTTCTTTATAAGTAGCATTGGGGCTCCCCAAGGCGATCCACTAGCACGAATGAATCCCTTGGCTCTCAATTCTTCTATCATCCGGTACAAGACTTATAACTCTGAAGGAGCCATCGTGTAGACTCTCTCTGACACTGGTGTTGTTCCTAGAAGTAGATCAATGGTAAACTCGATCTCCCTTTCTGGTGGCATGCTTGAAAGTTCTTCTGGGAATATATTTGGGAATTCATTAACAACTCTGGGGAATTATACTTCCTCTGTTACTGTCATTCTCATGATCGCTGATGAAGACTCCTTCTTGCAAATGAACACTTGTGTACCCTATTGGCACACCCTTACCGATCTAGAATACTCTCAATAGGATGCCTACCCAAGTCTTGACACCAAGTACACAAGGCACTAGCTTTTATTTGGCACTTAGATGATACTCTCGTACTAGGTTACTTATGTCTCTCCTCTGTACTTAGTACACTATCCACTAAAATGCTTGTACTTAAACCTCTATAATATTTGAGGTACTCTGAATCTTGCCACTATGGTACTCTTTCTATTCTGATACTTGGTGTAAACGCATACTCTAACACATATTAATCATTCTAGGGTTCTCATATATATTTAGTTTTACAATACATACACAAATACCTCAGCCATTACGACATCAAGATATCTCACTGATATTCTTATATCTATCATACTATTTTCTGATACATACTACTTCTATACTCCAAAACACTAGTAAGATACTATGCCTACTAAACTGACTTCTATATAGGTTATCCTTCTTATTTACTGCCTGGAACACTTGTATTCTTACTCATCACTACCCTTCATCTATATTGGCTGATATACCCATCTAATATTATCATACAAGATATTTACTAATACTAGCACATTATTCAATAAATCCCTGATATACCCTAGATACTATTACTCCCTAGGCACTCTTGATATAGAAATACTAGCTTCCTAACTATACACAATATTTGTACTTAATGTTCTAGGATACTAACTTTTTAGCACTCACAACAGCTCATCGCATAGCCTACTCACTAGATCACCCTATCACCTCACTAGAACTCCTGATTACATGCACCCAATGCACTAGCTATTTACTTATATAATACACATGTTTTACTTCATTCTCATAGGCAGACACATGATTCCATCTCTCTCTCTCTCTCTCTCTCTCTCTCTCTCTATATATATATATATATATATATATATATATATATATATATATATATATATATATATATATATATATATATATATATATATATATCCTCCCATATCTTTTATACCTGAACCTACAAACTGATACACTAATAAGGGGTACACTAACATATATTCCATGACCAATCTTGATACTTCTTAACCCATGACACACCATTGGTATTTTCTAATACCCAGACCCTCCACTTTCTGATATTCATGAAACTCCCACACTGGAATTTTACTTCACCATCATACATTCATTCATCACCCACTGTGTGTTGTGCTCACAATTCCAGTCACTATACTTCATTTTCCACCACATCTCACTCTCTAACACATCGACATCCTCAAGTACTAGATGATATACCCATCATACTTACTAACTCCATAACTGTCATTGACTCATGAACTTAATATTCTCTGCTACCTGCTTAACATCAACCTGCCCCACTGGCACACTATTGGTACCTCTGATACTAAACCCTTACTTCATAATACTTATGAAAGTGGTACTACTTCACTACTCTTGCTTTCATCATACATCTCTACTAACACTTCAACACTCCCAAATACTAGATGATACCCCAACACTAGATACATAGCACAAGTCTTATTATTAGCATAATATATTCTATCACTATCATACTCACCTATATACTAATGGGTACTACTCTATCATGACACACTTACTAGTATCTCTCCTGAATACACCTTCTCTTCCTCACGACACAACCAAGCACCAATAGTATATCATTCTCCATCGATATTCAAACACAAATTTTATGATACCTAATTGATACATGGATTACTCAATTATATGAATTTATGACTTTCTATAACATGTATGCTGACACTGATACCAACTCCTAGAATCACCATTGATACTCTCTACTCTCCCACCATTGGTACCAATACTAACTATACTGACACCTACCATATAACTATTGCTACAAAGGTACTGCACTATGAGTTATCTCTAACCGATGCCTATAACTCACCTGCCCAACCAGGAACCACTCCCAGACTCACAAGCTACACTCCCAACAATCAATACCGATACTCAAAGATAGAGATATAATTACAAGTCACCAAACTATTACACTATCAAGAACCCCTATGACATAAAGCTCTACAAGGATCTGGACTAAAGGAATTGAAGGTGTCTCTACTTCTAAGCTAAAGAATGATGAAACAAAATTCTATAATAACATGGGTGGAAAAGTATTAAGATGATACTTTAAGAACCAATTTAAGATACAATCTGATAATCATACGCGTCTGTCCAAAATCATGATACTCAGAATCCTCGCTGCGCCAGTAAGCATAGCTGCAATAAACGATATATTCCATAACTAAGGTATGCACATCTATAATCATGTCATCTAGAATTCTCGTTGTGCCGACTAGTATAGTTGCGAGATATTCTAAATTTCATAACTAAGAAATGTACATCCGAAGTCAGGTCCCTACGTTCCACCACGCCAGCTAATATGGTTGCGATAAACTCTAGGCTCTATGACCAAAGCAGATGTTTTACCTTTATCTTTGTCCTCATCATCATATGTTATCAGAAGATACCATAATTTAGTCCGTAAAAATTTATCTCGATATGAAATCAAACGCAACAACGAACACCAATAATTAAATTCAACAACTGATCATCAAGAATTAAATTCAATAACAACAAGAGGGAGAAAACAAAAACAAGAGGAGAGATTTGAATTAGAATTATAATAAGATTCTCAAGGGTCGTCCCAGGAATCTCTCAAGAAATCCTAAATTTGTTAGTGAGTATTATCATCCTAGTATCATATATCATATATCCTATCGTAGGCTCACAGCAGTACAACTAAGTTGTCGAACTACCACGATATCGCATAACTTGAAAAGCCTGACCTGCATGGGCCACCACAAAAATGTGTCATAACCCGCATCCGGATGATCGGGCACGAGTACGTGGGTACGTCCAGCCTACGCCACAGCATTAGCTGTAGAACGCTATCTAGGTCATCACTATCTAACTATCAATCATACTAATACAGCTAGTTCTATCATGTACTCAGTCACAATAATCTAAAGAAAGAATGAATATGGAAGATAATCCAAATAACATTATAGAGAAAGAAAACTAGACAAGATATGGAAAGGAACACTAAACTAGATCTCTACAGTTGTCACGTCAAGTCCACAGTGTAAGAGAAGTCATGTCTATGTTATCTCTCTAACATCCCGGAATGGAGAGCATAATACTTATTGAAAAATATTATCCAGTCAGGAATGGAGCAAAGTACAAAACTCTAAAAGCAATTCCAAATACATGGTAGAGCATATATGACAAATAATAGAAAAGAATACAAGATAACTAGCAATAATAAATAGAAATAAACTAGAGTAAACATGTGAAGTACTGGAATAAAAGAACATGCAATATGGAATAACTGTAAGTAATGGAAATAGATAAAACTAGCTAATGTGCCTTAGAGTACAAGTTTGTTATGTGATCAGTTTGGGTTGAACACAAATATAAGCACACTGAACACGAGCAGTGTGTAAACACGAATATAATAAGGTAAATTGATTACACGTATGATATGTAATCGACATATACACGAATATAATAGGGGCTTGATCACATAACCAACTCCTACTCTCCCGTCCCCAACCAATACTCATGGATCCAATCACGACACGTTAAGAACACAAAGTTAAGAACACAAATATAAGCACAGTGAACACGAGCAGTGTGTGAACACAAAGTACACGATAATCAATACCTGATACACACGATGAAATACATGTGAAGGAGTACCCGTTGAACATGGTAAGGGATAACATCCCATGACAGGATCCATATAGTACCAATCCGTGTGGCCATTGTATCAAAATTAAATAAACAGTTCTAGAACATGTGATATATATACTATCATAAAATAAAAACTAATAGAGAGATGTACTCGCCTGAAATCCAGTGAGAAAGATCAATTGTATTCGAAACGGTGCCTCGAAGGCATATATATGGAATATTACATAAATATAAGATTTTGGAATAATAACAAGTTAAATTAGTCCATTTCTAGGTAATTGGGCCAATTCTAAGTCAAAATAGTCAAACTAAGTCAAACTAGTCAAACTTGATCAAACTAACTATTTCTAGGTTATATGAGTCCATAACCCAGTCATTGGGTCCATACCTTGCTTACCTAGGCTATACTAGCTATTACAAGATACTAAAGTATCATAATACTAAGTATCAATACATATCACTTATATATATATATATATATATATATATATATATATATATATATATATATATATATATATATATATATATATATATATATATATATATATAGTACTAACTTAGTATCAATTACCTTGGCTTTGAGCCATTTACCCATCTCTAATATTTATACTAATTAGTATATATATACACTAATATATATATATATTAACTCATATATAACTACTAACTAACATGTATCTCTAACATATACAACTACATAGCTATCAACTTACTAACATCTACATATAACAATAACATCTAACACTAAGCTAATATTTAATATATACTAAGATATTGATTAACTAATTGTGAACACTAACTTATATATATAAACTAACTGTTAACATCAACTTACATATACACTAACAACTAATCTAACAACCCTCTAACATATATTAATAACAGCCCTAACATCAAACCAACCTCTAACCCATCTAACATATTGTCAAGCTAACCATGTATGGTTGCTCACATACATTACTGTCCCTAAGGCCCAACTGTGCAAGTGCACAGCTGCACAGTTGCTTACTGATCTGCATGTGCACAACACACAGATCAGTCCCCCACTACTATCCCTCTTATTCTAGTGTCTAGAACAACACCCCCTCTTCAAGCCTATTGCTAAAGTTGTTGTTTCTTATTTTCTTCATAGATGGGACATAACCTGATCACCCCAACCAATACTTGGTTGCTCATAACCCACTGAAACACTGACTGTTCCCAATCCTCACATACACAGGTATTCACTCTTGAACTTGTAAACACAACACTCAAATACTTACCATGCACATCACTATACTGCTGCTAATGAAAAAGGCAGCAGTACAATATACTGCTATGGCATCTGCCACCACTACTGCCTTAGCCAACATCTGATACACAAAATCTCCCACACACAACACCAATTACTGCATCTCCTTGTCAAGCACTCTTACAAGCCATACACAGCACACAACTACACCTTCACACCAACTGACATGCATCACTAAATGTTAATATACTGCAAACCCAATACCTCCACATACCAAGTACAAGACACCAAACACCAACTTCTCTAGTGTATTGATTGTTGTTGCTTTATTTCATTTGCTTCCCAGTTCTTTTCCCCATATCCAATCACAGTTCCTACACATCCTTTCCCTCCCTAACATACTGCTACTACTACTGCCTCCTATTCCCTTCAAAACTGGGACATACCCGATCTAATGTCCTGTCATGCTTGTAAGCTCTGTTGCTTGCAAGTTGCTAATGTTGCAGCAGTTGCTAAGTTGAATCCACTGTGCAAAAATATGATCACCATGCTCCCTAACCTAGCTGTTAATGCAACCTGATCCCAAGTACAGTACACTACAACACACTCTTACACATACAAACACACACAAATATATATACACTCACATCCATATATATATATATATATATATATATATATATATATATATATATATATATATATATAATGAGTATACAAATATATAATCAAGAGTAAAACTGAGAATCAAGCCAAGAATGACCAACTTGTTATTTCAACAAACACGTGGTGTGCATCCTATGATACGCCATGATACGCTCATGATACAAACCCCAAACATATCTAAACTCAACCCAAATTCTACCCACAAGTTCTAAATAGCAATTAGAACCTATTCTAAGTGCTAACACATCAATCCAAGTGTCATGGCACAATTCCACATGTGTGTGGTACTCGTGTCGAAGAAAAACCCCCCAAATCAATCTGTATTACTAAATTGCCATGATATGGCCTACACGTACCAAATTGTGGACACAATACTAGACTCACAACACTACAACAAACATAAAACCATCAATCTCACCTATTGACAAACACTGGGTGTGCCAATCTTGGATTTTCTCCAAAATTTACACAAAATACATGGTAACTTCCAAAATAGGGGTCCCTAGTAGTCCATTCTTCTTCCTATAAGTAGCCCTAGTCTATAGGTGGGTTCCTAATGATTAAACTATAGATTTAGAGTTTAATTAGAAGAAAAAATTTGAATTGTACCTATTGGGAGATGGATTCCCAATGCAAGTCTCCAAATGGAAACAAAGAACCTTCAACTTATGCTCTCTTCACCACCTTATAGATCATTGCCTTATCCTTGCTCTTAGAGTCTCCAATGGTGAAGTAGGGATGAATGAGAGTAAGATTTGGTAGAGATTTGATGTAAGTTTGGTGGAGGAAATAGAGAATTTGGGGAAGAACACTTAGATCTAGAATTTTTAGAATAAAATAAAATGAGGAGAGAGAGGACTCCTCTCTATACATGGCCGCCCCCCTGGCTTGGTTCCCAAGCAATGGTTAATAACTAATATGTCCCTATGGGCTTGTCATGATGAATAATAATTAAAGGAGAAGCTTCCACTCCTAATTGTTGGCTAATTAATCACTTAACTTAATAAAATGGACTAACTATTGGGCTCAAGTCTAGTCTAACTAATGTTGGTCCATGACAAGTCTAGTTAGGTCCAATTAGGCTCACTAATAATTATCCTAACTATTGACTAACAACTAACCATTAACCACATACAAGATACAATATATAACTATACCAAATTTATTTTAAAATAAATTTAATCCAAATATTTTATTACTAATGATTGAAAACAAAAAAAATACCACTCAATATAATTATTTATGAAATACCATATTAATAATATTACCAATAATAGGAAAAGACAAAAATACATCTCTCCGGGAAAGTGGTAGTTGTCACGCCCCGATCTCCCGCAGGCAAATCGGCCATTCCCGCTAGGCGGGAATCACCCTCGCCAGCGCTCCCGCGGAACGATCGCTTGACCCATCCGGGCGTGATGCCGCACGAGCGTGATCCACGCCCGTGCAAGGCCATGGTTCATTGGCTGGTGGCAAGAGTTCTAAGCCACAGAGTCGCACAGATTGTCCGAGTGCAGCGGAGTCATGAACGCATAGCGATTCGGTAACAGGTTCACTGAGTCGACAATATAGCGGAAGCATTGAAACACAAGTTGAAGTAAAGCAAGCTCTTTTATTTATATGAACAAGTGTTACAGGCGGCATATAGCCAAGATTACAAGTCACTCAAGCCTCTCTCTCTGAAACAGTAACAGCGTGCCAAGTGGCTATAATTGTGGAATGATTGTACATGCGATGTTCAGGCGAGTTCGGGCTATGTTCCAACATTATGTCTTGTATATGTGCTTCTGTTTCGGATGTACCGTTGCAAGGCTTCAGAGGGAACTCCTGGCCTTAGCACGCACGAAGGAGGCATCCACACCGAATGAGGTTCTCCCGCACCCTACATACAAACTGGTGGATTATCAGTACATTGAATGCACTGGTGGGGAAGCTACTCTCCTGCTCGACAAATTTAAACACGTAATACAGGTTTCGTGCATCAACTATTAAGTTGTCTTTCTAGTTGCCTTAGGATCAGTTTCATGCAAATATTGAATAGCCTAACGTGTCGGGCAGTGCGCCGTGCGATGTTTGAGGAAACACGGCGATACTTACCAACTTACCAATTGACCTTCCTTGTCCAAGGCAAACATTTTTCTAAGCACGGGCATGTATAAGCATTCAAGAGGCATAGCATTAGCAAACACGATATTGTTATAACATGATCGTTCAGGTGTTCAGTTGTTCATTGATGCAATGCAATGACTCGCACGCGGATAGCCGCTAAGCGAGGATGACTTGTTTATCTTTCATTTTACAAGCAAGCATGCAGCAGGTTTAAACACACATGAAATTCACACGATGCATTGCAAGCCATATTCACACGATAAACACACGAGGCATTACAAGCATATACACACGATGATCACTGGCTTGATGCCATAATGGACTAGTCAAGGACAAGGATAGCATGCAACGAGAAAACACGAGGAGATCATAAAATACGATGCGTTGCAAGTTATCCCGTCCGAACACGATTGACTATAAACACGAAGTCTGCCCGGATCGGATCGGTGCCAGTGCCCCAGCACCGTCCGCAGAACTTATATCCTTGTGCACAAGTTGTTCATGATCGAACATGATTATTAATTCACACTTCATGCAGTTGAGGCAACACGAGCACACGACAAGCAGTATTGCATGATTCATTTAGCTATTGGATATGCACAGTTTCCTGGGCTGATATAAGCCCGCTCGAGGAAGACTTGCAGGGAGATCCGAATACCTGAATGAGTCTTGCCACAGGAGCATGATTCTTTTACTTGGCATGATGCAGTCCCCTGAATCGGGAACTGCCTTGGTGACCTAACGGTCCCGGATACTTGCAGGTTTATTCAGGCACGGAAAGACTACTTGGTAGTCTTCCGAGGTTTGGATGAAAACAATGCAACATTCAAGCCGATAAGCATGCATTTCTAAGGAACATAAACATGCATGTTTGCTCGGACCCGAAGGTAAGCCGAGAGTTAGATCGTTAGGGACTTAGCATGCGAGGGTCTGAACATATATAAGCAGTATTTTATTTCCATGTTCTAGCATAGCAATACAAGTTGGGATTATTCCCTTAGCTAGGTGCGTTGGATTCTTATTAGCATGCAGGGGATGAATCACCTAGCAACTAGCATGAATATTTCAGATTTTATGTGTGCTGGCTAAGCAAAGACAAGTTCACCGTAGCCACCCACCTTAGCGATGATTCGCCTCGGTAGAGCGATACATCAAGCGAGCCTCTAAAAGCCGAAGTTGATTTCCTATAGGGACAAGTCTGGATATCCTTTGCTTATCGTTTGAGGCAAAGCGGGTCGGGACAGCTGCACAATTGCCGTTTGAAACGGCAGTCCGCTTGAGCGGAACGGGGTGTTACATCCTACCCAACTTAGAAAAAGTCTCGTCCTCGAGACTTACTAAGGACAAGCAGTGATCTAGGGTTGAGGCAATCCTAGACAAGTCATTGTACTTGTTCATTTGGATATTCACTTGCACAAGCGTCAAAATCAGCATATCGCTTAGACTGGATCGTGCGCACTTTCGAAGTGCACTTCTAGCGTGAACACGTCAACCAGCTTAGTGATAGCGAAGTCTTAGCACTAGAGTTTCACCTTTTCTTAAGTCTTGGATGGTGCACTAGTTCAAGGCGTCCCTCGAATAGATACATTCAACCAAGCTTAGAGTTAGTGAAATTGGACAAGCTACTAGCGATACTCTCAAGGGTTCGCATAGGTTGGCACAAAGGCCACTCGCAGCACAGCATACACAAGCAAGCATATCATATCATTCAAAACGTATTTTGAAAGTATTTAGACTTATTATTGGAACATCCCTTCGAGGCATTGAGAGAGAGCATGCACATAACCCACGAACGAGCTTTCGAAACAGAGATATCGAATCGAAGTCCAAAGACGTAGAAGCCAGGCTCTGATACCAACATGTCACACCCCGATCTCCCACAGGCAAATCGGCCGTTCCCGCTAGGCGGGAATCACCCTCGCCAGCGCTCCCGCGGAACGATCACTTGACCCATCCGGGCGTGATGCCGCACGAGCGTGATCCACGCCCGTGCAAGGCCATAGTTCATTGGCTGGCGGCAAGAGTTCTAAGCCACAGAGTCGCACAGATTGTCCGAGTGCAGCGGAGTCATGAACACATAGCGATTCGGTAACAGGTTCACTGAGTCGACAATATAGCGAAAGCATTGAAACACAAGTTGAAGTAAAGCAAGCTCTTTTATTTATATGAGCAACTGTTATAGGCGACGTATAGCCGAGATTACAAGTCGCTCAAGCCTCTCTCTCTGAAACAGTAACAGCATGCCAAGTGGCTAAAACTGTGGAATGATTGTACATGCGATGTTCAGGCGAGTTCGGGCTATGTTCCAACATTATGTCTTGTATATGTGCTTCTGTTCCGGATGCACCGTTGTAAGGCTTCAGAGGGAACTCCTGGCCTTAGCACGCACGAAGGAGGCATCCACACCGAACGAGGTTCTCCCGCACCCTGCATACAAACTGGTGGATTATCAGTACATTGAATGCACTGGTGGGAAGCTACTCGCCCGCTCGACAAATCCAAACACGTAATACAGGTTCCGTGCATCAACTATTAAGTTGTCTTCTAGTTGCCTTAGGATCAGTTTCATGTAAATATTGAATAGCCTAACGTGTCGGGCAGTGCGCCGTGAGATATTTGAGGAAACACGGCGATACTTACCAACTTACCAATTGACCTTCCCTGTCCAAGGCAAACATTTTTCTAAGCACGGGCATGTATAAGCATTCAAGAGGCATAACATTAGCAAACACGATGTTGTTATAACATGATCGTTCAGGTGTTCAGTTGTTCATTGATGCAATGCAATGACTCGCACGCGGATAGCCGCTAAGCGAGGATGACTTGTTTATCTTTTATTTTACAAGCAAGCATGCAGCAGGTTTAAACACACATGAAATTCACACGATGCATTATAAGCCATATTCACACGATAAACACACGAGGCATTGCAAGAATATACACACGATGATCACTGGCTTGATGCCATAATGGACTAGTCAAGGACAAGGATAGCATGCAACGAGAAAACACGAGGAGATCATAAAATACGATGCGTTGCAAGTTATTCCGTCCGAACACGATTGACTATAAACACGAAGTCTGCCCAGATCGGATCGGTGCCAGTGCCCCAGCACCGTCCGCAGAACTTATATCCTTGTGCACAAGTTGTCCATGATCGAACATGATTATTAATTCATACTTCATGCAGTTGAGGCAACACGAGCACACGACAAGCAGTATTGCATGATTCATTTAGCTATTAGATATGCACAGTTTCCTGGGCTGATATAAGCCCGCTCGAGGAAGACTTGCAGGGAGATCCGAATACCTGAATGAGTCTTGCCACAGGAGCATGATTCTTTTACTTGGCATGATGCAGTCCCCTGAATAGGGAACTGCCTTGGCGACCTAACGGTCCCGGATACTTGCAGGTTTATTCAGGCACGGAAAGACTACTTGGTAGTCTTCCGAGGTTTGGATGAAAACAATACAACATTCAAGCAGACAAGCATGCATTTCTAAGGAACATAAACATGTACGTTTGCTCGGACCCGAAGGTAAGCCGAGAGTTAGATCGTTAGGGACTTAGCATGCGAGGGTCTGAACATATATAAGCAGTATTTCATTTCCATGTTCTAGCATAGCAATACAAGTTGGGATTATTCCCTTAGCTAGGTGCGTTAGATTCTTATTAGCATGCAGGGGGTGAATCACCTAGCGACTAGCATGAATATTCTAGATTTTATGTGTGCTGGCTAAGCAAAGACAAGTTCACCGTAGCCACCCACCTTAGCGATGATTCGCCTCGGTAGAGCGATACGTCAAGCGAGCCTCTAAAAGCCGAAGTTGATTTCCTGTAGGGACAAGTCTGGATATCCTTTGCTTCTCATTTGAGGCAAAGCGGGTCGGGACAACTGCACAATTGCCGTTTGAAACGGCAGTCCGCTTGAGCGGAACGGGGTGTTACAGTAGTGACACCAGGGATATGAAAGATAAGCTTGCCATTATGGCAATCTATCGTCGCGTATCGGGCACTCAACCAATCCATGTCTACGATGACGTCATAATCTCCCATAGAAAATTCTATCAATCTGGCGAAAAACTCTCGTCCGCACACTACGACTTGACACGAGGCATAAACTCTATCGACTCCCACGATACCGTTACCAGTAAGTATATTGAGTCTTACTGATAATGATTCGGGTTCTAATCCAACTCGTATCTCAAATCGTGCAGACATAAAAGAATATGATACACCAAAATTAAGCAATATTGAAGCTGAATGAGAGTTGACGAGAATGATACCTGCCATCACTTTACTTGAAGCTAACTGCTCTTCCACAGTGAGTATCATTGCCTGACCTTATCCTCTCGGTGCTGGTCCTCTCTGTTGTGGACCTCCTTGCCTGGCCTGTACTTGGGCTTGCGCATACTATTGTGGCCTCTGTTGCTGGAACACTTAAGATTGGTTCGGCAAAGGCCTCTGACCCTAGTGTTACTGAACCGGTATTTGAGCCCTATACTGCGATCCTGCCGAAAAAGATGATGATGAACTGGCTCTGTGTGGATAAGATCCCACTCCGTGGCATGGAGCTCCACAAGCTAAGCACAACCCTTGTGCTCTACGACACTCAGAAACTTCGTGCCCATGCTTTCCACAATGAGAATACCCTGTTGAAGAAGATTTTCTTTGTTGTTGAGTTCAGGTTGGGGCTGTTTGCTGTGTAGGAACCCTAAAGGGGGGTGATTAGGGTCAAGCTAATAAATCAAGCATAAATAATTAATAATAGATAATTTAAAAATTAATTGTGCATGAAGTAAAGAAATAAGAATATTGACATCCGATGTATCCTGGTATCCTCCTCGAGGCACTCCAGTCACGAAAACTCTTGTCCGACTTGAATCCATTATTAGCAAAATAGTTACACCACGAGCTTTGATCTGAATGCCAGTTGACTTCTTACACAAGAACTTTGATCCGAAGGCTCTCTAACATCACACAAGCTTTGATCCGAAGCCTTGTACACTTCAACCTCTTACAAGATATTTTTGATCTTCTTACAATAAATATAAAGATCTAACTTTTACAAATAAAGAACACTCTAACACAATTTGTGGATAGACAAATGAAATCTTTGGTGGAGTGTTTGTGGATGTCCTTTGGTAGATAGAAAAATTTTAGGCTCGAAAGATCAACCTTGAAAGAAGGGGTTCAAGGCTTTATATAGGACAACACAAAGAAAGAGCAAAAATACAAATTTTAACCTGCGAATGGTATATCGTCGGTATACTACAGTATACCATTGGTATACCGGTCTACAGTAGCAACGGCTATAAATATGACCATAGGGATCATTTAATGCACAAAATCTGACTGTTGGATTGCCAACTGTGATGAACCGGTATACCGTCGGTATAGACTAGTATACCATCGGTATGTTGGTCCAAATGACAGAGAGCAACATATATATAAAATCGGTATACCGTCAGTATACTCCAGTATACCATCGGTATGCCGGTTTTTAGGCCAAAAATGATCATGGGTTATTTTCTACCCTAGATTACGATTTTGCCATCCATTTCTTGTGTTTACAATAATTCCTAAGACTTATTACATACTTTAGACAGACTATTGTAGGTGCAGGCTTCTTCAGAGTCTGAAAATGATGATGGCATAGCTTGGCTTCTTTCCTTGATAGATGATGGTTTTTTTCCTTGACGATAGTTGTCTTGAGATACCCAGATTGTGAAATCTGAATACCTTTCAGGGGCTTCGCCCCCGAACCCCCACGGGAGGCGCTGCCCCCTCGACCCCCGTCCGCTGACCGGGTAGCGGAACTCTCACACCCGATTTCAGATTTAGTATTTCTTAAATATCTAGAATTTAATTTTTCTTGATAATATATTCCTGTCGTATTTCATATGTTGGTTCCTGTCATTTTATTATTATTTTATTTTTGTTGTTGAGAGAGACTATCCGAGACCAGTAGAATACCCATTATCATTGCCATAGATCTGATTTAGGACCCGTATGTAGAATGGACACTTGGTTCAGTTCATTTTGGGTGAACCCATGACTAAACCCTCTTTTTTCCTCTCTTAGTATATATATGTCTTTTCTCTCTTCTCTCTTTCTTCTTCTTTATTTTATTTCCTCCTTCCTCCTCTCCCTAAATCTCTCCCTAACCCTAACCCTAAGAGAGACTTGCTAAGACTTGGACCGTGAGAGGTAGAGGCTAGGAGCCACCCAAGGCAAGTACATCTTGCTCAATGGTAAAATATTAAATTTTTTGGATTTTTTATATATGTCATTGTTTTAAAAATGTATCTAATGAAAAATTTTCTCCTTTAGTTGTTGATCATGTTTAGTTCTTGGAGTTTTAGATTTTGATGTATAGATTTTTGTAGATCTGAGTTTCAAGTTTAGGGTTTTTGTGTGTTCATTTTGAGCATTTTAGCTTTTGTTTCACTTGATTTGGAGTAAAAAATAAAGTTTTTATGAAAAAAATAATTTTTTATTTTTTGGAGTTTCAGCTATGGCTGAACTTGCTGTTGGAGAAGACGAAGTCTTCATGCGGCTAGCGAGCTATGCGGCCGAGAGTGTCATACGGCCCAAGAGGGTTATGCGTCCAGAACTCTTATCGCATACTGAAGGCATGCGTCCATCTTGTTGGACGCATGACTGCTTATTTAACAAGTGTCCTTGAACCACCTTGTGCTTTCACTTGTTGAACGAATAGAAAATTTGCTAAGTCCAAAAGAGAGTCTATGCGGCTAGTGGGTGCATGCAGTTAAAAATTCTTGTGTGCATTTTTGTTCCTCCTTGTTATGTTCTTGTAGTAATTTTCTTTTAGTGATTATTGTTGCATGCTTCCTTATGTCGATACAAGTTTATGATACCAGACAAGTTTTGCATATGAGTTCACAAAATAAGTTTATGTACAAGTTTACTACCCTCACGACACCGTAGAAATATTTGTGTATGAAAATCCATTCCATTTGGCATCGGGCAATCAAGTGTGAGTATTGTCCAGTGTATCGCGTGTCACGAATACGATAACTCAAAAAAAGCTCGTACTCGTGACTCATCATTTTAGGGAGTTCTCAAGTGTCCACGACTCGAGAACTTGAAATAATTTATTAATGATTAAACAAGATAAGATTTATCTAGAACATTGGAAGGGAAGAATATTGCGCTACCGGCTACCCCGATCCCCAAGGGCCCTATGCGGCATGGACAACCATGCTAGGCAAGTGCTCCATGACTGACCAAGTTTACGTGTGCTACGACACTTACATGATAAGTTTATATACAAGTTTATGTTGTAAAGCAAGATTATGATTACAAGTTCAAGTTTATGCTTTTGAGTTAAATTTTTGTTTGTGACTAGTAACAAGATATGTTGTTGTATGGTTGATTGTGCATTTAAATTTACTAGACAAGTGTATCCTTGGCCATCCAATATTCTTAGCAATGCATTTTTAGTAATTAGGGCTTGTGATAACCCTAGCTAGTTAATTATAGCAAGTCGTAGGCATGCTTGGCCGTGAATTGGATGTTTGTTTATTCGTATAGCTCGCTCTTCTTGTTTTATTTTCTTTCTGCGCGTGGTTAAGGTGCTAAGTTCTGATCGGGTAAAGGTCTGCAACCCTGGTCCTTATTTGGTTTAAGGATTGTGGTCCCGATCCAGAGTAGTTCCTATGCTCTCTTGCCGTTCGTCGCCTTACTTTTATTTTTGCACTTATTATCAGTTCTTTCAGTATTATTCTTGAGACAAGTACGTTGGTACCGTACAAGTCTCGATATGTATTTATTTTTTATATGTCTCTTTATGATATGATGTGTTTAGTCAATCACCTCGAGCTCCTTTGTGGTACTTGTTGCTTGGGGTTCTGACCCCACTGGTTTTGCATGGCCAGGTTACCCCGAAGAGAACCAGGATCCACCGCGCTTCCAGCAAGACGGCTCACACTCGTAGGATTGCGGTCGAAGCTCACGAGTGGGTTTTCTTCTTTCACCCCTCATATTGATTACTTCTTTTTGTGGTGTTTAGCAAGGAGCAGAGTTAGATCCTTATATTTTTGAGACTGCAGTCAATATGATGTATATATTAGACCATTGTTGGTATATTTTGATCATGTATTATTAAACTCTGCTAGTGTATCATTTTGTATCCACTAGCTTCATGATCATATGTGATATGTAATTTGTGACATCTTTTTACTTTCATGTATGATATACTCTTGTACTTGTGTTGTTGGATTGAGATAATAGGATTTGTCGGCCTTAGGACTGACGTTATAGCATGCTAGAGTTCACCCATTTGTCTTCTAGACAACCTTAACACATTGTGGCTCACTTAGATATTCTGCAAGATGCGGTTGACCATGTCAGTCCACGTATTTACCCAGTCATCTGGGAGCAGGGCATGACAGGAACCCCCGGGTGCATGGTTCCGGAGATGTCGTAGGCGGTTCAGAGAAATTATGTGGGATGACATCGTCTTTGGCCCATCATAATTTTTTATTGCATATGTCCATGTTTGATCTTGCTTATTGCTTTTCTACAAATATAAGTTAGGCAAACAAAGCAATATACATAGTAGCAAGTATGATAATATTTGATGCATATTTGGACTATGCTAAGTTTAAGTATTCAAAGTAGTGATAGCATGAATATTAGTGATGTCATAATGTTAAATAGAATAGATTATCCATATTCAAAAATATAGTTAGATTATTGGACTAACATGCTGAACTGAGGCTGTCAAAACTGGCCTCCTCGGAGATCCGATGGTTAAAGTCCTAATTGCCAGGGCTGGTGCTGAAGACTGAGTGTAAGAACCTTCTGATGTGTTGTAAACCCCCCAATTTTTCAGAATTTTAAAAATAAATTTTCGAAAAAAATTTCTAGAATTTTCTGTAATTTTTCACTAATTAAAATCAAGGTATTTTAGAATTAAATAAATTTAAATATTTTTAATAAATATTAAAATATTATGAAGATAATATTTTTGGGTGTAAAATAAAATATTAGACATAGGGTAATTTTCTTGGATTTTATTGGACCCCGGAACCATTTTTAAAGACCTAAAAACTAAGTTATTTAATAAACCAAAATAAACCCAATTTATTTCTGAACCAAACCAACCCAGACGGGCCCAAATTCTAAACCCTAATTTAAAACCCTAGCGGATCGGGTCGGGTCTGAAACCCAACCCGGAACCTGCTAACCTGACCCATACCCTATCGGATTCGGATCCTAAACCCGACCCGATTACCCGCCTACCCGAATTCCTATCTGAACGAATCCCGACCGCCGCGGAAACCGCCGCGCCCGATCGTCTTCTCCGACGAAAACCACCGCCGCCTCCTCCGTTAACATCCCCACCGGCCATCTCCTCCGCTGCCGCCTCTTCCCCTTCGCCTCCCCTAACCGCCACCGTCTCCACCACTATAAAACCCCTCGACCCGCTGCACCCGGCCACCGCCTTCCTCCGCTGACCCCTCGACCTGCTGCACCCGGCCACCGCCACTCTCCCTAGTGCCGTCCCTGGCCGACCTCGACCCCGCCGTCTCCTCCGCCTCCACCAGCGTCCACCAGCACCACCGCCACCTTCCTCCTCTGCTAGCCGCCCCGACGAACACCATCGCGTCTCCGCCTCCGTTATGCCCTAGCCGCCTGCAACCCGTAGCAGCCCAGCGCCGCCTCGACGACCCCAGCACCTCTCTCCTCCTGCCGCCTCCAGCTCCGGCGAGTAATGCAGAAACCCTAGCAGCCGCCACCGTGCCGCGTCGCGCCGCATCGCGGAAACGCGCATTTTCAGTCTTCTTCGGAGCCCTGTTCAGGTGACTGTTTCTCTCTCCTCGTTGCCCCATTTTTCGTTCCATCTACTGTGACGCGTAAACTGCGTGACCCTCTCGATACCCATATAACTTGTTCGGGGTGTCGCGTCCTGTGGCGATCGCAAACTGTGACCCAAAATTAGGAAAATTAATACCCTATTTTTCCCCGGAACTGAGTGCGTCCCGCTAAACGGAATGACTTGGTCGTGTGCGGACTTTACTGAAAGGTGCGTGCCGTTAATACGGATGTGTGGGATTTCACGGAAGTTGATTTGGATGTGCGTGCACACCGAAATCAACGCGTATCCGTCGACAACACCCCATATCGGCCCTGTTCTGGAACTCATTATAACTTTGTGTATGCATGTCGTATCAAAATGAAACTTGTACCATCGGACTCGTAGCAATACGCTGGTCCTGTGACCCAAGTTTGGTTTGATTCTGAGAACGTTGACAAAATCGTATATCGTGGGCCCCACAGCTTCACCTGACGGGCGATTTTGTGATCGGTTCATCGGAATCCAGTTCTGAATGTTCCGCTGGGTTCGTATCATCGTTCTGGACTTATTGACACTAAGTTTCACAAATTTGGAGAACATTATCTCTGGCACATTTTTCGGTGCGAAGCGGGCCACATGTAGACCCTGCTTTGACCAGAAACTGTCACTTTTGCCCCTGTGTCCAAATTGGACTCAAGGACGGACAATTCTAGCTATTTGATATCTTCTGAACCCGATGGTAATGTTTATTTCAGCAACCGGAGGAGTACCTGCAGATACCGATAATACCAGAGTAGCAGTTGGAGCCAGAACCCCAGGCAAGTGTACCTTGTAATACTTGCAGCATTTGTTTATACTATTCTCTTGATTTAATATTGTATTACTCTGTAATCCCCCTGATTTTCAAAAAAATTGATAATTTGGACATTTCACAATTTCTAGAATTTTTCTGTAATTTTTAGCAATTAAAACTAAGGTATTTTGATTTTGAAGGATTTTTAAATAATAATAAATAATATTAAAATATTATAAAAATAATATTTTATGGTGTAAAATGAAAAAATAGACATAGGGTAATTTTCCGAGAATTTATTGGACCCCGAAAGTATTTTTAAAAGCCCTAAAAAATAATTATTTAATTAAAACAAAATAAACTGGGTTTATTTGAAATAAACCAAACCAAACCAAACCAAACCAATAGTTGAACCAAAACGATTTATTTAAACCAAATCCCTAGCGGGTCGGATCCGGGTCTAACCCGCGACCCGAAACCCGCTAACCCGACCCGTGCCTTAGCTTAACGGATCGGGCCGGATCCGCCTGATCCGACCCGACCCGGCCGCCCGAAACCCGCTAAACTCTTCTCCCCCAGCCCGACCCTGGCATTTCCCATCCGCCGTAACCGACGGCCGCCGCGATTCCGGAGCCGCTCGGCCTCCCTACGCTGGCCGTCTCCTCCGCTCCCGCAACCGCCGTCTCTTCCCTCCCCCGCCGTGTCGCCTACCCCAACGGCCAATCCGCCCTATAAAACCCATCCTCCGGCCTTCTCCCTCAGCCACAGACTCTGCCCTAGCCGCCTCGACGCCGGAACCCTAGCCACCGGCGATGCACTGAACTTCCCCGAGCTTCCGCCGCCACCGAGCACCTCCGCTGCCCTAGCCTCCCCCGTCTCTGCCCGACCTCCCCGGAGCCACCGCCCTCTCCTCCTCCTTCCTTCCTGCGTCCCAGCGCCGTCCCCCGGTCGCCGTACCGCCTGCCCTAGCCTCACCGTCGAACTCGCCGTGCCCAGCCCCGTGTCCCCCAGCAGCCTCCGCCCCTCCGGCGGCCCCCTCGACAGCACCCGAGCAGCAGCAGCATAGGGCCAGAGCTCCGCCGCCTCCGACCGCCTGCCACGCGCCGCCGCAGCTCCGGCCAGCATCGCCAGCGCCGCCCCAGCTCCCTCCGGCCGGCCTCCCTAGCCGCAGCCCCGGCCAGCATCCCCAAACCCTAACCCTAGCTTCTATGCACAGTACCCTGACGCGTGTCGGACACGGAGAATTCGCAGTTTCCCGGAGCCCTGTTCAGGTATCCATATCTCTCTCCTCGCTGCCCTGTTTTCGATTCCGTCAGTTGCATCACGTAGCCTGCATGACCCCCTCGATGCCCGTGCAAACTGCTCGGTGCATCGCGTCCTGTGGTGATCGCGAACCGCGATCCAAAAACAGGAAAACCAACGCCCTGTTTCACCCCGGAACCGAGTACGCCCCGCCAAACGGGATGACTTGGTCGCGTGTGGTCTTCACCGATACGTGCGCGTCGTTGATACGGACGTGCAGGATTTCACAGAAGCTGATTCGGATGTGCGTGCACACCGGAATCAACGCGTATCCGCGGACACCACCCTGTATCCGACCTTTCTGAATCTCACTGTAACTTAGTGTACACACGTCGGATCGAGACAAAATTTGAGCCATCGGACTCGTAGCAATACGCTGGTCCTGTGAGCCAAGTTTGGTTCGATTCTGAGAACGTTGACAAAATCGCGTGTCGTGGGCCCCACAAGTTCTACTTGACGGACGATTTTGAGAATGGCTCATCGGAATCCAATTCTGTAAGTTCCGTTGGGTTCGTATCATCGTTCCTGACCTGTTGACACTAAGTTGGACAGATTTGGAGACCTTTAACCCTGACACATTTTTTGGTGCAAAGCGGTCCATATATGGACCCCGTTTTGACTTGAAAATATCATTTTTGCCACTGTGTTCAAATTGGACTTAAGGACAGACGATTCTAGCTGATTAATATTTTCTGGATCTGATGGTGATATCTATTTCAGCAACCGGAGTACTGCTTGCAATCCCCGCTGAAGCCAGAGCTACAATTGGAACCGAAAACCCAAGCAAGTGTACCTTACCAAAATCCTGCAGTATAGTTACTTAATTACTTGACTTAATTGACTGTTGTACATGCTCAAACCTAGGGCCGTGTGACTTACTTAGCGTCCGATTATAGTCGGGTACTGTCACGACCCGCACCCAGAATTTGGGCATGAGTCGTGGGTACGTCCAGCCTACGCCGCAACATCGGCGGTAGAACGCTGTCTAGGTCTCAACATATAATATATCCTGTCAATAGTCTCAACTCCGCACGGAGGACAATGATAAATAATCCACAGTTCTATGATATACTCAATCACAAGCTAATAGAAAATAATGGCACGATGAGAATAGAAAATAGTTCTAATATAAACCAACCACAATAAGTCCAACTCAAATCTTGGGTCTAGATGACCTCACAAATCACAAAATAATAAATACAACTCAGTCTCAGTCTAGAACAATAAATGCAGAAAAATAATCTAAGAATTGGCAGGTACGGTCTCCTCTAGGATAGGCAACTCCTCTGGGGTTTCTGGAGTGAAATCACCCTCTAATCCTGGGCCGTAATGAGTGGGGCACAAGCTCTCCAGGTCCTCTGAAAAATGTTATCCAGTCAGGATTGGAGCGAAGCACAAGCACTAACAGCAGTTTCATTATATTGACAAAGACTATAAACAGTGTAAGAAATACAAGATGGAAATAAATGCTGAAAATATAAAGTACTGGAGAAATGAAATAGACAATAGAGCATCTAGCAATGAACAATAAACAGTGAATGCTAGAACAAGTGGATCTGAATAAAATAGACATCTAGCTAAGTGTTTGAATTATCAGTTTATTATGTGATCAGCTTGGGACTTGATCAGGCTGGTTATATATGATTAGCTATGATTCTTGTAAGTCAGGCTAACCATATGGTTAGCTATGATGCATGTAGTGATCAGGCTAATCATATATAACAGCTATGATGCATGTAAAAGGTCAGGCCGCACCCGACGTGAGAAGTGGGGTGAGCTATGATGCATGTAGAGGGTTGGATATGATCACATAATCTACTAATAGTTCCCCATCCCCCAGCTAGCACGATGGATTCCAATCACGACTCCTCATGATGGGGATCTAGGGTGCTAACCCGTGTATCCATAGTGTCGGAATCAAGTATGTAATACAACTGCATTATAGAAATAATCAACAATGAAAACTGTCAGAGAATGTACTCGCCTGTGGTCCTGAGCAAGGCGTGAGGATCGATGTCCAAAGTGGGATCACAATAACCTATTTGTGGAATAAAAAATGTCAAATACTGACTTAAAAGAATAACAGGTTTAGTTAAATAAAAAGATGGGGTTTCTAGGTCAATTCCGAGATTTACTGGTCAATACTAGGTTTAACCTTGTTATGCAAGGTCTTTTAAGCTACCACTAGTCTTAATATAGCTATATTAGATACTAGTAGTTTATATAACCCCTATTATAAAGATACTACCTTAGCTATAGCCAGTATCACATGAACCATGACCCTTACCCATAACAACAGATACATGATCCCCCCCCTCACTATGCTGCTCACTGCACACTGGAACTCACACTGCTCACTCTCAGAATATAGACACATACTGGTTCTACTTCTCAGACAGTCATACATACACATTATTTACACACACAAGAATACTCACACACCCTATGATCTGCACACTGCACATACCTACACACACACACAGCCACTTCATACTGATACCTCACTGCACTCACAGGCCCCCATCTCAACTACTGTCTTGAGTACTTAACTCCAGTACAGTGCATTTGGTGCACTGCAACAACCCCCAGGTTCCAAATCCAACCCAAACTGCTATTGCACATCCATACTAAAATTACCAACTCACTCACACTGCTAACACACAGGATTTAACTGATACAGACACTCATCAACACACTGACTAACTGATACATTACTTCCTAACACTGATATTAAAACCCCAAATGCCCAACACACACTGGACAAGAACCTCTCTGCACACTGAGAACACACAGGTTCATGAACTGATACACAGGCAGATCTAACTGATACACAAACATCAATCCTACACACAGACATCTAATACCCTGAAATCTGAACTAAACCTAGGGCACACACACAGTAACCTTAACCACAGCTATACTCACTGAACACAATCTGGGATTAAAACACTGCTCTCTCTCTCTTCTCTCAGAATTCACTCACTCACACAGTCTACATATTGATACATAGGTCCTGAAAAATCAATACTGGCACTTAGCTAATACCTAGACACACTGCTGAACACACAGGTATACTAGGTTCTAGGATACACACATCTAACACACAGTTACTGACTGATACACACTCTATTTCTAACTGAACTGCTCTCAGACTCCCCCCCTTGTGCTGAACCTGGCCCTCCATTTCCCCCAATTCACAAAACACCTCAACCATTATCACTACACACTCTCTGAAATAAACTATCACACACGAGTTACTGACACAGCACAACACAACATACAGGTACACTGTCACCTAGGATCACTAGATACACTCACAGTTAACACACACACAGGAACTAACACACAGGCAGGTTACACATGCCTCACACACAGGCACACACACAGAAAAAACTCACTGAATACACACACTATGATTACACCGCTACTCATTAATTCAAAGCCCTAACACTCCCAAAACCCGACTCTACATAGAACTCTTCCTACACCACACTATCACACACAGGTAAACTCACACACACCACATACACACACTGGCACACAAGTCACACAGATACAAGGACACACTCTCATATACTGATACAACCCTACACAACCCGAAACACATCAGAAACCCGACTGAGCACAGGAAATTTTTCCCCAATCCAGTACACAACTACACAAAAGAAACCAATGCCACAACCTACACGAGCCCACAGTGTCCACAGTGTCATACACTGACAGACCCGACTGATATAGTGAACTCCCCTCTCCCCCTTGGTGCATTTCCTGCTCCCAATCACACAAACCTATACATATATATTATGCATCAAAATGTGCAATATTAGAAAAGATTAGATAGGTATACCCTTATGAAGCATTTCATCATACATATAATGTGTTGAATTCGTATTCCACAATATTAATCATGAATACCCAAACCAAAATCCTAAAATCGAGATCCAATCTGTATGTATATGATATGATCAGCCTACATGCAAACCCTTATGATCTAGGGTCCACGAATTTAGGGAAAACCCTCGTTGGAACACCAAAACCCTAGTTTCTCCTAAATCTCCAGGTAGAAACCCTAAGATCGAAATCCAAACCAATTTGGTGGGCTCCTAATGGCCAACAATAATGAAGAACAGAATATAATTGAATAAAATAGAGTTTTACCTATAGAGATGGTTTCTCCAATGGAAGTTCTTCTTTCCCAAGGTTCCTTGACCCAAGTTCCTTGCTTCCCTTGCTTTGGAGGAGGAAGATGGAATCCTAGGGTTTTAATTCCGAATTTGGGGTGGGAGAGATGGCTTTCTTGATGGAGGCTAGGGTTTCTTTCTTCATGAAGGAGAAAAGAGTTGTGGGTGGCTCCCTTTTATATTAAACTAGGTTAGGGTTTCATATGCATAGTTTTAGGTTAACCCCCAGGTTAGGTCATGTAGAACCTAATTAACTAAGGTTTAGTCAGTCTAGGGTTTGAGGTTTCACCCTAAAATTTGAATTCTAGGGTTTCTCTAGAATTGGGTTTTTCAAATTAGGGTTTAGTCATTAGGGTTTGTCCTAATGAGTTCTAGGGTTTGACCTAAAACCAAATATCACTAACAATATATAAATAGTTTATAAAACTCAGCAGATTAATTAAATACATAATTATTCAAAATAGTGAAATTACCCAAATGTCCTTATCTGGAAAAGTGGTAGTGACAGGTACCAACACCGTACGCGGGGTTGTGCAATGTCAACTAGAGATGGATATCGTGACATTTACATTCTCGTACTTACCATATCAAGTACATTATACCCAGGACACTTGACACAGATCATAAGACAGAATCTTCCTGAAATATTCAAGGTAATTCTGTATAGGATACAGGTTTATGACATCTTTATATGCTTAGATTTTATCCTGACTTATTGCATTAGTTTTGATCTTGCGTAACATGAACATCGTGAACTGTGACGTAAAATTACATTGGGTGGGAAGAGTATTACCATATCAAGGCTGATTATAATATAAATAATGTCATCTGGAGGTGTCTTAGTCTCTGATACAGAGCTTTGACGCAAGTTCTGGCCCTTCGAGAAAATACTGCTATGGTTTCTTCAACACTGATCCTGTAGTAGTCTCAGCCTGAGTATGACTAATAACTCTCACTTGCATATCACTTAGCTGGTTTATTTATTTACCCTATTTGTTTTATTTACTGCATTATTATGGCTTGAGCTTTCTTGTACCTTGCTATGTCCCCTGAGGACCTGGATCCGGATTATGTCCCCAGGTTTAGCAGACGAGATCTACCCTGAGGTATACGGAACATGAGCACTTCTCGGAACAGTACCAGTACCTGAGGACGAGGTGATCGCTGAGTACTTCTCCTGAATATTTGCTTCACTATGCTCAGTTATTTTGGCCAATAAACTCTTTATTTTCCTGTTTAAATAAACTTCTGTAAACAGACTTAATATCGGGTTGTTCCCCGATTTTTAATTACTTGTAACTGGATGTTGTTTATTTCTTTTGCTGATATTGCTATCTTTATTCTATGGATGAGATTAGTAAACCCTGACTATTGTAATACAGCTTAAGTATGCCCTGATGGATCCATTAAATTAGGTTTTTTCATCGGTGTGTGCTGCTGGCCATTGCCACATGTCCAGTCCCTCGGTATTTTGGGACTGGGGCGTGACAATCTCTGATCAACCTAGGACCGTGTGACATTACTTAGCGTCCGAATAATATTCGGATGACAACACTGTACACATAGTTGTGTAATGTCACATATACATGGATATCGAGACCCTATACATTCTTGTGCTTGCATTATCAAGTACGTCATACCTCAGGACACCTGATACTATTCATGAGACAGAATCTTCCTGAGATATTCATGGTGATTCTGTATAGGATACAGGTTTATGACATATACTTTATATATGCTTAGCTATTATATGACTTGCTGCATTAGATATGATCTTGCGTGACATGGACATGAGACGTCGTGGACATGAGACGTATGATTACATTGGGTGGAGAGAGACACAGAGGCTACAGGTTGATTATATTATGATGGTGTCGTAGTCTCACTCCGAGCTAGACAACTACATGATATCACTGGTATGGGCTCCCCGACACAGAGCTTGTAGTGGTCTCAACCTGAGTTCTAGTGATGCTCTCATCTTGCATATCACTTAGCTGGTTATATAGTTTACCCTATTATTTCATTTATTATTGTACTGCATTGTTTATGGATTGAGTTATTCTTGTACCTTGCTATGTCCCCTGAGGACCTGGATCCGGATTATGCACCCAGGAATAGCAAAGGAGATCTATCCCGAGGTATACGAGACATGAGCATTAGCAGGAGCAGGAGCAGGAGTAGGAACAGGAGCAGGCACTGGAGCAGTACCAGATCCAGAAGACGAGTGATCGCCGAGAATTTATTCTGAGTATATGCTTTATCCATACTCAGTATTTGCTGTTGTTATCTTTATTTCTTGAACCATTGTATCAAACTCATTATCGGGTTGATCCCCGAGTTATATTTTATTGAGATTTGATATTGCTTTATACTCTGATATTGTTGTATTCATTTCTGTGGATGAGATTAGTATATTAGACCCTTATTATTGTATTATAGCTTAAGTACATCCTGATGGGTCCATTAAATTGGGTTTGCCCATCGCTGTGTGCTGTTGGCCATTGCCACGTGTCTAGTCCCTCGATATTTTGGGACTGGGGCGTGACATGTGTTGGTTCTTTTTTGTCCTCCAGTCCTATCCACGATTCGCTGGAAAGTATACTCATGCATCCTTGCTGCTCTTAACACAACATCAAAAGTCTGGAACTTATGTTGTTCTACTGCCAATATGATCTCCAGATGAAGTCCTTGTTGGAACATTCTTGCTCAATCTAATTCGGTTTCCACCAAGGTGGGAGTAAACCGACTAAGTCTGCAGAACTCTGCCGCATAGCCGTCGACAGTCATGTCCATCTGCTTCAAGTTTTTAAACCTTTATTGTAGATCATAACGTAATATTGCATCAAAATATCTAGTATGAAACCTTTCACTGAAGATAGCCCAAGGGACATGTACTGTTAGTGAAATTATCTGTGCTGCCGACCAGTCTCGGGCCAAGTCTAGCAATTGTAGTCGTATCATTGACACTTTCTCTCTAGCCGGTACTCCAGCTGCCTCTAGGATAGCTTTTATGTCCTGAAGCCACGTATCCGATACAATTGCGTCCTCGGTGCCATAGAAATACGAGGGTTGGAGGCGCTTGAAGTTGCTTGCTGAGTTGTTGGCACATTGTCCGCCTCTTTCCAAAGTCTCTTGTACTGACTGAGTGAGTATGTCCTCTCGACGTCCTTGAGATGCCAACAATTCTCGAAGGATACCAATCAGCACACTGTTGCCCCCTCCTGTCTCAGGTACTGGTTGTACAGGAGGCACTGGCTAGATCTAAGGTTTCTCATTTTGAGCTATTCTGGACCCGGCCCCGGAATGCTGAGGCTGAACCTCAAGGGTTTGTTGGGCATCGAGATGCTGTCCTGCTACTGGAGAAACTCGGACGGGATGATCAGAAGGACCAGGAACAATGTCCCTAAAAGATGGCACAAGGATCATTAAAGGGACGAACATAATTGATCGAGGATCAAGGCAGATGTTGAATCAAGATTTTAAGGATATAAATTCTACACTGGGGAAGATCAAGGAGTAACATGATTGAGATATCTAAAATATCTGGTAAATCCCCTATATTTCTGAATTTTAAGACCTACATAGGACACCACTTAAACCGTGTCATGCCCTAGAACCAGAATACTGGAGAGCGGAGACAGACAAAGCCAGCTACGTACACCAGAGTACTCAATACTCTGAGATACGGTCACGGTTGTTTAGATATGTGAAGGTTTACTCTACAATCCAATAGTCATTCATGGGTCAAGGGTCCTAGGTGTCTCAATCTCAAGCAAGCAACATGTTACAAGATGTATGATCACCAAACATATAATAGTAACGTGTCCCAAACTATACATACACAGATGATCATGAAGCTAGTTACAAAATAAAGAACTAACAAGAGTACAATATTACATAATCAGCTCTAGCTATAGTCTAGAATATGCTTTACATGTAGGCCCGCAGAAAAGATATCAAGTTCCAAAATACGAGCTAAACACATGCTCGGTGGCTAAATGCCTCAAAAGTATAATTATAAGTTCAGGTGAGTGATGGAGAAGAAACCCACTCACATCCTCGGGTGATCCTGGTGTTCACTATCTTGAGGCGAGAAGTACGGGAGATCCTATGGTCCTGCTCCAAAATTTGGCCATACAAAAACTAGTGGGGTCAGACCCCAAAATAACAAGTACCACAAGGGAGCAAACTTAGGAACTAAAACCAGCATGCAGACAAATCAGTAAGAAATAACACAAGGAACAGTTAAATACGTGCAACAAGTAAAATAACATTTAAACAGTGCTGGAATATTTAAACAAGGATATCTGAAATCAATACTAAGGTTACAGTTTCCAGATTAGTTGTTAAATTAATCTGGACATTACTAGACTAGACTGGAAATCAAGCAATCACGGCTAATCATGCCTTACGACTTGCTATCATTAGCTAACTAGGGTTATCACAGTCCTAGTTACTGACACGTGCAGTTTGAGATTTCATACAACCACATACCCTGCAGACTATCCGGGTTATCCAGGCGTAAGGATACATACAATAGATTATATCAGGTATAGTAATTTATAGGTAAATACAACACTCGAAGGCGTGCTGGAAGTGTGCCCCTCACGACGGAGAGCTCCAAATCCATCAGGTGTCGCTGGGATACCGGGATTGCATATAGCCAAAAAATCTTTCTAGATGCTTCTAATTCTTTATTCTAGTTGTTATCATGGATAAGTTATTAAGAATTCCTGACCGTGGTGCTCAAAAATTTACCTTAGACATGATGCAGGACATGACATAACAGTAGCTTGATAAGTACATTCAGCACAGGAGCAAGCAAATCAACTACGAGAATTTAACTTATCAGTTCAAACATTTCAGTTCAGGAAATTCTAGCATGTCAGGAGTACGCTTTGTCGAGCCACTATCAGAAATATCGGTACATATCAGGTTAACTCATTATGACGAGCTATTATAAGGAATATCAGTGCAAGTTTGGTATCGGGAGTTCAAGATTAACAGTGTTTATACAATCCATGATCAGGGAATTCCACGTTCTGGCATGATGTCACAAATCGGGTTATAAGCAATTTAGAGAAAGCTTGTATTCATAATAATTAAACAGAATAGGCTAAACAATGGAAATAGTTAAACCATAAGAGAATAAATCATAAGAAATTAAGCTACTACAAGTATCATATGAGCATGGGATAAGCTGGCCGCATGCAAGAGCTGGCCACATGCAAGAGCTGGCCACATGTAGCACACTGACCGCATGGAAGATGCAAAGTTCACTCCTTGGGACAAGGTGAGTGACAGACAATAAATACAAAATCAGGAAAGTGACTGATGTGACTGGTTGTGTCAGAGAAGTGAGCGATGTGACTAGCCAAGAAAGGGAGTTAGAAAAAAGACAAAATTATGGAAAGTCGTGCCAAGGCAGTGCTGAGTTATGCATTCAAAAAAGAGAGACGCATAGCTCCGGGCCGCATGGATGACTCAGCCGCATGCTCCTCTTGGCCGCATACACACTTGGCCGCATGAAATCTTTTGAACTTAGAGAACTTTCATTCGTTCAAGTTTCATGCATTTGGCCAAGGGACGCATGTGCAGATTCAATCATGCATCCAACAAGATGGCCGCATGCTGACTTGGAACAAGAAGTCCAGGCCGCCTGCCAAGCTGGTCGCATAGAACTCCTTCATCCCAGAACAGTAAGTTTCAGCCGTGGAAAAGCTCTAAGTCTGAAAACTTATTTTCTCCATGAAATCCTCATTTCAATTTCGAATCCAGCAAAGTAAAGTTCAAAATCGCATGAAATCAAGTGCTCATCAACATGGAACTACTAGTTTTGGAAAATATCAAAGTTTTAGGAGATCAAAATCAAGAAAACTCATGAAAGTTCCAAAATTAAAACTTAGATCTACTCCAACCAAGGCATCAAAACCAAAAATAACAAGAAGTAAACATGAATAATAGTTCATAAAGCACAATTAATATAGGCTAATAAAATGCAAGAGTGGCTAAAAATACAAGTTCTTCTTCATTGACAAGATGTACTTGTCTAAACCCACTACTAAGCTATTACTACTACTACTACTACCACCAAAGGGAAATGTGGAGGCCAGCCTCGGGCTGCTTTTAACTAGGGAGAGGAGAGGGAAGATGGAGAAGAAAATGAAGAAAGAAAAGGAAATGAAGAAGAATGAGGAGAAGAGAGAGAAAATGAAGGCTATATATAGTAAGAGAGAGTCACCAAGCACAAATCTAAAAATTACATGAAAGCAGCTAGAAAAATCCATAAATTACATAGGAAGCAATTATACAAGTATAACACACATATACCAGATAAAATATAATAATACTAAAATAGTGAGACGGGTCTCACATATATATTTAAAAAGTAAATTTAAAACTGTTTAAAAACTAAATGAAAAAAATTAATTTAGAGAAAAAATATCAGAAATATTTAAATTGTTTAACAAATCATAATTCAAATATATTTAAGTATTTGAACCATTTTTCAATAATATTATAAAAATATTTATTTTGCGTGCAATGCACGTGAATTTATTAGTTCTCTTAAGGGGATGTTTGGTAAACAAGAATTAAAATTTTAAAATCAAGATTTTGTTTTTGTCAAAATCATGAATTTATAATTTCATAAAATTTTGGACTAAATGATACTTTTAAAAGTAAAAAGTTACTTTATTAATTATCCTTAACATTTTTCGTTATGCACCCATGTTAATTACATTAGTATCGTGTAATGTATCGTGCACTTGCATTGTATGTGCATAAAATATAAATTTATTATAAATACTATTATTTCTAGAAATCGAACTTAGACAACAAAGAAAAATATTTCCGACCTTAACTACTTGCACTAGAGTTATTTAGTTATAAATAAATCATATTAGATAGTAAAATAATTAGTTATTTAAAAAAAAGAAGAAGAGTATTTACACACATTTTCAAACCACGAGATGTAAATTTGTTGGTAACTATATGCCATTAATCACATGTGAGGGGGCATATGCAAAAAGAGTTTTGAGAGTGGGAAAGAGAGAAGAGATCAATAATAATAATAATAATAATATTTGTAACTCGGCACCATTTGCGGAAACCGAGTCACCACGGAGTCACCCACCTGCCCCAACAAACTCCCCCTATTTCTTTCTTCTTCATTCTCATTTTTCAACAAATAGTGAAATTAAAGAAAAACAAAAAATTTCTATAGAGAGAAAAATGTCTTTTGACGCCGAAGAGAGATCGCCTAGGGTTTCGTCCATCTCCGCCGGCGGAGGCCGCAGCCCCTTTGACGACGACGACGGGGGCGGCTTCCTCAGCTACGACTCCCACCAGCACTTCGAGTCCTACTCCAGCTTCGCCACCGCCGCAGCCGACGAGGCCGCCGCCTCCGTCGTCAGCGGAGGCGGCGGAGGAGGCACCGACGGGTTCGACGTCGGCTCCCCGGCGGCATACGGCTCCAGATCCGAGTTCGCTCCCGACCCCTTCGCGAGCGCCAACAGGAGCCGCGACGTCGACGAGGACGACTTTTTTGCTTCCTCCGACGGGCCGATGCTTCCCCCGCCGACCGAGATGCAGCCGGAGGAAGGGTTCGTCCTGCGAGAATGGCGACGGTGAGGACATCCGGAATCACTCCTCTCTTGATCTGAGCATTTTTCTTATATTTCCATTTAATTAATTATGCTCAGTTGAATTTGAAAATTATTGCGTGGTAGTTATATATTTGCAATTTGTCTGTAGTGGGAAAACTCGCGCGGCAATAGGATAAAGAGAGTTCATGTAAATTAGAGAATGGTGTATAGGCGTCGAGAGTATACATTGATGCCGAGAGTATTGCGAAGGATCTTATCTTTGCATTCGTTAATCTCTGGAGTAATGCTACGTAGTAGGAGTTGGCATTCCAATTTTTTAGTCCGAATCCTATGTGGCACAACAATAAGGAAAGGGACAGTGCCACTCAGTGCATGCATAGTTGGGTGCATGTTACATAGGATTCATGATGGATATTGCATAGTTATTGTTGGTGTTAGTGGTTGGGCCGGAAATAAGGGACTCGGGATGAGGGTGGGATGGATCTAGATCCGTGTTCACACCCGGCCCCTTCACCTATTCCAACGGGGAGCACAACATATTCCATTCTGATTGACCGGTAGTTACAGAGTTAGTAGTTTTGTTTCACTTCCACCCGTGTATCCGTGCGACTCACGGCCTTCATTCGCGAAGCTTATACTTTTGACTTTCCCCAATGTTACTTAGCTAGGAACTAAGTGTACAAGTGAGTAAGACTAAGAGTGGAACAAAGAGAACATAAAGCATAGTAAGAAAGCTTAACTATAGCAAAAGAATACAACTCTTGAGGCGACGAGGAACAAATGAGACTCCCTTTATTACAGGATCAAGGAGCTTACGTAAGTGGGAATATCTGGATTGTGCTACTAGTCCTACATTCACGATTATAAAATTCTACACTATATATTTACAAGGTACGAAGGTATGGAAATATCAAGAAGTTTTGGAGGAGTAGAGAATTCTCAACAGATATCAAGAGAAGTCTACTGGTCTCTAGGGTTTACTAGAGCTTCCAAGCATGTGTGCACGAACACAGAAAAATGGTATTCATATTCTTATCGTGTATTTACCTGTATCAGTGTTCATATCCGTGCACCATAGATAATTAGACTAATGTGCACTTAAATACCATAAACTTTTAAGCTTTTGCAAGTTGGCACCATAAAGTATTTCTATTAGCAACTTGCTACCATAAAGTTTTATTTCTCACTTAAATACCATGAGGAGGTGACAACGAGGAGGAGACACCGTACAACCTGCGACGACGGCTGACATTGGGGAGGCTAGGAGGTTGGGGTTATTTCTTTCCCTTTTTCCTTTTTATATTTTTCTTCGTTTGAGCAAATTTTTGGGATAAGAAGCAAGTTTTCATTAGTTTAGGGGCAAAAGTGTCCCAATTTCTTAAAAGTAGCGTTATGTTAACGGGAGGGGTACTTGTAACCACTTATAAAGTTCATGGTAGCGAGTTGCTTAAAAAAAGTTTATGGTAGCAACGTGCAAACACTTGAATGTTCATGGTATTTCAGTACGAATTAACCAGGTAATTATATTGTACCTGTATGAAAATGTTTGTATCCCGTATTCGTATTGTGTCGTTATTTATATCAGTGTTTTCATGCAACATAGCTTCCAAGATACTCCATCTAACTGAGGTTAGTCAAATAAAAATGCAAGGGTGGATTTTTTTCATGTAACACAACACTGCCTTTGCTGACCTAGATGCGGCCAGAGGAAGGGTTTGTCTCCATGAGTGGTGAGGTTGAGATCCCAAATATGTTTTTTCCCCCTAACCTGAGCATTTAGGAAAACGTTTCGAATTAATTTTATAGAAAGTTGTCGTTAATGATGACAAAATAACAATAATAATAAAATAATTAACAAAGAGTGTTGAGAAAGTAAATACTAATAAGGAACTATCCCATGGGTTTCCATCTACTTGGATGGAGAGTAGAATGAGAGGGCCAGATTGGAGTGAAATTGCATTTCATTTATGTTCCATCCCAAACATAATGGGTGATCTGTTTGGCTATTCCTTTTGTTTCCAACCGGATCCAAAGGCTTCCCCTATTTTTGGGGGTCAAACAGCCATTTCAGAGCGCTTCCCCAACAAGCATTCTAGAATTGGACATTTGAGCAGTTGCCCATATCCCAAACTGCAATCCGAACTAGCACATAATTTCTAGTTTTGTGGTGGGTACTAGAAGTTTCTTGTCTCAATTTCTAGTTTAGTGGTGGGTACTACAAGTTTATTATCTCAACTTCCAATTGCCAATCTTGTAAGTAAACGTAAAGTACCTGTACTTTTCTCTAACCGTGCCATTTGCGTAACATACCCTCAACCAAGAAAAAGGTGCAACATTTGTTTGATCTGTAGAAATGTGCTCCAAAGGAGCAATGCCTGGATTGAAATAGGAGTATTTGCTTGTTAGAAACCGTCAACTTCCGAAAAACATAGTGATTAACCACAACCTTAACTGGGAATGCGGGGCTAGATTGTGGATAGTTCTGTGATTTTTATTTGTTATTGATTGATTATGAGATAAAATATTTGTAACCAAGAACTCATTTTCCACATATTTTACTAGAGACGAGAGAAGATAAGAAGACGATTTGTCACGCTCTCAATAATTCTAAAAACACTTGTTAGTTCACTTGAAGGCTAGCTCTCGGTTGGTGCTTTGGTGTTGCTGTAGGCAATTTGGCAATAATGGAACATCTGTTGGTTTCTAATGTTTTACCCTTTTTTCCAATCGTTAAAATGTCAAATCATAAACCTTGATGGCATCAACGGACGACAAACACACTGCAGTATTTTCCGTTTTCGTCATTTGGTGCTTGTATTTCATATAGGAACAATTTAGTCCTCATTATATGATCTGCTATATCCGTGAAGATTACTGCATAATAGTTTTTTTTTAGACAAATTGATGTAATTCACGGATTAGATGAATAATTGGTGGCAGTAGGAAAATTTTAAGAGAAAATACTAAATAGACTGGTGTTGTGTAAATTAGAGAATGGTGTATGATCCACTAATATCAAGAATATCATTTTGGAATCATACAAGGTAGTCAAAGGCGCAAGGCACACTCGAGGCGCAAAGGGTCCAAATCGCCCGAGGCGCAAGGTACACTTAAGACGCGCGTCCGAGCGACGCGAGGTAAAAAATAATATATATATATATATATATATATATATATATATACATCAGATTTCTACATTGATAAACATGTGTGCTTCAAATTCTCCAATGTCTAGGTTACAATCACTTTGAATTGAGTGAGTGAGAGAGAAAACAGTAAAAAAAAGTACAACAGTTCAAAAAATAGTCTAAAAACAGTACAACAGTTCAAAAAACAGTCTAAACATGTTATTTTTTTCACAAGATTTTCAAGGCACGTCTTAGCTATTCCAAGGCGCTTGGAAAAGGCGTACCTTAGGTGCGCCTTAAGAATTGTCCCCCGCCTGGAGTGCCCTGAAGTGCCGCCCCTGCGCCTAGGAGCAAGGCACGCCTAAGGCGCGCCTTTGACTACACTGGAATTATAGCCGTTGAAAATAATTCTATGCAACATGAGTTTTCATCTCGATTTTCATCCTGAATCCTATGTGGTATGCACCAATAGAAGGATCATGTGAACTTGGTTTATGTACCTGCGTGCCACATATGATTCGTGATGGGAGATAGTGATGGAAAGTCATGCATAGCGTTACTTTTGGTATCATTGGTCATGGGTTACTTTTGGTGTCACTGTTGGGGCTGATATAGGAATTAGAATGAGGGAGGACCTACAAGAACTAGTTACAAAACCATTGGATTGTGTAGGGGTGGGGAGGGGGTTGGTAATCAGATTACAACCACTCACCCCTGCAAAACTAGGTCAAATATGACACTTTGATATCAAATATGAGCATTTTGGAATCGTTGTATACATGAGTGTCGAGAGTATCCTATTCAACAGAAGTTCTCATCTCGAAATTTCATCTCGAATCCTATATGGCATGCACCAATTTGAAAAGGCGCAAGGCAACTGTTTATGCACCTATGGGTGAGTGCTGCATAGGTTTTATGATAGGAGAACGTGATGAGAAATCAATTTTTCATAGCGTTATTGTTGGTGCCACTGGTTGGGGCGGATAACAAAATCAGAATAAGGGAAGGTCGAAAGTAAGAGTTGGGAATTTGGGGTTCAAAGAAGGGAAAGCCCTACTTTACAAAAAAATTGGGTTGTCGTGTGGGGGTGGGCAGGGTGGTGGGAATTGGATCACAGCTTTCCCCTGCACCATTGATTGGTGTCCCTGATAATTCCTGCAAAAGATTGAAATGGATGATTGACCTTTACATTTTATATTTTGTGTTTAGCTTTGACCTCTTTGAGAAGGTTCTCAGCAAAATTGAGGATTTGCACATATGCTGCTGCATTTTAGTGTCACAAACAAATCTTTCCATGTAATATGCAAGTGATGCTGAAGAATTGTGGATCCTTAATCTGCGGTATCTCTAGAAGGGTAATAGCTGTTTGCTACTCAAATCCTTTGATTTGGATCCTACTACTGCCTTAGTTGTATAAGGATTAAGAAAATCTAATTTGTATAGGTCTGCCTGAATGAATATGGTAAGTCTTTACACATTATTGGTACTAGTGTTAGTATATACATATTGCAGGTGTCTTTGTACTTTATATGTACGCCCTATCAGAATTATTGCACTTTACTGCAATATGTAGTAACACTTACAAAGAAGGAAGCATTCTCCATGATTATTAATGGGGGTATACCCTGCAGTTATGTTTCTCCTACATGCTTGCATATCTTGTGCACTGTAGATGTTTGAGCACATAGACCATCATTTTGTTGGAAAGAATTTAGGGGATCCAAAGCATAGTCATTTGAGCCTTCTTCCATGTAAAGATGGTTTTCTATGGAGCAAGCTAGTGTTGTAGCAAGCTGCTTAGAAAAGATTGCTCTTTCATAAATCTGCCACTTTCGTCCATGACTTTGTAGAGAACTTGTGTGTTTAGCATACTCATTAAATCTGCCACTTTCTTCCATGATTTTGTATAGCAACCACTCTCTTTCATTAACCATTCATTTGTTATGAGTTTAATTTTCGTGCCAACTTATCCAAATTCTGCTTGGAGCTTATGGCTAAATGGTTGTTTAATGCAAAATTTTTCCACTTTAAGTTGCCAGGTAAACAATAATCCTAATCATCATCATTTCTTTATTATTTTTATTGTTAGCATGATTTATTATTTGGTTTGCATAATCTCAATCTTTACTAGATATACTCTGTGATTTAGTAAGCGATAGTTACTTTCCATTATCCGTTTCATTGAATGATGGGCCGCCTCCCTATGCAAGCATATTTGTTATTGTAAGGCTAGTTTACACTAAAATACTTTCAACTTTACCCTATTGTCACATAGATCCCTCCAAATTTTGTATGTTCACATGACTACATGAACTTATTTAAGTTGTTGCATTTTTCGACCCTCATTTAGTCTACAGTTAGAGTTAACAATATTATGACCATTACAGTGTACACAAAAGTTAACATCATCTCCCTCATCTCAAAGCCCTAGCTGCCCCTCCCCTTCCCTCTCCCCGATGTGTGCGATTGGCATGGATGGCTGCTTACCCTTGCCGTTGTAGGATCGAAATAAATAGAATATACTCTAAGGGGGAGGGGGGGGGGGGGGGGGGGGTGAATAGAGTATGCAGCGGAATTTAGCAAATAAAAAACTTTCTACCAAGTTATACAAGTATCATGACTGCTATATATGTGTCACAGATATAAGTATGTGTCACAACTATAATAACAGTCGAGCAATTGTGTTGCAGGTATGTCACAACTATCACAGTATAAGCCAAAGTAAAGTAAAGAGTGAGAAGGCAAACGCAAACACAACGATGTATCCTGGTATCCCTCAATGTGAGAACTAATCCAGGCGGGAGGACTCTAGCTCCCAGTTGGAATCCACTATACGAATGGAACACAAGCTTTGATCCGAAGGCTTGCCGACTTCTTACAGGCACGAGCTTTGATCCAAAGAGCTCGAAGACTTCAAGTGTGAAGTAGAGAACTTCTGAACAAGCTTCTGATTACAATTCTTTGAACTTCTAGACCGTACTATACTAGCAACCGAGACTAAAGAATTGTAACTGGCTTGGGATGTGAAAATGAAGGCTTTTTAGAACTCGTATACCAGAAGAGAAGAGAATATTGAAAGTGAATTAATTTGATGTTTAGAAATGTGAAATCTCTTCTCTATTTATAGGATTACTCAAAGGAGAGTTCGGACAGAACTCTGCCAGAGTTCGTCTGCAAAAATATCAGAAAATAACCGTTGTATCCGAAACTGTAGGGAGATCAAGTTTCTGAACAAAACGTCCACTAAGACCGAACTCGATCCTAGTTTTGTTCCCTTAGTTCAGGGCCAGAACAGAAACTAGGCTAAGTTTTGGGTCCAACTTAGCTTAACCAAAACGTAGGATTATAAACTATTTCAAGATAGGCTATTTTGAAAAAAATTTAGGGTAGCCTAATTGCCAGTACGACGCGATGTACAGTATATTCCTAAACTCAATGAAATGAAAAATTACATTGCATACAGGAAAATAAAAACAGACACGACGACAGGAAGCAGCTCTGAACAGTTGATGTTGCAGTCGTCGCAGTACATCTGAAAAGCGTCGCAGTAGCTTATATCGAGTCCAGGTTAGATCGATTATCAAAATCGGTTCGACCATGACCAATGGGCCAACAATCTCTTCCATTTTGATAATTGATAAACCTTGACCGATATAACATCTTGATTGAACTGATTTGAAAATCAACTGTACTGATACCAATTGTAGTCACCAGATGTCTCCCCCGTTGTCATTTAGCAAAATTTCTAAAAGAAGGAAGCTCCCCCACAAAATATGCTTACAAAAAGACAGACAAGTGAAGAAAAAATAAGTTGCATATATTTCACAGAAACAGAGCATTTAAAAAATGCAGTAGCTAAATATGAATGCTAAGCGAGACAGGAAAGTTAATATGCATGTAAATAGAATGAAACTTAAATAGATAAACTTTTGAGTACAACTAACTGAAAGAGTTTCACCATACACAAAGTACTATAACTGGAAATGCATAAATAAAATCTAATCATTGGAATGTAGAAGACATTTCCAAGATACAGACATAAAGTAAAAAAATCAACTAAAAATATCTAGACTAAAACATAATAGCTAGATATCTACTATTTATCAGAAGTTATTAATTTTAAATTTCAATAAATATAATTAAAATTATTTTATGAATTACTTTTCGTATACCGCGATTGTCTCAGATTAGCTGTAGGGGTGCTGTCCCAGCTAGCGGAGGTCCACCGGGGGACACTTAAGTTTCGTTTCGCTTTAGCCGTAGCCGTGGTGACAGACAGATCCTTTGTAAGCTTGTCTCCAAAACAATTTTTGTATATTAGAAGTAATTCAATAAGATAAGATTAATTAATATTATTGATATCTAAAATTTCTAATTCTCGACGTAAGTAGTTGAATTTATCTTCTGCTAAAGGTTTAGTAAAGATATCAGCCAGTTGTTTTTCTGTGTGTACATATTCTAAATTAATGTCCCCATTTTTTTGATGATCTCTAAGAAAATGATGTCGAATCTCAATGTGCTTAGTGCGTGAGTGACATACATGATTCTTAGTCAAATTAATAGTGCTAGTGTTGTCACAGTAAATGAGAATGTGGATATTGCAAGTCATAGTCTTTTAAGGTTTGCTTTATCCACAAAATTTGTGCACAACATCCTACGGCGATATACTCAGCCTCAGTAGTTGATAATGCGACAAAATTTTGTTTCTTGCTAAACCAAGAGACTAAAGCTTTGTCTAGGAAATGACATGTACCACTAGTACTTTTTCTATCCACTTTGCATCAAGCAAAATCAGCATCCGAATAACTACTAGGTCAAGGGACGTGGTTTTGAGATACCATACGCCGACAGAAGAAGTGCTTTTGAGGTATCGGAAGATACGCTTAACGACGCACAAATGTGATTCCTTAGGGTTAGCTTGAAACCGTGCACACAAGCAAACACTAAACATGATATCAGGACGACTAACAGTTAAATAAAGTAAACTACCAATCATACCTCGATACTTACGTATGTCGACCGGTTTGCCTTGTTCATCTATGTCAAGCTTTGTTGAAGTTGCCATTGGAGTACCAAAGGGCTTGGCAGATTCCAGATCGAACTTCTTTAAGAGGTCTTTTATATACTTGGCTTGGTTGATGAACATCCTATTTTGAGTTTGTTTGATTTGCAGTCCAAGAAAGTACTTCATCTCTCACATCATGCTCATCTCAAACCCACTCTGCATACACTTAGAAAATTCTCGACAAAGAGATTCATCAGTTGATCCAAAGATAATGTCATCAACATAAATTTGAACTAAAAGAAGATTTTTATTTGAAGATTTAGAAAATAGTGTAGTGTCAACCTTTCCTTTTGAAAACCCTTTTTCAAGTAGAAAAGAGCTTAGGCAGTCATACCAAGCGCGAGGGGCTTGTTTCAGTCCATATAAGACTTTCTTCAACTTAAAAACATGATTAGGGTTTTTGAAATCCGTAAATCCAGGTGGTTGAGCTACAAAAACTTCTTTTATGAAACCATTTAAAAATGCACTTTTGACATCCATTTGAAATAATTTGAAATTATGAAAACATGCAAATGTACATAGCATGCGAATGGATTCTAAACACGCAACTGGGGCATAAGTTTCATCGTAGTCGATACCTTCCTCTTGATTGTATCCTTGAGCTACGAGTCTAGCCTTGTTATGTGTAACTAAACCATTCTCATTTAATTTATTTCGGAATACCCAACGGTGCCAATCACCGGATGATCATTAGGCTTGGGAACAAGTTCCTAAACTTGATTCCGTTCGAATTGGTTTAATTCCTCTTGCATGGCTTTTATCCAGTAATTATCACTACATGTTTCTTCAATGTTTTTAGGCTCAAACTGTGAAACAAAAGCTATACTAGATACAATATCTCTATTAGAGGAACGAGTACTTACACCTTTTGTGATCTCACCTATTACCAAGTCCTTGGGGTGATCGGCCATGAATTTCATCCTTTTTGGCAGATTCTCCAAGTAACTGGTACTGGGTTCCGTTTCGGTTGGTGCTTTGCTTGATGTACCGATATCTTCATCGTCACTATCATTGTTCGTTTCATTGTTCATCTCATTGAAGGTGACGTTGATTGATTCTTTGATCGTCATTGACTTCTTGTTGAATAATCGGTATCCTTTGCTCTTGACCGCATAACCTAGAAAAATACCTTCATCGGCATTTTCGTCAAATTTTCTTAAGTTATCTTTGGTATTGAGAATGAAACATTTGCATCCAAAGATCTTAAAGTAGGAAACAAAGGGAGTTCTATCAAACCATAATTCATAGGGAGTTTTTTTCGATTTAGGTCGAATCAAAACTCTATTCAAAACATAGCACGCTGTATTGACAGCTTCTGCCCAGAAATACTTAGGTATGCTGAATTGGTTTACCATTACTCTAGCCATTTCGCTAAGAGTTCTGTTCTTACGTTCTACAACGCCATTCTGTTGCAGAGTTCTAGGATAAGAGAATTCGTGCAAATAACCGTGTGTTACAAAATTGCTCAAAGTCAGCATTTTCAAATTCGCCGCCATGATCACTTCTATTACGAGTGATCATGAATCCTTTCTCATTTTGTACCTTTTTACAAAATATGACGAGTTCTGAAAGTGCGTCATTCTTATGAGCAAGAAAATATACCCACGTGTATCTAGAGTAATTATCTACAACTACTAATGCATACAACTTACCATTTAGACTAGCAACTTTGCTGGGTCCAAACAGATCCATATGTAATAATTATAGAGGTCGATTGGTACTTACAACGTTGATCGACTTAAATGTTGATTTTGTGGCTTTGTTCTTTTCACAATCGTTATATACCATGTTTTTCTTGAAGGCGATCTCCGGTAAGTCTCATACCAATTTCTTTGCGGATAATCTCGATATTGTGTCCATGTTTGCATGTCCTAGCCTCATGTGCCATAGTTGATTCTCGTTATTTTGGCGTATAGGCATCTATCTGTAGTGTTAGTATCTTCCTAAAGATAGAAAACATAAATATTAGCTTTCCTAATTCCTTCAAAAATAGTACTGCCAGTTGAGCTATCAACTATAGTACATTTGTATTTAACAAAGTTAATACCATAACTATGGTCAGCTAAATGACTTATGCTGAGTAGGTTATGCTTTAACTCGGTTACTAGACAAACATCTTTAATCACCGTATAGGGAGCCTTACCAATGTTACCGATACCTATTATATAATCTTTCAGATTGTTACCGAAGGAGACGTGTCCTTCTTTCTTCTTCGACAGTGTTGCAAATAAAGATGCCTCGCCGGTCATGTGCCATGAGTAACCGTTGTCGAGGATCCATTTGCTTCTAGAGTGGGTAGGATGCTCCACCTACAAAACAATTTGTAGATGAAACTTTTGGTACCCATTTCTTGTTGGGTCCTGAAAAGTTAGCTTTAGGTATATCCATGCACAAATATTCAAAGCAACTAATTTCTTAACTCTACATGCAGGAGCAATATGACCAATAGTGCCACATTAATGACATCTATCATGCTTAATGTCAGGTGCAGTGTTTTGTGCTTGTTTGGTAGGTCTAGGGGTTTTGGTAGGATACTTGTAGTAGAAGGTATGTCTTTGAGGATTTGTCCTCTTGGGCATAGGTTTGATAGTCTTTGGTTGAACAATGTTCTGTTTGGGTAAGCGACACGTGTTATGAGAGGAAGCAGTCGTCATCGGCTGTTTTCCTAACCTAATCTTCAACTTTTTGGAAGTGTCAAACAATCTATTGTAATCAGCTGTTAGGGCATCATTCCTAATCAGCGCATTGGTACTCTTCTTTTTCTCAATTTGAAAATCTTCTTGTAGCTGAGTTATGGTTTTCTCTCTCTTCAAGAGTGCGTGATGCTTCGTGTAATTGTAACTTAATAGAAGCTAACTCATTAGTCTCACTAGAAGGTTCAGATTCTCTAATATCTGCTAGAAGTAGGGTTAGTCTTTCTATCTCAAGTTTGTGTTCCTTGAGTACCGTCTTAGAGGTCTTGTATTTACCAACCAACTTTCTATAATCTTCTAAGAGGTCACTAAAGGCATCACCTAGCTCATCGAATGTGAAATCACCATAGAGAGGATTAGTGGTTACCTGATCAAATGCCATTAGGCACACATTAGGACTGAAAAAGAGAAGGAAAGTTTTAGAATTAGGACTGAAAATAACATTTTGATATATATAGAGGTGAGGGCATATAGGTAATTTTAGATTATCTAATTTGGTTTCTGGTTCAGGTAGGTAACCAAATTCCAATCCCGAAAACCGAAAACCAAAAACTGATTTTTGCGATATTCAAAACCGAAACTCGACCCAAAATTTTTAAAACCGACCCGAATGGTTTGTTCGGTTCGGATCTGGTTTAGCGGTTTCAAACCGTGATATGTTGACCCCTAGTGGCAATATTTCTGCTCGTTTCCCCTCATCCTTTTCTTCCCTTATTTAGTGAACTAATAATATCTTCTTCCAAATGGGCCATGACTAATCCCAACTTCCTTACCCAATTCATCCCTATGGTTCACCCCATTTAATGACAAGATCAGCTAGTGTTGATCAAACTAGGGTTTTTGGGGCAGAAGAGGGGTTGAGAGAAGTTGAACAGGGGTTTTGTCAGGTTTTTGAGATGTTCTGATTAAAGCCCAGGGATATTTTAGTACTTTCTCCTCTAGTTAGCGCTAACCAAGGGGAAGAGGCAAATTGTGATATGATATAACACAATACAGAAATGTGTAACAAACATGAAACTGATTTTGGGGTGTCCTATTCAAGTCTGCCAATATTTCTTTGCATTTTGAGATCAAAGATTATTTTATAACTGTCCAATTATTTAGACAAGGGAATTTCTTTTTGTTTTTGAGAGTGAGTCGTCGTGCTCTAGTAGATGGTAGAAAACATCAACCAACTCAAAACCCACTAAACATGCAGCCAAAATGCCATCCATCTTGAGGAGAAAGAGCAGAAGGAGAGAGAGATGCGGAACCAAATTATCCTCGAAGCTGAAGAATACAAGCAAGCTTTTTATGAGAAAAGGAGAGTGAACTGTGAGACAAACAAAAACCACAACAGAGAAAGAGAGAAGGTAAAGAATAGATTTAATGCCATCATATGCCCTTCTATATGATTGCTTTGGAATTACTCTTTCTTTTCTTTTCTCCAAATAATTATAGTTTATTGGTTCCTTTGTTTGCTTGGCTAGCTATTCCTGTCCAACCAGGAGAAGTTCCATGCAAATGCAGATAAACAATACTGGAAGGCAATTGCAGAATTGATACCACATGAGGTACCAAATATTGAGAAGAGAAGAGGGAAAAAGGATCAGGAGAAGAAGCCTTCAGTCGCTGTGATTCAGGGTCCGAAGCCTGGAAAACCTACTGATCTCTCGAGGATGCGTCAGATACTGGTAAAGCTGAAGGTCACACCACCGCCTCATATGATACCACCACCACCACCACCTCCTGTGCCTGCAGCGAAAGATGGTGCGGCAGCACCTGCTGCAAAAGACAGTGCTGCTGCCCCAGCTGCAGCAGATGGTAAGAAACCAGCAATGCCGACTAAAGAAGCAGCATCAGCAGATGAAAAGAAACTAGCGACACCTACCAAAGAAACGGCAGAAGCTAATGGCGCGGCACCTGCAAACGAAGAGACCCCTGCAGCAGCGGAAGGCCAGGAGGTTGCAGCACCTGAGCCGGATGCCAAGGAAGACTGAATATTAGTGTTTTCCACGCTTAGGGATAACATTTCTTTTTCAGTGTAGTAGCATCATCTTCTCTTACCTTTGGTTACTAAGAATAAAACATTTGCAGTAAGCCTCATCCTCTCTATATGGCAGCAGAGATGAGCTTTTGGTTACTGACGCATTATTGTTCATGTTTATTTTCTGCTTCACACCTCACTTGTAGAATTGAAATCCATCTTTTGAGATGTTCCTGGAGGAGTACTTTGTATGGGATCTGGGGCTATTTATCTGCTTAGTAATGTCATATGGTTGCGGGAGTCACAGGAAAGTCGAAATTGTTATCAGAATATTCTATAATTATAATAAAGTTGTAGTATTGGACCTTATTTTGTCTATCTGCACATTAGTAGTGAGCTGAATCTGTTAGCCACAGTTGAATTTGTTGTGTGCTGTTTGGGCAACATGGATGAAAAAAGCAAGGATCTATGGGAGTTATAAATTGCAAGCTTTATGTTGATTCAAAATTTTCTTCCAGTTCTTCCAGAGTAAGCCAAGGGGCCACGAGATGTATGCAAACATTGGCTATACATTAATAGAATAGTGTCCATAAATAATAGAGTATGCGTTGTTGATGTACTCAAGTATGTTAACAGTTGTGCTCCAAAGGCGAGGAATATTTGAACATAATTATTTGTTTTGGACCTTTAATTTTATTTGTTGTTTGGACTTAATTCTGCATGATGGTATCATAGGCCCAAGGTCGTCCAGGTAAGGGTGTAAATGAAGGAAAGGTCACCATCTCGAGATCAGGAGCGGATCAGCTGTCCAGACAACTCCCTGTCTCTGCCCTGTCGTTCCTTTACTATGACATGTGGGTCCGCATCTGGTTTTAGTTTTTTTCCTTTATTTTTTTGGTGGGACCCACATGTCATAGAAAGGAGACTTTTCGGACAGCTGTTCGTCCTCGCTACCTCCTCGAGATCAACTCGTATGAACCTAAGAAATGTGCTTAACCTCTCCTCTTAATGATTATATTTTCGATCTTGAGCTCTTATGAGCCACGAGGTTAAATTAGGAAGCCTAGAAAGAGAGCTTGAGCACCATTTGAGCTTGTTTAAATCTGTCATTTCCACTTATATGATCCTAAGGGGCAAACTTAATCTACAGTAAAAAAACAATTATTGCAAGAAAAAATATACTAAAAAAAATCCGTTAACTCGGGATCATTTATTAAACCAGCCCCTGTTCTTAGGCTCCATCACAGGCTCATAAGCTTGAGAGGTTAGGTCGTGAGCTTTTCGGTGTGTTGAGTCCAAGATGGATCGCAAATAGCTCAGCTTGTTTACACCTCTACTCAGTACGGCAGAGTAGGCTTCTGCAACATTTCTCCATCTTTGATTGTTCTTTAATATTGAACAAGAAGGTGATTACTATTCTACACAACTATAAGAGATTACAACAAATTTGATAACAAGCGAACTCTAAAATGAGCGAACAATTAATACGATTTCCATGACAAAGACGAAAACAAATCTCTTATCCTTTCTTCAGGTGAAACGAAAATAAATAAATAAAAATCCAGTAACTAGTTAATATCTAAAAAACTTTTGTTGCCAGAGGCATGTATGATGGCTTCCTCAGCTTGACAAGACTAAGCAGATAAATGAATCACTACAATCAAACAAATTCATGCCAGCAATTTTGGAACAAAGTAGTAAAAAAATCGACAAAAAATAACTTGCTATATTGGGTTAGTTTCTGTATGTGCTGATTTTTTCAAAAAACTATCTGGGATGCATCTCAGTCATGGTAACAGGAGTGGAAGCATATGGCAAGGTAGTAATGATAGACGTGTCCTTCATCGTTGAGCCTGAGTTCCTTCCTTTCAAATATTTTCCTGTTCTTGACGAGTTATGGAGGAGCCCAGGAGGTTTCAGCTCCTTCTCGTTTAGTCTAATAGGCTTAGACAGCATCTCTACCACCTGAGTCATGCAGGGTCTCCTATCGGCCGTCCCTTGGGTGCAGAACAGAGCAACTTTAATGTACCGAAGGGCCTCTTCCTCCGAGTATTCTTCAAGACTCAGATCCACGAGTTCTATCAATCTTTCTTCTTCATAGAGTTGCCAGGTCTGTTCAATGTTAGGATTTAATATCAGAAAAAAGCATATCGCAAGACTTGTTATTAGACACTTGTTATAAGCTATGTATTTATCACACACGTAAACAATCATTCCACGATTTTTTTTTTTAAATATTAACAGAACAAAGAGGACATGACAATAACAAACCCTTCAAGCGGTGCTAATCATGTAGAGATCCAGAGGCCGACCCACCAAAGGCCAAGGGTACCCCCCTAAGTTTTTGGTTTTCTTCTATACTCTTTGTCTGTCCTATAATTTTCTTTATTCTTTTATAAATTCTATATAATACCCCCTTAAATTTTTAGTTAATGTATTTTTACCCCCACAGGAAAAAAAAAAATGAGTCCACCACTGGGTAGAGATCTCAAGTTTCATGCTGGCTGCTACATTTTACCACTAGGTGTTTGGTGCCTTTACCTTGGGGATTGTTATCACCATATGATAAGCCTGACACCCTCCATACTTGCAGTGGATCAAAAATCCATTGTACTATGCGGCGATAGTTAGATGGCAGTTCAGCTTCCTTGCAACTTGTAACTTGCTTATCAGATTTGGATAAGTATATTATGATGACACAGTACTTATCATTGTGGTCCTAGTGTTATGATGACTATATTGAGTCAGTAGATACTCTTAAGAGAGAATGAGTTCGCTGAACAGGTTCACACTAGAATCCTGCATAAACGTGACACTTTGTGATTGCCAAATAAATAATAGAGTCAGTAATAATGTATGAGTTACTTGGATTTGAGGTAACATAGTTACCTTGTGCTTGTACACTAGAATCCTACATAGGTTTGAACATTTTGATTCCATCTACAATATTTAATTTCAAGATGGATGTAGGATACGGAGACTTGTGTATGGAGAGTGTGTTTAGTGCAATATAGGATTTGTCACTCTAAGGGGAAAAAAAACATTATTGATACTTTAGTTTTCATAGAGAAGAAAACTTGAATTTTGGAGATCAAGCAGGGGTTGTGAACTCAATTTCACCTTCAAGGATGATGAATCATGCTCTAGTACTATGTCGAGTTCCAGATGAGTAGGCATGTAAGATGAAGGGGAGAAAGGATGGTGGCTAATCCTAAATTGGTGGTGGGAATAAAATTAACCAGCATACTCTCCATAGGGGACTTTCTTCTTATTTGTCACAAGTACACAGGTAAACTCAACATAGAAATTGTCCAATAAGTCAATAATATTAATATTAATATTAATATTAATATTAATATTAATACTCAACTTGACTCCATCTACAAATATGGACTCAATCTACAAAGTTGACTAACTACAAGTAAATAACTATAGCTATACACAAATAGCATGGATATACTAGCAGACTTGTCTTAAAATACACAAAAAAAATAGGGTAACTCAAAATTTTGACTCTGACCGAAATTCCGGTCAAGACTGACTGGAATTCTGGTCAACCATTGACCATCTTCTTATACAAAGTACAAACACAATATGCACCTCATCCTTCTCTTTTTGCTCTGCTGCTTATCTTGCTGACTGTTAGAGAGATCAGCTATTTCAGCTGTTGGTTTACCTGCATCCTGGGTTGGGAGTGTTCGGTGTCTCGTCGTTCTCCATCTGTCAGACTTAGATGTAGTTGCTTCTCTTTTAAAGAGTCCAGACCAATGTTGGATCCATTCTTTGTTCTTGTGGTGCCTCAAGAAGTTGACCACTGTTCTAAAAATCGGCTTAGGCGGCCGCCTAGGCACTCGGTGTCCGGTGCCCCTCCGATGCCTAGGTGCCCGCCTAGGTGCCCGCCTAGGGCCCCCCGATGCCTGACTATGTATGTTTTCGGATTTTATGGACAATTGCCGCAGTTTTCAGCATTTTTTTTGTTAATAAACCGCCTAGAATTAGGCGGGGTGCCTAGGCGGGCTAGTGCCTGGTGCCCGTCCGAGTAGTGCCTAGTGACTTTTACAACCTTGAAGTTGACTGACCCTTGGTGGTCTTGTCCTGCCTTCATCTACATGCTGTTCCTCATATTTCCTTATAGAGGGACTTCCTTGTCACTAGAACAGGACACAGGGACACTAGACAATGCTGCTGTTGAGTTTCCCTTCCATCCGTTCCCTCTACATAGTAGAATGGTGAACTCTTCAGTACCACTTGGTAAACCCTCTGTTTGTGCTCCACCTTGAGTTTGGGTGGTGTTGAATTTGATATATGTACATATTCTTGTTTTTCTCTCTCTCTGTATTATGTATATTTCCATGTGGTGTGGGATTAACATCCCTGTATAAAATGATGGGCATATTGCCAACATTTAATAGAGCATTACTTTCCGCATTCCCTTCTCAATGCTCTTACAGTCCAAACTGAAGGTGATAGTAGTTTTCTATGAGATATATTTGTATATTGTCTGTTAGTGATATATCCATCCTTCAACTTCCTCAAAAGCATTCCCATAAAAACATCATATTATTGATACAGTCCTTGGCCTAATTGACGGGTTAATATTCAGAAATTTGAAAGTATACGCCAAGATGTAAATTGCAATTCATGTTTGTTCTAATTGGGATACAACACAAACAAACTGTATAAGAAAAGAGAGTATCAAGTCAGAAAATAATTACATGGATAGAGGACAACAGAAGTGGTGAAACAATGATATTGGGAACATTAAAATGAACACTGCAAGTCTAACAAACGAATCTAATCAAGTAATATAGAAATTTGAGTTTAATTACACCTTACCCATTCCAAGAGAGTTTTCTCCATTTCAGACCAAGATGACTTTGAACTACTTTTGCCACTGATTATCTCAAGCATAAGAACCCCAAAGCTATATACATCAGCCTTCTTTGTTAACTGGCCCTTCATTGCATACTCAGGTGCCAAGTAACCTCTGCATGAAATGTTACAAATTTAAGTATCCAAATGCATTATATCAAGTAAGTAGAAAGTTGAGCGTAATCATTACATCAGATACAGAATATTTGTTAGAACCATGGGAACCTATGTTGCACTGACATGGATATGATACGGTAAGGTATGAACTGAAATTGATGGATAGCTGTAATTCTTATGAATCTTATTGTGTTTACTTCGAGCTCACATTACATTAAATCCAGTTTCGATATGAATACAATATAACCATACCAAGGTTCTTAAGGTGATGCGAGGCGGCAAAGCCCCGAAGGGCATAGGGGGAATCCTCAAGGCAGCGAAGCGGAAACCTCAAGACCAAAATTTTGAGGCGAGTAGTAGGTAAGTTAGACAAATCCGTACTTTATGAATGGGACTTTGTGTAGTAGGGTGACCGTTTGGGATTCCAATATTTTATTTGTACTTAATGTCATCTTTTGGACTTATTTCATTGATGTGATGTCTCATGTTGTTTCAATGACATTGATAATATTAGTACCTAAACATAGAAGTTGAATTCTGTCAAATTCGTCAGTAACTCTCTCATAGGTAGAATTAGCACATAAGAAGTGAGAAGAGGAGTCAGGGAGAAAGGTCTGAATTTCTCTCTTTCCTATTTTATTTCATATGTTGTTGGGTTTGGGCCTGGGCATTTTTTTTTCCCATTAATATGTGGGCTGAGTTTAAATTTGAGAGAATAGGGACGGTGAACTCATCTAGCTAGGCTGGTGCCGCATGGCCAATCTGCCTAAATCCTTGTTGCCTAGGCATCTGCACGACCGGGATGCCTAAGTTAGACTCATCACCTTGTGGGAGCATTGTGGTACAACAATGTCAATATATACAAAACAATTCATAATAATATTATAATACTAGTATTACATTTTCACACTGCTTAAAAATCACTTACGTTGTTCCGGCTACACGTGTGCTGATATGAGTGATATTGTCCGGAAAAAGCTTTGCCAAACCGAAGTCTCCAATTTTTGGAGTAAAGCTTTTATCCAGGAGAATATTACTCGCTTTGATGTCTCGATGCACAATGTATGGCGTAATTTCTTCATGAAGATAAGCAAGACCCTTGGCAGCACCCAAACAAATAGCAGACCTTATTCTCCAGTTCAGTTCAGCAGTTTGACTATTTAGACCTACATGGAAAAAGAAATGTCAAATTGACATACTATCTCCTTTGGAAGGAATTTACCACCCCCAGAATATTGATGTTTATTGTATCTACCTAGCAATGAACGCTCGAGACTGTTGTTTTCAACAAACTCATAGACTAAAATCCTATTACTTTCTTGAACACAACAACCAAGTAGCTCAACAAGGTTAGGATGCTTCACATTTGTGATGACATCAATTTCAGTCAAAAATTCATTAATCCCTTGTCTTGATTCGGCGGATAGCACCTTCGCAGCAATTGGTGTTCCATTCTTAAGAATCCCCTGACATACGAATAAGCAAAAACTTACATAATCTGGGAATATAAGTGTAACACATATCACCAGAAATAAAATTAATCAGTTAATTAAAAATTAAGGATGTTTGACATATATCCACCTATCTTTGAGCCATTTACAAATATCTACTTCCCTTTCTGCTGTTGCCTTATGTATTCTCGTGTTGGGCATATATATAGAAGTTTGGAAATAGCATATTCTTTTGCAATTTTCTGGAACCACATATACTAGTAATTTCCTTCAAATTACATATAATAGTAAATAGTGTTTCAAATAAAGCATATACTTGGCACTGACAGAAGGTCGACATGTCATAAAACTTTGTCAAATATTGTATGGAGCTCACTTATGATCCATAGGGCGCTGGATTAGGATGGGAAAAGGCTTGGATGAGGATGACGTGATGAAATAAAGCACATATGAATTTGTAAAGAAAATGGAGGAGCAATTGAGGGGCTTGGTCAAGAAAACTTGGTTATCTGAAAGAGAGTTACTTAAATATTTAGTAGTAAAAATAAAAGTACATCATAAATAGTTTATCGAGTCATAAATTACACAAAGTTGCATGGGCCACTATGATTATTGCAAACAATCAATGATTAAAATTAAGTAGGTAATGAACTTAGCCTGATAATCTTGTACTTCAAATATTTTCTTGATATTTCCTATACCGCATTTTTTGACAAGTAGCAGAGGAAAACAACTGACAAAATTCATCACAATAGTCTGGCAGATTGAAAATGAAAACAATAATGAGAGGCTTTAAACTCAGATTTTCATGTGCTATGATCTTGAAGCATGACCCTTAGCAAACAGTTGGAAATAGTACATATTGACCATCTCCGAAGAACTATCGGGATCTGAGCAATCTTGACCTCTCCTGATATAAGCCAACACACCTTTGAACTATTGCTAGGGCATACCAGGAAATATGATCCTATTCACCAAAGAATGTACCTTGATAACTAAATTTCACAATATATCTCCCTAGCAAAGCAGCAATAGTTCCAGAATGCTATGTGGTTGATGTAATAGGCATGTTCAAACCTCAAGAAGGGAGGGCGGGGTTAGAAATATATTAATATACACATACTGAGCTACATCTATATTAGCAATTTGGACATTTCAGGAATGACCAATCATTACAATTATCTAGCCAAAAAAGGTTATCCTTACCTTGTAGACAGTTCCGAAACCACCCCGACCTATCCTATTGCTTGGGTGAAAATTGTCTGTTGCTGACCTCAGCTCATTGAAAGAGAAAAGCCTTATATTCTTCACAGATAAGCCTGCCCAGAAGAAATGAAATTCAGAAAAGAAAACATTACAAGAATATAGCATTACTACTTGTATATATGCTAAATCAATATATCTGTCAATGAGATAATTTACTTGCACAAATAGCCATATGGCAGATCACAAGTGAATTATAATAATTTTTTTTTTGCTAAATACTATGAAGCTTCCACACCATACTTGCAGTGGGAAAACATTGTGAAACAAAAATATCGAAGAACTTTTTTGCACCAAATGAAATTAGGTTAACCTGAAGTGATACAAGAAAATATAATGGAGAACAGGATAATAGAGGCATGTGATATTCCTACAACAACAATAAATCCTTTATCCCAAAATTCTGGGGCTGTCTATAAGATTCTCCCATAATAAAAAGTCCTCCCCAACAGGTTGACAATATGTGATGGCTCAAATGTTTCCGAAAAAGAAATGAACAGTAAACATTTAGTTTAGTAAAGTATATGACAGAAACAATGAGTAGATAAAAAAAATGTTTTAATAAAACAAAATGAACTATGAAAATCAAGTCAAGTGTGCAAAGATACCACATTAAATGATGCTATATGCCAAGGTTTGTAGTATTGGTTGAAACTGATAAGTTTCGGATCGGGATCCCCCTCCCCCATAAGTTAAGATACTCATAGGAAGGATCCAAAACCGATAACCAAACCGAGTTTTTGAACCTTGGTATTTACGGAAACTCTACCTTGTTCATATATTTCGGGCTAGCCTATATTTAGTGAAAGCTTATCCGATTTAGTATTTCTTCTTACTTGGTCTATATGTGAATATGCATGTCTGCAAGATTCATGATGGGATGCATCAAAAAGTACTCACCCTCTAGATCTTGCAGAGGCTTCTTTCTCACATTGAAACAACACCAACCCATAGCAACTTGTTTCTTCTAAATGTGAGGCTTTGTATAGTACGGCTGCAATCTGCGGAGAAAGAAAGCATCGGTAATTTCTTTTCAACAAATTGAGAAAAATCCTTATATTAAAACAGAAAAATGTAAAGCAAATGAAGATCTTAATTAGGGAAGTCTTATCATGTCATGTCAAACTTGTATTTATATATTGTTATTCAATTCAAAGTATAAGGAATTTAGAATATGTCATACCATGGAGAGAGCTATTGAGGTAAAGACACGAAGCACTCAATTTGGTTATATGCCCGGAGTGTTTAACCATGACAGCTATCTATTTGTTAAGGTTAATGAAGTTAGAGAGAAAAGAGACACAAATACACATGATATTCATAGATTTAATGATTTAGACATGAAGAATGATAAGGTTTCTAGAATAGAATATAGCGAGTTTAAGAGAGATTGAAGGAGAATCAAACTCATTCCTATTACCATAGTCGTGCATCAAGGATCAGCTGTAAACCATATTGCTTTACTTTAGCTAATAGTTATTGCTACTAGCCACATACAAGCCATGCTTTGGGTATGTCTTTGTAGGGACATATGTACTAAGGAAAAAAAAAGAGGAAACAAAAGCACCTTAAATGAAAGCTTGGAGAATCATTATCAAATTCCATATATCATATTCTGAAGCCAACTTATGGCAACTTTTCCACAAGTCAGCTGTTATCTAGAAAGAGAGAAAAGGAGGTCAACCGGATTTAAGTAAATCAGATTTGCGATAATATGTTGTTACAATGATAGGCGATAGAAGCAGAACAAAATTCGCTAATAACATTTCTTCGGAGTAACGTTATCTCTGCAACTTCAAAACTTGGACTAAGGTATTCATTGAAACTCTACGAACAATTTATTCTCCTATATAGCAGGACTTTCGGTTGATCCAATTTGCTGACAAATCCTATAGTTGTGAGAGGAAGACCCAGTTCTCCTTTTGGTGGAGTTGTGCTGTGTATGTATATCTATAAGGCAAAGATAACCCACTAAATTCCACTACCAATCATCTCTTTAAACCACCTTATAACCAAACTCAGCAATAAAGACAGAATGTATAGAGAACCATGATCAAGAAACTTCTTAATAAATGATCAATCAAGAGGCGGACAATCACCAACATGTATCAACCCATTTCTTACTCTCTTTTTCCCCATATGCAAGATCCCCACAATATACTACCACTCAAATTGGATGCCCAGCAATCTCCTCCTCGTCTCAGATTCAAAGATCCCTAACAATTAACCTGAAGAACTGGCTAATTCGTTCTAATTAAGCTAGATAGCTACATATTTGGGTTAAAATTCAAAAAATAAAATCCATGTGCAGTGCAAAAATGCTTCAGAAGAAGCTCTACCAACAATGGATGGGGGTGTGCTCCAATATTAAGAGGTATGTATTTGGAAGCTGGAGAGCTCTGCTGTGTGTAAGAGTGAATAGGTTAAGAGTCTCTGCCACTGCACGAAAACTCTAGAGCTTCCACGAGGGTTGCTCTCTGCTCTATACCGTAACTCTTAGTATGAGAGGTCTCTACAAGGCAAAGATAACCCACTGAATTCCACTACAAATCTTCTCTTTAAACCACCTTGTAACCAAATTCAGCAATAAACACAGAATGTATAGAGAACCCTGACCAAGAAACTTCTTAATAAACAATCAAAAGGCGGACAATCACCAACATGTATCAAAACTTCTCTCTTTTTCCCCATATGCAAGATCCCCACAAAATACTACCACCCAAATTGGATGCCCAGCAATCTCCTCCTCGTCTCAGATTCAAAGATCTCTAACAATTAACCCGAAGAACCGGCTAATTCGTTCTAATTAAGCTAGATAGCTACAATTTTGGGTTAAAAATTCAAAAAAAAAAAAAAAAAAAAAATTCATGTGCATTCCTAAAATGCTTCAGAAGAAGCTCTACCAACAATGGATGGGTGTGCTCCGAAATGGAAGAACTTCCAGTAGGTTCAAACTGGCGAGCTCTGCTGTGTGTAAGCATGAATAGATGTTAAAGAGTCTCTGCCACTGCACGAAAATTCTTGCTATCTGCTCTGATACCACAACTTGTAAGTATTGGAGGTCATATGTATATATTCCAATACACTCCCACAGGTATTATGGCCAAGAACTTTAAGATCAGAAGGTATTTCCTAATTCAGCACTGTTAACTACCATTCAAGAACCATACTTCAGCAACGGAAAACAGAAAAAAAATCCCATATCAAGAAACCAATAATTTTTTTTTTTTTCAAATGGACAGATTTAATTAGCAATACCTATGATTAGGAGCTTACATGTCCAGGAAAGAAAGACCAGGAAAAATAATACTTAGTTCTTTCTGGTTCCAGCTTCCAAACAAATTGTTGTGCTGTAGCAGCCTTCTAGTAGTTGGTGCTATTATTATATGTACCAACTCATCTTTATAGAAGAGAGGACTAATGTTTAGAAGAAGAAGAAAAAAGAAAAAGAAAAAGAAAAAAAGAAAAAAAAGAAAAAAAAGAAAATATCAACATAGCTCTCTAATACCCACCAAATACGGAGAGAAGAGAAACAAGACTCTCTCACAATAAATGGCAAAAGTAAAAGGTTGACAATGGCACGCACCCCAACACAACAAATTCTCCGTGTCTGTGTTGCGTTACTATTTCCACACTATTAGACAAAACCTGATTAATAAATCAGGGCCACAGGTTTCCGGATCCGGATCCGACACGGATACGTGGCTGACATGGCTTCGGATTTGGGTCGAGCTTGGTGTCCATCAAAATTGATGTCATAAAAAAAATTTCCAATTATTTTTACAAATATTAGTATATATGTGCATGCGTTGCATATTTTATACTATTTAAAAAATATAAGTAAGTGAGAAAAATAAAATCTTTAATTTATTTTACTACTTAAATAGAGCAAACAATAATTCTTTAATTTTTTTTCTATATGTAATTACCAAATTATTCATGTTAAATATATTAAATAATTTTAATTAGTAAATATAGATAAATATATTTTTGAAATAATTTTTTTTCGGTGAAACCTCAACTTTTTCTGTTATACATGCAAATATTTTCTTAAACAATTAGTTAGCTACTCTACATGCAAATATTAAATAGAAATAATTTTATTTTTATTTTCATATACTTTATAATAATTTATAAGAGAGTGTCCACTGTGTAAATACCATTTTGAAGTATAAATCATCATTGAGCTTATGAATGAGACTTGGGAAGAGAAAATGACATCCCCTTACTTTTTTTTCGAGATATTTTAGCAAATATCTCCATTCAAACTGTATAAACTAGTATATATCTCCACTTAAAAAAAACTAGTATATATTTCTATTCCGCGTGAAACAATCAAATTTTCGTTTAAAATGTGGGGGTATAGCTTAAAATTTTAAATGTTCCGTATAAAGAATGGAAACATTTGCTAATTTTTTTAATAGTGGAGGCACATGCTAGTTTATATATTTTAAATTAGAACATTTGCTAAAATATTTCTTTTTTTCCTATACGTAATTGCTTAGCTGTCCATTTAAATTTAATGATTTTTTTTAATTAGTATAGATATGTAATGATATATTTGAAATAAAAAAATTATGGTGAAACTTGAATTTTTTTTTCTATTATATAGTAATATAAATATAGATTTTGAGTTTCTATCCTATGCTTAAGTCATTTTAAGAAGACATAATTCTATGTGTCAATTTTTTTTATTTATAGAAATCAACCTAATAAAAATCTCTCCAATCGTTGGGTCATTTCACTACTAAATAGGAAAAGTCCCACCCGACATTCATAAGCCGAGCTATTAGTAGCTCCTAATTGTATCAAAATATTCTTGTCTATCGCTTTGTTCAATACAATGAAAGACCGTCTATTGGGTAGAATATGATTTTTGGTAAACAAAAGGCAAGGCGGTTTATTCACTATTCTGATCTGAAATAAAATTTATTACTTGTTTTCTTATTGATTCATGGGACTAGGCATTTGTAGAATCAGTATATCCGAACCGAAGACACACTTCTCAGATCAATGTTGATCTCTCCAGTGAAGCTAGGCACCGGACCCTATATAATTATTCCTATTCGTAGCATTAAACAAATAAAAATAAATAAATTTTATTTCGTGATATTTTTTTAGTGTTAACTATTGTGGAACTTATTTTCATATGCTATATAAACATAGAAAATTTGTCACGACCCGCACCCGGAAATTCGGGCACGAGTGCGTGGGTACGTCCAGCCTACGCCGCAGAATCGGCGGTAGTACGCTGTCTAGGTCAAATCCAGATTTACTAACTAGCTCATTCACAAAATAACATAGGCAAGATAATAATGAGAAATGAAACTTAAGATTGCAACTGAAAATAAATGTGACAACAGATTCAAATGTTTAAGTACAGGAATCAGAATGAAATCGGGGACAAACCCGATTGCTATTATAAAGAGCAAAACTAAGATAACTACTGCTAACTACTCAGCAGGAGTAGCTTCCTGCGCGGGAACTGGCTCTGCAACTGTATCACCTGCTGCCTCATAGGGGCCATAATAGGTGGGGGCAAGGTTCTCCTCATCGCCTAAACAACAGATCCAGTCAGGAAAGGAGCAAAGTACACAGTGCACAACAAGATTAAACTGAATATTTTATGACAATTAAATATTGGATATCATGTTGAGAAACAGCATTAACAGAATATTATTATCTCAGAGTTAGCTGTAAACAGGAACATGAGAAACAGAAATAAATGAAACAGGAAATGAACTACAATAGCCAGCAAGAAATATAACATGACCAGAACTATCTGTGTGAACTTGTGTTTGTTTTTAGAATACATAGTTGGCATGTAGGGGTTTATAAGGCTAATCCGGCCGTCATGAACGGCTATTAGACAATACAATCGAGATCCGGCTGATGGACAGTCGTGTACCAACAGCTATTAGACAATCCAGGGGAAAGGGTAAACTACATGCCTCCTTAGTATTCTCCCACCCGACATGAAAAACAAGACAGGAACTACCAATATTCAAGACATGAATTTTAACATTTCTAACACTAGGTGTAAACATCAAGGGTACATGTATAGCAGGGAATTAATTATCACAATATATAAAGATTAACTTGAAGTGCAGGTACTTGCCTGTTGTTTGGATCTGATTAACTTAGTTCTTGGGAGAAAAGTCCAGAGATGAGTCCAAAAGCTGAAATAGGCATTACCATCATGCTCAGAAGGTGTCAAATAGCTAGAAACGCCTGTCCTTGGGTCCAATTTGGAGACAAGGGCAAAAACGGTAGTTTCGGGTCAAAACGGGGTCCGCCGTTGGGCCCGCTTTGCACCGAAAAACGTGTCCGGGTCAAAGGTCTCCAAATTCACCAAACTTAGTGTCAACAGGTCAGGAACGCTGATACGAACCCAACGGAACTTCCAGATTTGGATTCCGATGAGCCGAACACAAAATCGCCCGTCGAGCGGGGCCTGTGGGGCCCACGACACACGATTTCGTCAACGTTCTCAGAATTGAACCAAACTTGACCCACAGGACCAGCGTATCGCTACGAGTCCGATGGCGCAAGTTTCGTCTCGATCCGACGTGTGTACACAAAGTTAGGTCGAATGCAGAAAAGGCGGATACGGGGCGATGTCCGCGGATACGCGTTGATTTCGGGGTGCATGCACCCCCGAATCAGCTTCCGCGAATTCCCACACGTCCGTATCGACGGTGCGCACGTATCTGTGAAGGCCGCACGCGACCAAGTCGTCTCGTTTGGCGGGACGTACTCAGTTCCGGGGTGAAACAGGGTCTGGTTTTTTCTGTTTTTGGATCGCGGTGTGCGATCACCACAGGACGCGATGTCCCGAACAGTTTGTCCGGACACCGAGAGGGTCATACAGGCTTCCCAACGCAATTTACGGAATTGAAAACGGAGATACAGGGTGCAAGATACGAGTACCTGAAGAGGCTCGAAAAACCGGATATTCTCGTGTCCGTGTCGTGTCCGACACGCCGACACGAATCTGAGAATTAGGGCTAGGGTTAGGGTTCCGAGAGGAAAACGACCGTAGACGGCGGAGGGCGGCTGCTGGGCGGCCGGCGAGGGCGGGGGACGGTTCGCCGAGGGGCGGCGCGGCATCCACGGGCGGAGCGGCGGCTCAGGGCGGCCGCTGGCGGCGGTGGGGAGCTGCTTGCTGCTGCTGCGGCTGAAGCTGTTCCTTGCCGCTGCTGCGGCGGCGGTTCGGTGGCGAGGGTGGCTGGGGGACGGTGCTGCGGGGGAGGAGACGGCGGAGCGGAGGATCGGCGGGGCGGCACGGTGGCTAGGGCGGCGGTTCGTGGTCGGGGTAGGCCGGAGAAGAGGGTGGCTAGGGGTTTTATATAGGGCGGAGGAGAGGGGCTGGTGGCCGAGGAAGGCGGAGAACGTGGCGGGCGAGCGGGGGCGGCCGGTGCGGGGAGGGCACGGCGGAGGCGGCGCGCGACGCGGAGGCGGGGGCTGGGTCGTGCGGTTGGCGGGTTGGGGGTTGCGGGCGGGTCGGGTTGGCTGACCCGACCCGACCCGATAGGCGGGGGACTGGGCTGGGCTGGGCTTCGGCCCACTGGGCCGGGCCGGCCCAGAAACAAAAAAATAAATAAGTAATATAATAAATAATAATAATAATAATAATAGTAAATTAAATAATTATTAAAAATTAGTTTTTAGGCATTTAAAAATAGGTCTGAGGCCCAGAAAAATCCAGAAAAATTATCCTAAGTCCAATTTTTCATTTTACACCCAAAAATATTATTTTTATAATATTTTAATATTGTTTAATATCAATTAAAAATTAGGTAATAATTCAAAACCCTGATTTTAATTACAGAAAATTCCCAGAAAATTCTAGAAAATTGAGAAAAATCCCAATTTTAATATTTTTGAAAAATCAGGGGCTTACAATCTATCCAACTTATAAAAATTTCGTCCTCGAAATTTAAATTATGGCAGGGTTCTCTCTGTCCAAACTCACTTGGTCACAGTATAACGGGTTTTTCTCAGGTGGACATTACGGTCGCTACCCAACTTATAATTTTACCCACCTATCCTCTAAGGCTGTACAACTAGTAAGGCTAGGTCTCAACTTAACAGATCATGGTATTGAATCTTAAGTCTGCAACACAAAACACAGCACCTAGGGTCTTGTCTTAGTCATAAAGGGTTATCATCAACTCGACCGGTCTGAGGGGTACATCTAGCACTACAAATCAACTTTATACAAAACACAGGATTTTGTCTTTCCGAAATAAGGGAAGACGAGGATCAATAATAAAGAGTATTAAGGGCGAGGTAGTAGAACAGAGGTATAGGGTTCAAGGCGTTTTAGGAATTCTAATGGGAATTGTCAGGCGGTTATGGATTGAGATTCTATTCTATAATCATTTATCCGCATGCTCGTATAATTATGTAACTGATACGATATGCTTGGACACATTTTAGGGTAAGTATACTAGTCACTATATCTCTCAATCCACGTAAGGTAGTTGTGCGAAGTACGAATCAAAATGCACTAAGGTTGATCAGACCGTAGTACACTGATTCTGAGTAGACACTTGTATTAGTGGGGTTGATCAGGCCTCAATAATACATGTGTCATGAACAAGCCCGGTAAAGGGTAAGCTTGCAAAACTAGGCTATAAAATAGCAGCATAAGTCAAGTTCAGCAAAATTAAGTGCGCTAGATGATGATGAAAAGGAGGTGCAAATTATTGAAGTTCACAAAATAACACAAAATAAGCACAAAAGCAAAATCCTCTAAAACAGTTATCAAATTTAAAAGCATACCAGGTATTTAGCAAGTTCAAAATTACTAGGTTGGGGCTGAGGTCACGAACCAATAGGCACGAGTTAAATAATACTAGAAAATGATATCTACGAATCACTTACGCGCATTAGCTGCTTTCAGAGTTTGCGCGTTCTCCACGGTCATTACGTAAGCCTGTCCGCGTCCTTGAGCAGCGGGACAGTCCCTCACTTGATGTGCTGCTGAGCCACAAAGTAGACAAACACCTAGCCTCTTTCTGCAAACTTGCCAAGTATGGCCTGGTCTATGACAATAGTTACAAGCAGCAGCTCGTTGGTTCTGTCCCTGGGCCTGGTGTTGGGGTGCTGGAGCTCGAGGGAGAGGACGCTGAGCTTGTTGCGGGGGCCCCTGCTGTTGTTGTTGAAAAGGGCGTTTGTTGGGTCCCGCATTTCCGGTATCTCTTTCTCGCTTTAGCTTATGCCCCATGTCTCTCTCAACGCCTTGTGCCACGCTCAAGATTTCCTCGTAGGTGCGAGCTCGGCTGGTGGTGACAGCAAGGCGAATATCCGGAGACAGCCCCTTCTTGAATCTACGGGCTCTGTCCTCCGGGGTACGAACCATGTACTCCGCAAAGTGGCTTAACCTGCTAAATTCAGCAGTATATTCATCAACAGACAGATTACCTTGTTCCAGTCTCTCGAATTGGCTTTCGAGAGCTTCCCGAGCCACTTCGGGGTAGAATTTCTCCTTGAATAGCCTCTTGAAGTCTTCCCAGGTGATGTCAGGGGCAGATAGTTGAGGTTCGTCTCTAAACCAGGTCCGAGCTATATCGAACAGTTGCAGGCTTGCAGACTCCACTTTAAGATCATCAGGAACACGAGCAGTCTTCAGGAGTCTCTCGACGTTCTCTATCCACTCATCGGCATAGAGAATGCCCTCAGTTCCGTAGAATTCCAAGGGTCTGAGGTTTTTGAAGTCTTTGGCACTCCCTGGCCTTTTGAGTGGCGACTCCTGGGACTTAATAGCTTCTGAGAGGCTGGTCCGCAGAAGTGCAGTATGTTCTTTCTGGGATTCCACTAGTCCCTGGAACACTCCGAGTAGTTGTGCCCCATCCAGAGTAACTGCCGGAACAGATGGAGGCGGCGGGAGTGCAAGAGTTTCGGGCACATTCTGTTCAGCTGGTTCTGATGTGCCTCCTACTGTGTTCCTTGTCAGGACCATTCTGAAAGTTTAAGGGATAGGAAGATCAGAATAGACTACTTGGAAATCAAAGGCGATAGGAAAAAATTGAGCAGCAAAGATATCAAGAATTGAAATAAGGACGCTATACTGTGAATGAGCTTTTCCTAGATTCCTCAATCTTATTGCAGGCCTGTTCGGTCCCTAAGTTGAAACCGAACCATTTAGTCGTTTGACCTGCATGGGCCACCATAAAAACGTGTCACGACCCGCACCCGGAAATTCGGGCACGAGTGCGTGGGTACGTCCAGCCTACGCCGCAGAATCGGCGGTAGTACGCTGTCTAGGTCAAATCCAGATTTACTAACTAGCTCATTCACAAAATAACATAGGCAAGATAATAATGAGAAATGAAACTTAAGATTGCAACTGAAAATAAATGTGACAACAGATTCAAATGTTTAAGTACAGGAATCAGAATGAAATCGGGGACAAACCCGATTGCTATTATAAAGAGCAAAACTAAGATAACTACTGCTAACTACTCAGCAGGAGTAGCTTCCTGCGCGGGAACTGGCTCTGCAACTGTATCACCTACTGCCTCATAGGGGCCATAATAGGTGGGGGCAAGGTTCTCCTCATCGCCTAAACAACAGATCCAGTCAGGAAAGGAGCAAAGTACACAGTGCACAACAAGATTAAACTGAATATTTTATGACAATTAAATATTGGATATCATGTTGAGAAACAGCATTAGCAGAACATTATTATCTCAGAGTTAGCTATAAACAGGAACATGAGAAACAGAAATAAATGAAACAGGAAATGAACTACAATAGCCAGCAAGAAATATAACATGACCAGAACTATCTGTGTGAACTTGTGTTTGTTTTTAGAATACATAGTTGGCATGTAGGGGTTTATAAGGCTAATCCGGCCGTCATGAACGGCTATTAGACAATACAATCGAGATCCGACTGATGGACAGTCGTGTACCAACAGCTATTAGACAATCCAGGGGAAAGGGTAAACTACATGCCTCCTTAGTATTCTCCCACCCGACATGAAAAACAAGACAGGAACTACCAATATTCAAGACATGAATTTCAATATTTCTAACACTAGGTGTAAACATCAAGGGTACATGTATAGCAGGGAATTAATTATCACAATATATAAAGATTAACTTGAAGTGCAGGTACTTGCCTGTTGTTTGGATCTGATTAACTTAGTTCTTGGGGGAAAAGTCCAGAGATGAGTCCAAAAGCTGAAATAGGCATTACCATCATGCTCAGAAGGTGTCAAATAGCTAGAAACGCCTGTCCTTGGGTCCAATTTGGAGACAAGAGCAAAAATGGTAGTTTCGGGTCAAAACGGGGTCCGCCGTTGGACCCGCTTTGCACCGAAAAATGTGTCCGGGTCAAAGGTCTCCAAATTCACCAAACTTAGTGTCAACAGGTCAGGAACGCTGATACGAACCCAACAAAACTTCCAGATTTGGATTCCGATGAGCCGAACACAAAATCGCCCGTCGAGCGGGGCCTGTGGGGCCCACGACACGCGATTTCGTCAACGTTCTCAGAATCGAACCAAACTTGACCCACAGGACCAGCGTATCGCTACGAGTCCGACGGCGCAAGTTTCGTCTCGATCCGACGTGTGTACACAAAGTTAGGTCGAATGCAGAAAAGGCGGATACGGGGCGATGTCCGCGGATACGCGTTGATTCCGGGGTGCATGCACCCCCGAATCAGCTTCCGCGAATTCTCACACGTCCGTATCGATGGTGCGCACGTATCTGTGAAGGCCGCACGCGACCAAGTCGTCTCGTTTGGCGGGACGTACTCAGTTCCGGGGTGAAACAGGGTCTGATTTTTCCTGTTTTTGGATCGCGGTGTGCGATCACCACAGGACGCGATGTCCCGAACAGTTTGTCCGGACACCGAGAGGGTCATACAGGCTTCCCAACGCAATTTACGGAATTGAAAACGGAGATACAGGGTGCAAGATACGAGTACCTGAAGAGGCTCGAAAAACCGGATATTCTCGTGTCCGTGTCGTGTCCGACACGCCGACACGAATCTGAGAATTAGGGCTAGGGTTAGGGTTCCGAGAGGAAAACGACCGTGGACGGCGGAGGGCGGCTGCTGGGCGGCCGGTGACGGCGGGGGACGGCTCGCCGAGGGGCGGCGCGGCGTCCACGGGCGGAGCGGCGGCTCAGGGCGGCCGCTGGCGGCGGTGGGGAGCTGCTTGCTGCTGCTGCGGCTGAAGCTGTTCCTTGCCGCTGCTGCGGCGGCGGTTCGGTGGCGAGGGTGGCTGGGGGACGGTGCTGCGGGGGAGGAGACGGCGGAGCGGAGGATCGGCGGGACGGCACGGTGGCTAGGGCGGCGGTTCGTGGTCGGGGTAGGCCGGAGAAGAGGGTGGCTAGGGGTTTTATATAGGGCGGAGGAGAGGGGCTGGTGGCCGAGGAAGGCGGAGAACGTGGCGGGCGAGCGGGGGCGGCCGGTGCGGGGAGGGCGCGGCGGAGGCGGCGCGCTACGCGGAGGCGGGGGCTGGGTCGTGCGGTTGGCGGGTTGGGGGTTGCGGGCGGGTCGGGTTGGCTGACCCGACCCGACCCGATAGGCGGGGGACTGGGCTGGGCTGGGCTTCGGCCCACTGGGCCGGGCCGGCCCAGAAACAAAAAAATAAATAAGTAATATAATAAATATAATAATAATAATAGTAAATTAAATAATTATTAAAAATTAGTTTTTAGGCATTTAAAAATAGGTCTGAGGCCCAGAAAAATCCAGAAAAATTATCCTAAGTCCAATTTTTCATTTTACACCCAAAAATATTATTTTCATAATATTTTAATATTGTTTAATATCAATTAAAAATTAGGTAATAATTCAAAACCCTGATTTTAATTACAGAAAATTCCCAGAAAATTCTAGAAAATTGTGAAAAATCCCAATTTTAATATTTTTGAAAAATCAGGGGCTTACAAAAATTCTATCAAATCCCCTAATCTAATATTTTTTTAGGATTATTTACACTAATATTCCTTATGTTTTATGTTTATTACAACCTTCCTTATTTTTAAACTAATTACACGGAACTATCATGTGCTTTATGTTTTATTTTCAAAATAAGGATGGTTAGTATAATAATCATTTACATAAAACATAAAATATAGAAAAGATCTGTGTAATTATTTTAAAAATAAAAAAGTCCGTATAATAAATATAAACCATATAAAAGATTAGTGTAAATAATCCAAAATTTTATTTTTTATATTTTTTACGGAGAAATTTTTGTTCTTCTTCTAGATAGAGTCTATCACACAGGTTTTTTTTAGAGGAAGAGGGTAGAAGGCCTCGCTGACCAAGATTTTTCTATTTTATTTTTTAACTATAATTTAATAAAAAGTTCGATAACAACTTGTTATTGAAATAAGATGAATTTGACATATATTAATAAATATATAAGATTATTAGATCAGATTTCAGAAAAATTAAAAGAATATTTTTTATAATGGCTCGTAATAAAAAAAGATTATTTTTAACTTGATACTCACAACTGTTGAGATTTTTCAATTTGATATCCTAACTTTAATATCGTACCAATCATTATCCTCAACTATTGAATATTTTCAGGTCGATATCTTCCTTCGGTCATGGATTTATTTTTCCGTTTTAACAAAAATAAATAATAATTTTTTGACCAAAGTATGTCTCCCCTCCTTGGAATATTTGAAGTGACCACAAATAAAGGAATATTTTTGTCATTTAGAATTTTTCGTTAACACTGTTAGAATATTAAGTTGTACAATAATAATTGTTGAGGTATTAAGTTGTCTAATGCTAAAATTTAGAGTACGAAGTTGAAATTTCAAAGTTGTCTTCTTGTTTTTACTGAAACAAACAATAAGAGCATCATTAATAAGGTCTATCCCACATTCTAGATTCTAGATTCTAGATTTAAAATGTAGGAGCTAATTTTGTAGAATAGTAAGTCTTATCCCTAGTTCCAATTTCTAGATTTTGTGTTCCATCCCATCCATGAGAGCTATAGGTTGAACCTCCCAATTTCTAGATTATAGATTGTAGGAACCTATTTTGTAGAATAATAAGTCCCAATTTGGAAACTAACTTTCTAGATTCTAGATTCTAGATTCTAGATTATATATATATATATATATATATATACATCATTTTTTGACCACACAATCTTTGGGACTGAAGTTCACTTTATCATTTTCTACTATTCTCATACAAACCCAGCCTATTCTACATTTATCTTCTTTTTTTTTTTTTGAAATTTTGAACCACCACCACAAATTATATTGGAGAGTCCTAACTACTAATGATGCTCTAAGAAACATTAATTTTTTTTTTTTCTGTCAAAGTTTAGGCTTTCAAATCATCCAAAGTTTATATATTTTAGGAAGGTAACTTTGATGTAAAATTTAATTAAGAGATACATGTGAGCTTTTAATAGATCCTTTCATGATCATTTATTATTAGCCACCTACACACGAATGCGACAGCATCAACCACATTGAACGGTCAAGAACTATTTATATACAGGGATGGCTAATTTGATTTCTGGCTATTCAATATCAATAATGCTAAGTTTACTACAAATGTTTACAACCTTCTTACAACCCTCACCTCCATGTTATGTGGGTCACCTCCGGTTCCACCTTTCCCCTAATGAACGACCACCACGTAACGTTCTGGCCACGTGACGACCACTTGGACAACCATCGGGTCCTACCTCTCCCCCTCCTCCAATGAACGGCCGCAACGTGAATGCCACATGGATGCCACGTGACGGTTGTAAGAAGGTTGTAAGCATAAGATTGTAGGCATAGCACCACCCATTCAATTTTGACCATATCAGACCATATCAAGACTTAAAACTTAGTACTTCAAATGTCCACGTCCTGATTTTTATTGCATATTTTTAAAATTATAATCTACCAATTATTACTACCAGTTACTTTCACGTACATTGCACGTAAAAAAAGAGTATAATATTATTAAAAAATATTACATAAATTTTTTAAATTATATTAGAATATTTTAAATGTTATTTGAATATATTTTAATTATGATTTGTTATAAATATTTTTTTGAATTTTGGATGTGTTTAATTAGATAATTAGTTAATTTTTTTAATATATTTTAGGATTTGTTATATGTACATGGGTGGTTTTTCTTTTTTTCAATTATGCGGAAAGAAAAGATAAACATATGAGGTAGTTATATTTAAAAAATAAAAAATAAAATTAATAATTGATGATATACATATGGCTTAGACGGCTCAATTTTGAACTATTTATAAGCCGTATTATAATAGTAGAGATTATCATTATTAACTAGCATATATGTACGTAAATGTTACACGTATTTCATAATGTATTAGAAAGAACAAACAATATTATTTAATATTTTAGTACTTGAGGAGCAAAACACTATCTCCTTAATTTTTTTTATTACTTGAAAAGAGTAAACAACAACCCTCTTATAAAAAATAATTATCTAATTATGTATGTTAAATTTAATAAATAATTTTAGTTAGTAAATTGTTATAAAAGCAAGAGGGGAAGAGTGAATATTTTGTAGCCGAATAATTTTCATCCGGTACCTCTTTATTAATCATATATATAAGGGAGGAAGAAAATAATAGGGTTTGTGTGTATTGTTAGAACCATTGCTCAAAAAACCAACTTCACTTTTAGTCCCACATCGGATGGGCCAACCCCTCCTTGTGTGTATATATTAATTCCTCTTCATTGCTTTCTTAAAGATGTTGTGTGGGAAACCCCTTGGGCCACACGCGCCCGCCGACGCCGTCCTGCCCGGCTCGGTTCGGCGCGCGTAACGGGTGCGGGTACGTGCCCACATCTACGGGCGCCGAATGTCGATTTGATTTCCTCTTCGGGTTCGGGCTGAGACCCTAAAATTCTTTTTATTGGATGAATTCTTATATATGAATGGTTTTTTCTTTGTAATCGGTATCAGAAATATTTTTCTTCAAAAATTTGCTGCCAACATATTATTCAGTCCATTCTTCGTCGTTTCACTCGTCTCCAAGCTCTGGGCAGAGCTAAGTCCTGATCATTCTCTCTGAGTCGTGTACGACGACGAGATACCGGTAGTGCGGGAGTTTTACCACTAGGAGCTTCGGGAAACGTCTGCACACAGATCCCGATTCAACTCTTAGGGCAGTGCTTCGTGCACGACTTCCCCAGAGGCCGGTAACATCAATCTAATTTTTTTCTTTTTATTTTGATTCACAAAATTTTCAATAAGAAAACGATAATTTTTCTAACAATCTAAGAGTTGATTTTTATGTTAGAAGTGTTCATCTAAATCTTGCTAGAAAGCTTCAGAAATATTGTTAATATACCATTATTTATTCTCTGCTAAAGAAAAATAAAAATTAACCGTTTATTATATATATATTTTTCATCAGTTAGGTTAATATTTGTTGCCTATTCTTGCTACATAACCGAAATTTTTTGTTTGGGCATTGCTTAATTTATAATATTGTAGCAACATATTATTGGCATAGTAACATAAAATTTTCTGGAACAAAGTTGATTAATAAATTAAAAGTTGATAGTTACTGTAGCATAGTTGATAATTTATCAATTAAAAATTTGAAAATTTCTGACTATAGCAAGCTTTAACTTATAGAAAAATTATTCTTATTGTAGCCAATATTATTAAGGTGCAGTAGTTTAATTTTTATTCTAGAAAATTCAATTTGCTTAATATTTACCTTAGCAAATAACCATATTTAATATTTGCTATTTGACCATAATCGTTAACTCAAAACAGTTGTTAGCAATTTGCTTCATTTCCTCAATTGATTTATTTGTTGCTTACTATACTGTCAAATTGTAAATTTGCTTAAAGTGATTTAAAAATTGTTAGCACATTTGATAATTTTGTCAATTGCAATATTTTTATCACAAAATTTCTTTCAATTGTAACATAAATAATCACTTAGTATTTTGAAAGCAATCTAGGACCAAAAGAAAATAGTTTAGTAAAAAGAAAATTGCAAATAAAATCTTCAAATCTAAAATTTCAAAGTAGAGGCAAACTCGGGCACAAGCCGAAAGGGTCCTTCTGTCAACCGGGTGTAAATGGCCCTAAGCGACACGGTACTTAAGAATTTTCGGACCCCGCTAGCTGGGAACCGGCCCCTACAGCTAACCTGAGTTGATCAACACTTGAAAAACTAAAGATTTTAAGATTGATTAGCAAAGACCACATAAACTATTATCTTAGACATTGTTATTAAATAAATTTATATTTTTCAGACTGCAAACATGACTAGTAAGGAAAAATCCTCTACTGCAAAACCTGTTAAGTTTGATGGCTCATACTTTAAAAGATGGCAGAGCCAAATAAAATTTTGGCTCACGACCTTAGGACTTATTTCAGCCATTGATGGGTCCACACCCATCACAAATGATTCTGATAAAACTGAGTCTGACATATGAGCGTCCACCTCCTCAAAACCAAGAACCCCTAAAGAGATAGACTTCCACTACTTTCATAGAATTTTAAGCGCATTATCTGAATCCTTGTATGATATATTTTTTTAATACAAGAGCGCTAAAGAACTTTGGAAAGCCTTGGAAGATGAATACGGCTGTGATGATGCCGGAATAGAAAGATTTAATTCTTCAACCTTTAATAGGTATTTCATGGTAGATAACAAGCCAATGAATGACCAGCTCCATGAATTCCAAGAATACCTTAGGCATATTCAAGCCAAAGGCACATCTTTCTCCAATGAACATAAAATAGCATGCCTAATAGACAAGTTACCTCCCTCTTGGTCTGATATTACTAAGGAACTTATCCATACACAAGGAGATCTTACCTACAATCAAGTCCTAAAGAAAATTAGAACCGAAGAACAAATTAGATTGAGATCTAAGCCTAAGACTGAAACTAAAGCTAAGGTAAACCTTATAGAAGGCCAAGGAAAGCCCAAATCTAATTTTTATTATAAATCCAAAAAGAATTTCTTTAAGAAGAAGAAAAACTTTCAGCCTAACCACCAAAACCATCATCACCAAAACCATAAACCTAGAAACTTCAGTCAGACTCAGGATCAAAAGAGATTTTATTTTGTGTGTGGTAAAACAAACCATATGGCCACCAACTGCTACCATAGGAAGAAGGAAGCTGTCCAGACCTCCTACAAAGGAAAGGGCTCTATTAGACCAGAAGCGAACATGCTTCACAAGGGTTCTTCGAGTTCCTTCAGGTCTGTAAGCTTTCAACCCTTTATTAACCTCTCTTACCATTCTGATGATTGGTGGTTGGATTCTGGAGCTAATGTTTACGTTTCGTTTGATCGCTCCTATTTTTCAAACTATCAGGAATCAAGAAGGGAACATTAACATTTTAAAAATGAAAAAATGAAAAGACGGTCTCTTCATGATGTTCTTCACATTTCGTTTTGTTTCGTTTGATCGCTCCTGTTTTTTAAACGAAACGTAAACATTAACATTTTAAAAACAGGAGCTAATGTCCACGTTTCGTTTCGTTTGATCACTTTGTAAAAGATGGTCTTTCATTTTTAGCACAATGAATAAAATTTTTGATTGTTCTCTCATTGTCTCTAATATAGAATCTTTAAATGTTTGGCATGGCAGACTAGGTCATGTGAACCTAGGTTCTATTAAAAGAATGATGACTTTAGATCTTATTCCCAAGACTCCAATAGATGACAAACACAAATGTGAGATTTGTGTTCAAGCCAAACACACTAAATTACCATTCAAATCTGTAGAAAGAAATTCTGACCTTCTAGAACTTATCCATAGTGATGTATGTGACTCAAATATGATTTTGACCAAAGGCGGTAGAAAATACTTTGTTATGTTTATAGATGATTATTTAAAGTATTGTTATATCTACCTTCTCAAAACCAAAGATGAAGTTCTAGATAAATTTAAGGTCTACAAATCTGAAGCTGAGAATCAATTAGAAAGAAAGATTAAGATCCTTAGATCTGATCGTGGTAGAGAATATACCTCAAATAAAATGATTAACTTCTGTGAAGAACATGAAATAATTCATGAGGTAACTGCTCCATATTCACCTCAGTCTAACGGAGTTGTTGAACGCAAGAACCGCACTCTGTTAGATATGGTGAATGCCATGCTTCTCAGCTCTGGTGCTCCTGATAACTTGTGGGGAGAAGCCCTCTTAACTGCCTGTTACATTCTTAATAGGATTCCTAGTAAGACAAAAGATAAGACTCTCTATGAGCTTTGGAAAGGTAGAGCTCATAGGATTAATTATCTTAGAGTTTGGGGATGCCTTGCTAAAGTCGGAATTCCCGAACCTAAAAAGAGGAAGATTGGTCCCAAGACTGTAGACGCTGTTTTCATAGGATATGCCTTAGACAGCTATGCAAATAGATTTCTAGTGACTCACTCAGAAGTAATAAAATCTCTAACAATACCATTATAGAAGCAAGAGATGCAGTTTACTTTGAAAACATATTTCCTTTTAAGGATAGAAGTTTAATCTCTTCCTCCATACCCTCTATTAGTTCTCATGTCCAAATACTGAGCTCACAATCTGAACAAGACTTAGAACCTAGACGGAGTAAAAGGAATATGATTAAAATTTTTTTAGGAGAATGATTCTTCACCTTTTTGATAGAGGGTGATCCCTCAACTTATGAAGAACCAATGTCGTCTCCTGATGCTCCATTCTAGAAAGAAGCCATTAACAGTGAATACAACTCCATCATGGAGAATAACACTTGGTTTCTAACAGATCTACCTTTAGGCAATAAACCAATAGGTTGTAAGTGGATTTTCAAGAAGAAACTTAGAGCCGATGGTACTATAGATAAATACAAAGCTAGATTAGTTGCTAAGGTTTTTACCCAGAAGAAAGGGTTAGATTATTTTGATACCTACTCTCCTGTAGCTAGGATTACATCCATTAGAACTCTCTTGGCCTTAGCATCCATTCATGATATGCTAATCCATCAAATGGATGTAAAGACAGCATTTTTGAATGGAGATCTAGAGGAAGAACTTTATATGGACCAACCTGAAGGTTTCATTGCTAAAGGTCAAGAAAAGAAAGTTTGCAAACTAGTAAAATCCCTCTATGGCTTGAAACAAGCTCCCAAACAATGGCACAATAAATTTGACAAAGTAATTTGTGAATATGGTTTCTTGTCAAATGAGTATGACAAATGTATATACTCTAAAGGTACATATAAAAGTTGTGTCATTTTATGCTTGTATGTAGATGACATCCTTATTCTAGGTTCATTACTGGAATTAATAAATATTACAAAGAACTATTTATCTAGTCAGTTTGATATGAAAGACCTAGGAGAAGCCAACTTAATTTTAGGAATACAAGTGACCAAAGGCAAAGAGGGTTATACTCTATCTTTAGCACATTCAATTAAAAAAATGCTAAAAAAGTTTGAGTTATTTGATAAGAAACCTGTCATTACTCCTTATGACAGCAGTATTATACTAAAAAAGAATGAAGGATCAACTTTGGAACAACACAAATATTTACAAATGATAGGCTCCCTTATGTATATAATAAACATGACAAGACCTGATATTGCATTTGCTATTGGGAGACTATGTAGATATACCAGTAACCCAAATCAGTCATATTGGACTGCCTTGGATAGGGTATTTAGATATCTCAAGGGCACCCTAGATTACAAACTTTATTTTTTTAGGCACCCTGATATCATAGAAGGTTATTCAGATGCAAACTGGGTAACTGACTCACATGATATAAAATCTACTACTGGATATGTATTTACTATAGGAGGAGCTGCAATCTCCTGGGGCTCTTGTAAGCAAACTATCATAGCTAGGAGTACAATGGACTCCGAAATGATAGCTTTAGATACAACTTGCACAGAAGCTGAATGGCTTAAAAATCTTATCATGCATATACCTATTTCTCTTAGTCCTGTTCCTGCAATTTCTATAAACTGTGATAATAAATCTGTTATTGAACTACTAAAGCATGATTCTGTGAATGCTAAGATGAACAGGCACCTGCAGCTGCGCTTCAAGTCAATAAAAAGCCTACTAGGCAAATATGTGGTTCTTGACTATATAAAGTCAGAAAAGAACCTTGCAGATCACTTGACGAAGGGTTTGTCTAGGACTTTGATCCTAGAATCATCGAGGGGGATGGGGTTAAGCCCATAAGTTAGTCACCAGCAGTGGCAACCCAACCGAGTCTGACTGGAGATCCCAAGAAGCCGGTTCAATGGGTAGAAATAAGCTGAACTTAGGTGACTTTATGGAACACTAACTCGAGATTAAAGTCTAATTAAAATAAAGCCCAAGCGGCTGTACATGTGTACAATGACTCCCCATCCCTATGGTGACAGTGTTTCTATGTGATATGGTTAGGATGAGGTTAAACTCTTAATAGGTCCAAGCTGTAATGCTGGATTGATTCATATCACCAACCATTAATGACTTACCTATATGAGAGGTCGTGAAGGCCGCGACTATGGGACATGTAACACCCTGTTCCGCTCAAGCGGACTGCCGACTCAATCGGCAATAGTGCAACTGTCCCGACCCACTTTGCCTCGAAGAGAATGCCAAGGATATCCATACTTGTCCCTACATGAATCCGGCTTAGGCTTTCAGAGGCTCGCTCAAACGTATCGCTCTACCGAGGCGAATCATCGCTAAGGTGGGTGGCTACGGTGAACTTGTCTTTGCTTAGCCAGCACACATAAAATCTGGAATATTCATGCTAGTCGCTAGGTGATTCATCCCCTGCATGCTAATAAGTCCAACGCAACTAGCTAAGGGAATAATCCCAACTTGTATTGCTTGCTAGAACATGAAAATGAAATACTGCTTACATTCAGACCCTCGCATGCTAAGTCCCTTAACGGTTTCATCTCTCGGCTTACCTTCGGGCCCGAGCAAACGTGTTGATTATGTTCCTTAGAAACGCATGCTTGTTTGCTTGTAATGTTGCCATGTTTTCATCCAAACCCCGGAAGACTACTACGTAGTCGTTCCGTGCCTGAATGAACCTGCAAGTATCCGGGACCGTTAGGTCACCAAGGCAGCCCCGAACCAGGGGAATGCATCAAGACAAGTTATTGTACTGAACCAAGATTCAAGTATCCCGTATACTCGTGTACTCGTGTTCCCGTGCACTCGTGTTCTCGTATTCTCGTGTTCTAGTGCACGCGTGTTCTCGTGTATCTCGTGTAATCGTGTTGCCTGAGATTGGTCAAATAAATCGTGTTGCCTGAGATTGGTTAAATCGTGTTGCCTGAGATTGGTTAACCCTGACTTGCATGTCGCGGACTAGTTCCACGGACGGTCACCTGGGCACTGGGGCCGATCCGGTCCGGATGGAGCTCGTGTGTAGTCTCGTGTGCAGGGAGGATAGCTTATAATGCATCGTGTTCGTGTGCCTCGTGTACACGCGTAGCATGCTATCCTTGTCCTCGACTACGTTCATAATGGCTTTGCCAGCGACCGTGTTCATATAGATAAGTCATCCTTGATTAGCGGCTATCCGCGTGCGAGTCATTGCATCGCATCAAGAAACAACTGAACACCTGAACGATCATGTTAAAATGACCCTTCTGTTTGCATATGCTATGCCTCCTGAATGTTATACTTGCCCGTGCTTGAATTAACATGTTTGCCTCAATGTTTGCCTTGGACAGGGAAGGAGATGGTAAGTTGGTAAGTCTCGTCGTGTTTCCTCTCATGTTGCACGACGCACTGCCCGACACGTTAGGCTATTCAATATTTGCATGAAACTGATCCTAAGGCAACTAGAAAGACAACTTAATAGTTGTGCACGGAACCTGTATTACGTGTTTGGATTTGTCGAGCGGGCGAGTAGCTTCCCCACCAGTGCATTCAATGTACTGATAATCCACCAGTTTGTATGCAGGGTGCGGAAGAACCTCGTGCGGTACGGATGCCTCCAACGTGCGTGCTAAGGCGTGGACAACACTCCGAAGCAACGGTGCGTCCGGAACAGAAGCACATATACAAGACATAATATTGTGAACATAGCCCGAACTCGCCTGACCATCGCCTGTACATTCATTCTACAGTTGTAGCCACTTGGCACGCATTTACTGTTTCAGAGAGAGAGGCTTGAGCGACTTGTAATCTCGGATATACGCCGCCTGTAACACATGTTTATATCAATAAAGGAGTTGCCTTACTTCAAACTTGTGTTTCAATGCTTCCGCTATATTTGTCAACTCAGTGAACCTGTTACCGATCGCCTATGCGTTCATGACTCCGCTGCACTCGGACAATCTGTGCGACTCTGTGGCTTAGAACTCTTGCCGCCAGCCAATGAACCATGGCCTTGCACGGGCGTGGATCACGCTCGTGGGCATCACGCCCGGATGGGTTAAGCGATCGTTCCGCGGGAGCGCTGGCGAGGGTGATTCCCGCCTAGCGGGAACGGCCGATTTTCTTGCGGGAGATCGGGGCGTGACATGTTGGTATCAGAGCCTGACTTCTACGCCTTTGGACTTCGATTCGATATCTCTGTTTCGAAAGCTTGTTCGTGGGTTATGTGCACGCTCTCTCTCAATGCCTCGATGGAATGTTCCAACAATAAGTCTAAATACTTTCAAAATACGTTTTGAATGATATGATTGCTTGTCTGGTTGTATGCTGCGAGTGGCCTTTGTACCAACCTGTGCGAACCCTTGAGAGTAATCGCAAGTAGCTTGTCCGATTTTTGCTAACTCTAAGTTTGGTTGAATGCATCTATTCGAGGGACGCCTTGAACTAGTGCACCATCCAAGACTTAAGAAAAGGTAAAACTCGAGTGCTAAGACTTCGCTATCACTAAGCTGGTTGACGTGTTCACGCTAGAATTGCACTTCGAAAGTGCGCATGATCCAGTCTAAGCGATATGCTTATTTCGAAGCTTGTGCAAATGAATATCCAAATGAACAAGTACAACGACTTGTCTAGGATTGCCTCAACCCTAGATTACTGCTTGTCCTTAGTAAGTCTCGAGGACGAGACTTTTTCTAAGTTGGGTAGGATGTAACACCCCGTTCCGCTCAAGCGGACTGCCGACTCAATCGGCAATAGTGCAACTGTCCCGACCCACTTTGTCTCGAAGAGAATGCAAAGGATATCCAGACTTGTCCCTACAGGAATCTGACTTAGGCTTTCAGAGGCTCGCTCAGACGTATCGCTCTACCAAGGCGAATCATCGCTAAGGTGGGTGGCTACGGTGAACTTGTCTTTGCTTAGCCAGCACACATAAAATCTGGAATATTCATGCTAGTCGCTAGGTGATTCACCCCCTGCATGCTAATAAGTCCAATGCACCTAGCCAAGGAAATAATCCCAACTTGTATTGCTTGCTAGAACATGGAAATGAAATACTGCTTATATTCAGACCCTCGCATGCTAAGTCCCTTAACGGTTTCATCTCTCGGCTTACCTTCGGGCCCGAGCAAACGTGTTGATTATGTTCCTTAGAAACACATGCTTGTCTGCTTGTAATGTTGCCATGTTTTCATCCAAACCCTGGAAGACTACTACGTAGTCGTTCCGTGCCTGAATGAACCTGCAAGTATCCGGGACCGTTAGGTCACCAAGGCAGCCCCGAACCAGGGGAATGCATCAAGACAAGTTATTGTACTGAACCAAGATTCAAGTATCCCGTATACTCGTGTACTCGTGTTCCCGTGCATTCGTGTTCTCGTGTTCTAGTGCACGCGTGTTCTCGTGTATCTCGTGTAATCGTGTTGCCTGAGATTGGTCAAATAAATCGTGTTGCCTGAGATTGGTTAAATCGTGTTGCCTGAGATTGGTTAACCCTGACTTGCATGTCGTGGACTAGTTCCACGGACGGTCACCGGGGCACTGGGGCCGATCCGGTCCGGATGGAGCTCGTGTGTAGTCTCGTGTGCAGGGAGGATAGCTTGCAACGCATCGAGTTCGTGTGCCTCGTGTACACGCATAGCATGCTATCCTTGTCCTTGACTACGTCCATAATGGCTTTGCCAGCGACCGTGTTCATATAGATAAGTTATCTTCGCTTAGCGGCTATCCGCATGCGAGTCATTGTATCGCATCAAGAAACAACTGAACACCTGAACGATCATGTTAAAATGACCCTCCTGTTTGCATATGCTATGCCTCCTGAATGTTATACTTGCCCGTGCTTGAATTAACATGTTTTCCTCAATGTTTGCCTTGGACAGGGAAGGAGATGGTAAGTTGGTAAGTCTCGTCGTGTTTCCTCTCATGTTGTACGGCGCACTGCCCGACACGTTAGGCTATTCAATGTTTGCATGAAACTGATCCTAAGGCAACTAGAAAGACAACTTAATAGTTGTGCACAAAACCTGTATTACGTATTTGGATTTATCGAGCGGGCGAGTAGCTTCCCCACCAGTGCATTCAATGTACTAATAATCCACCAGTTTGTATGCAGGGTGCGGGAGAACCTCGTGCGGTACGGATGCCTCCAACGTGCGTGCTAAGGCGTGGACAACACTCCGAAGCAACGGTGCGTCCGGAACAGAAGCACATATACAAGACATAATATTGTGAACATAGCCCGAACTCGCCTGACCATCGCCTGTAAATTCATTCTACAGTTGTAGCCACTTGGCACGCATTTACTGTTTCAGAGAGAGAGGCTTGAGCGACTTGTAATCTCGGATATACGCCGCCTGTAACACATGTTTATATCAATAAAAGAGTTGCCTTACTTCAAACTTGTGTTTCAATGCTTCCGCTATATTTGTCAACTTAGTGAACCTGTTACCGATCGCCTATGCGTTCATGACTCCGCTGCACTCGGACAATCTGTGCGACTCTGTGGCTTAGAACTCTTGCCGCCAGCCAATGAACCATGGCCTTGCACGGGCGTAGATCACGCTCGTGGACATCACGCCCGGATGGGTTAAGCGATCGTTCCGCGGGAGCGCTGGCGAGGGTGATTCCCGCCTAGCGGGAACGGCCGATTTTCTTGCGGGAGATCGGGGCGTGACATGTTGGTATCAGAGCCTGACTTCTACGCCTTTGGACTTCGATTCGATATCTCTGTTTCGAAAGCTTGTTCGTGGGTTATGTGCACGCTCTCTCTCAATGCCTCGATGGAATGTTCCAACAATAAGTCTAAATACTTTCAAAATACGTTTTGAATGATATGATTGCTTGTCTGGTTGTATGCTGCGAGTGGCCTTTGTATCAACCTGTGCGAACCCTTGAGAGTAATCGCTAGTAGCTAGTCCGATTTTCGCTAACTCTAAGTTTGGTTGAATGCATCTATTCGAGGGACGCCTTGAACTAGTGCACCATCCAAGACTTAAGAAAAGGTGAAACTCGAGTGCTAAGACTTCGCTATCACTAAGCTGGTTGACGTGTTCACGCTAGAAGTGCACTTCGAAAGTGCGCACGATCCAGTCTAAGCGATATGCTGATTTCGAAGCTTGTGCAAATGAATATCCAAATGAACAAGTACAACGACTTGTCTAGGATTGCCTCAACCCTAGATTACTGCTTGTCCTTAGTAAGTCTCGAGGACGAGACTTTTTCTAAGTTGGGTAGGATGTAACACCCCGTTCCGCTCAAGCGGACTGCCGACTCAATCGGCAATAGTGCAACTGTCCCGACCCACTTTGCCTCGAAGAGAATGCAAAGGATATCCAGACTTGTCCCTACAGGAATCTGGCTTAGGCTTTCAGAGGCTCGCTCAGACGTATCGCTCTACCAAGGCGAATCATCGCTAAGGTGGGTGGCTACGGTGAACTTGTCTTTGCTTAGCCAGCACACATAAAATCTGGAATATTCATGCTAGTCGCTAGGTGATTCACCCCCTGCATGCTAATAAGTCCAATGCACCTAGCCAAGGAAATAATCCCAACTTGTATTGCTTGCTAGAACATGGAAATGAAATACTGCTTACATTCAGACCCTCGCATGCTAAGTCCCTTAACGGTTTCATCTCTCGGCTTACCTTCGGGCCCGAGCAAACGTGTTGATTATGTTCCTTAGAAACGCATGCTTGTCTGCTTGTAATATTGCCATGTTTTCATCCAAACCCTGGAAGACTACTACGTAGTCGTTCCGTGCCTGAATGAACCTGCAAGTATCCGGGACCGTTAGGTCACCAAGGCAGCCCCGAACCAGGGGAATGCATCAAGACAAGTTATTGTACTGAACCAAGATTCAAGTATCCCGTATACTCGTGTACTCATGTTCCCGTGCATTCGTGTTCTCGTGTTCTAGTGCACGCGTGTTCTCGTGTATCTCGTGTAATCGTGTTGCCTGAGATTGGTCAAATAAATCGTGTTGCCTGAGATTGGTTAAATCGTGTTGCCTGAGATTGGTTAACCCTGACTTGCATGTCGTGGACTAGTTCCACGGACGGTCACCGGGGCACTGGGGCCGATCCGGTCCGGATGGAGCTCGTGTGTAGTCTCGTGTGCAGGGAGGATAGCTTGCAACGCATCGTGTTCGTGTGCCTCGTGTACACGCATAGCATGCTATCCTTGTCCTCGACTACGTCCATAATGGCTTTGCCAGCGACCGTGTTCATATAGATAAGTCATCTTCGCTTAGCGGCTATCCGCGTGCGAGTCATTGTATCGCATCAAGAAACAACTGAACACCTGAACGATCATGTTAAAATGACCCTCCTGTTTGCATATGCTATGCCTCCTGAATGTTATACTTGCCCGTGCTTGAATTAACATGTTTTCCTCAATGTTTGCCTTGGACAGGGAAGGAGATGGTAAGTTGGTAAGTCTCGCCGTGTTTCCTCTCATGTTGTACGGCGCACTGCCCGACACGTTAGGCTATTCAATGTTTGCATGAAACTGATCCTAAGGCAACTAGAAAGACAACTTAATAGTTGTGCACAAAACCTGTATTACGTATTTGGATTTGTCGAGCGGGCGAGTAGCTTCCCCACCAGTGCATTCAATGTACTGATAATCCACCAGTTTGTATGCAGGGTGCGAGAGAACCTCGTGCGGTGCGGATGCCTCCAACGTGCGTGCTAAGGCGTGGACAACACTCCGAAGCAACGGTGCATCCGGAACAGAAGCACATATACAAGACATAATGTTGTGAACATAGCCCGAACTCGCCTGACCATCGCCTGTACATTCATTCTACAGTTGTAGCCACTTGGCACGCATTTACTGTTTCAGAGAGAGAGGCTTGAGCGACTTGTAATCTCGGCTATACGCCGCCTGTAACACATGTTTATATCAATAAAAGAGTTGCCTTACTTCAAACTTGTGTTTCAATGCTTCCGCTATATTTGTCAACTCAGTGAACCTGTTACCGATCGCCTATGCGTTCATGACTCCGCTACACTCGGACAATCTGTGCGACTCTGTGGCTTAGAACTCTTGCTGCCAGCCAATGAACCATGGCCTTGCACGGGCGTGGATCACGCTCGTGGGCATCACGCCCAGATGGGTTAAGCGATCGTTCCGCGGGAGCGCTGGCGAGGGTGATTCCCGCCTAGCGGGAACGGCCAATTTTTCTATGGGAGATCGGGGCGTGACATGTTGGTATCAGAGCATGGCTTCTACGCCTTTGGACTTCGATTCGATATCTCTATTTCGAAAGCTCGTTCGTGGGTTATGTGCACGCTCTCTCTCAATGCCTCGATAGAATGTTCCAACAATAAGTCTAAATACTTTCAAAATACGTTTTGAATGATATGATTGCTTGTCTGTTTGTATGCTGCGAGTGGCCTTTGTGCCAACCTGTACGAACCCTTGAGAGTAATCGCTAGTAGCTTGTCCGATTTTCGCTAACTCTAAGTTTGGTTGAATGCATCTATTCGAGGGACGCCTTGAACTAGTGCACCATCCAAGACTTAAGAAAAGGTGAAACTCGAGTGCTAAGACTTCGCTATCACTAAGCTGGTTGACGTGTTCACGCTAGAAGTGCACTTCGAAAGTGCGCATGATCCAGTCTAAGCGATATGCTGATTTCGAAGCTCGTGCAAATGAATATCCAAATGAACAAGTACAACGAATTGTCTAGGATTGCCTCAACCCTAGATTACTGCTTGTCCTTAGTAAGTCTCGAGGACGAGACTTTTTCTAAGTTGGGTAGGATGTAACACCCCGTTCCGCTCAAGCGGACTGCCGACTCAATCGGCAATAGTGCAACTGTCCCGACCCACTTTGCCTCGAAGAGAATGCAAAGGATATCCAGACTTGTCCCTACAGGAATCTGGCTTAGGCTTTCAGAGGCTCGCTCAGACGTATCGCTCTACCAAGGCGAATCATCGCTAAGGTGGGTGGCTACGGTGAACTTGTCTTTGCTTAGCCAGTACACATAAAATCTGGAATATTCATGCTAGTCGCTAGGTGATTCACCCCCTGCATGCTAATAAGTCCAACGCACCTAGCTAAGGGAATAATCCCAACTTGTATTGCTTGCTAGAACATGAAAATGAAATACTGCTTACATTCAGACCCTCGCATGCTAAGTCCCTTAACGGTTTCATCTCTCGGCTTACCTTCGGGCCCGAGCAAACGTGTTGATTATGTTCCTTAAAAATGCATGCTTGTCTGCTTGTAATGTTGCCATGTTTTCATCCAAACCCCAGAAGACTACTACGTAGTCATTCCGTGCCTGAATGAACCTGCAAGTATCCGGGACCGTTAGGTCACCAAGGCAGCCCCGAACCAGGGGAATGCATCAAGACAAGTTATTGTACTGAACCAAGATTCAAGTATCCCGTATACTCGTGTACTTGTGTTCCCGTGCACTCGTGTTCTCGTGTTCTAGTGCACGCGTGTTCTCGTGTATCTCGTGTAATCGTGTTGCCTGAGATTGGTTAACCCTGACTTGCATGTCGCGGACTAGTTCCAAGGACGATCACCGGGGCACTGGGGCCGATCCGGTCCGGATGGAGCTCGTGTGTAGTCTCGTGTACAGGGAGGATAGCTTGCAACGCATCGTGTTCGTGTGCCTCGTGTACACGCGTAGCATGCTATCCTTGTCCTCGACTACGTCCATAATGGCTTTGCCAGCGACCGTGTTCATATAGATAAGTCATCCTCGCTTAGCGGCTATCCGCGTACGAGTCATTGTATCGCATCAAGAAACAACTGAACACCTGAACGATCATGTTAAAATGACCCTCCTGTTTGCATATGCTATGCCTCCTGAATGTTATACTTGCCCGTGCTTGAATTAACATGTTTGCCTCAATGTTTGCCTTGGACAGGGAAGGAGATGGTAAGTTGGTAAGTCTCGCCGTGTTTCCTCTCATGTTGCACGGCGCACTGCCCGACACGTTAGGCTATTCAATGTTTGCATGAAACTGATCCTAAGGCAACTAGAAAGACAACTTAATAGTTGTGCACGGAACCTGTATTACGTGTTTGGATTTGTCGAGCGGGCGAGTAGCTTCCCCACCAGTGCATTCAATGTACTGATAATCCACCAGTTTGTATGCAGGGTGCGGGAGAACCTCGTGCGGTGCGGATGCCTCCAACGTGCGTGCTAAGGCGTGGACAACACTGCGAAGCAACGGTGCGTCCGGAACAGAAGCACATATACAAGACATAATGTTGTGAACATAGCCCGAACTCGCCTGACCATCGCCTGTACATTCATTCTACAGTTGTAGCCACTTGGCACGCATTTACTGTTTCAGAGAGAGAGGCTTGAGCGACTTGTAATCTCGGCTATACGCCGCCTGTAACGCATGTTTATATCAATAAAAGAGTTGCCTTACTTCAAACTTGTGTTTCAATGCTTTCGCTATATTTGTCAACTCAGTGAACTTGTTACCGATCGCCTATGCGTTCATGACTCCGCTGCACTCGGACAATCTGTGCGACTCTGTGGCTTAGAACTCTTGCCGCCAGCCAATGAACCATGGCCTTGCACGGGCGTGGATCACGCTCGTGCAGTATCACGCCCGGATGGGTTAAGCGATCATTCCGCGGGAGCACTGGCGAGGGTGATTCCCGCCTAGCGGGAACGGCCGATTTGCCTGCGGGAGATCGGGGCGTGACAGGACAAGGCGATCCCAAATGACTCTTATGAATGTGAAAAATGCGCATGGCCATTTAAAAGTGCCACCCGATAGACCAAGGACCTCTAGCGTACTATGTGTGCTATTTTTCTAAATTTGGTTCAAGAAGTCTGATTCAAGGCATAGTCCATCAAACACTTCTTCAGATTAAGGCAATAGTCACTACGTGAGATTCAAGGTTGTAGTCCATCTCATCTATGCATAGTATTTTACTGTCCATATGCCCTCTCTCTCTCTCTCTCTCTCTCTCTATTTACTTCACACTTATCTCTGTTTCGGAACTTGATTTTTTTGGGGAGGATTGTTAGAACCATTGCTCAAAAAACCAACTTCACTTTTAGTCCCACATCGGATGGGCCAACCCCTCCTTGTGTGTATATATTATTTCCTCTTTATTGCTTTCTTAAAGATGTTGTGTGGGGAACCCCTTGGGCCACACGCACGCGCCGCCGTAGCCGCCCGACCCGGCTCAGCTCGGTTCGGTTCGGCGCGCATAACGGGTGTGGGTACGTGCCTACATCTGCGGGCGCCGAATGCCGATTCGATTTCCTCTTCGTGTTCGGGCTGAGACCATAAAATTCTTTTTGCTCCTCTTCTATTTTTATTCTGAACGTTGGAAAATAAATTTGTCCGTTACTATTTAATTTTGAACCGTTAATACATTAAGTGTCCAGGTTCATTCTCCATGTGTCTGTGTAACGACTGAATTAATAGCAAATTAATTCAGACCGTTACATATTGGATGGATTTTTATATATGAATGGTTTTTTTCTTTGTAATCGGTATCAGAAATATTTTTCTCCAAAAACTTGCTGCCAACATATTATTCACTCCATTCTTCGTCGTTTTACTCTTCTCCAAGCTCTGGGCAGAGCTAAGTCCTGGTCATTCTCTCCGAGTTGTGTGCGACGACGAGATACCGGTAGTGCAGGGGTTTTACCACTAGGAGCTTCGGAAAACGTTTGCACACAGATCCTGAATCAACTCTTAGGGCAGTGCTTCGTGCACGACTTCCCCAGAGGCCGGTAACATCAATCTAATTTTTTTTTATTTTGATTCACAAAGTTTTCAATAAGAAAACGACAATTTTTCTAACATGTATTTGGATAAGGATATCCACTTATTTGTGGTTATCCACAAATATATGATTTACAACTTTTTCTTGGATGTCCAATTTGATCATTGCCTCATTAAAAGCTTTTCTTAAGGACAAACTCATCTTTGTAAAAAAAAAAAATCCACTCATTTTTTAGAAATATGATTATTCGAGAATCCAAGTGGATGTGACTTTCAGTCTTATAAGGATTAGATAAATAACTTACGTTTTCATATCCCATAAAATCAACACATTCATATAATTTAAATCAAGAACAATGGTTACTTTGATATATCTATAATATATTTTATTTTATTCTAGTATCTATGTGTAGGTGCATATGTATATCTAATCAGCAAGTTTATACAAAAGATATGGCATCATTACAAAAATACAGGGAACAATAATGGAAAAATTCTTCGCTATATCTTTGATTTTGTCACTATAACCAAATAATATCATCGATGGATTTTTTTCATCAGTATTTATTTTGTGCTAAATCTTTGTTGTTGCTAGTACGCCGTGGCCTTGACGTCTCAGGACGAAAATAATGACAAATTTTAACAACAAATAACGACCCGTCTGTTTGTGAGCTTGATAACATGTAAATAAATTATTGTTTTCTATTTTTGAAATTCTCCTACTATTCGTCGCCCTGCCAATTTGGCCGATCTCATCACGAATCATTCGCAACAAAAGTCGCATAATAACATTTTTGACGTGTGGGAATTGAAGAAAGTCAATTTCTTTAATTGAGCGCAATGAATTAGATCCATATTTGTTAATTTTTACCGTATCGATCTTTCACAAAATTTTTAATTACTTTTTTTGTGCTCGTTAGATCTCAACGAAACTCGTTCCATTGGACTTACAATGTCAGATCACCCCTACGGTGATGTTTGCATCGAGTTTTGTGAACCTTCTTCGGGACATCATATGTGGGACTCGCTAGTTGATTTGTTTCGACGTTTCTCACAATCGAGGACTTGGATTCCAAATATGTAAGTTCCTTGTGACCATCTCATCGTTTTATTTTCTTGATTTGAGGTTGTTTCCAACTTTGCACATTTTTTGGTGCCTAGTGGGACCTGATAATCAGACATTTGCAGGAATTCTTGAGATTCAGGGCTTATATTACTTTTAATTTCTTTCGATGAGACCATCTTTCCATTTTGGAGTTCTGCAAATCCTTACATTTGTATTTTGAAGTTATTTTTAACTTGGTCATTTTTTTTATCTTGTGGGATCCGCGTGCGGATCTGGTTTCATCTCTTGTGGAAATTTCTCGTGCATGACTTATTCTGGATCTTTGGATGGGTTATTATCATTCCTCTTATATGGAGAAAATAATATGGATATTGATCTATTTCAAGAATTTTAGGCTGAGTTGCGGTACAGTGTCCTTTCGTGTTCTATACTTTCATGTCCGATACATCGACCTTCACCAAACACGATAAGGAAAGTATATTACGCTTATTGTTTACCTTTAAATATAAATTCTTTTACATCTACTAATTTTCATAGTTATTGATATCTTATCATGATACTGTGCCTAGTGCAGGTAAACGATAGTTATAGGTCAACATCACTTATTGTTTATCATATAAGTATCTGTTTAGTTGTCATTAGAGAGAGTTTTGGGCGGAAGGATACGCTAGTAGGCATGTGGTCAACCCAGATCATACCCAGAGGAGGAGGCAAATGGAGGGTGCACTGGGCCCAGTGCAAAAAAAAAAATTGTAATTTTTTTTTATATATATGTTAGTATAGATACAGTTCAGTACAAAAGAAAAATAGTAATTTTTTTATTATATATATGCTAGTATAGGTTTATAGTCCGCCCAATACTCCATAAAACTTACACATTATACCAATCAACAGATGTAAAGAGTAAATAATTTGAGTCCAGAGACCCCAGACTCCGACTCTCTCACTCTCTGTCTCATAGTCTAGGGTTTATTACACAATGACCCGCGACCGATGACCGGAGACCCGCGAGGCCGCTACCACGACCGAGACGTTCCCCCCTTCTCCACACTCCAGCCCAACCGGCGACCGACGACCAGGACGCTGCAGCCCCTCGCCCCCCTTCCGCTCTCGGCTCTCCTAGTCTTCCTCTTCACCTCCTCTGGTAAAACACTATCATCATCACCATCCTCCTTTGAATTCATTTTTTGTAAAATCCTAACCCCCAAATATATGGTATTTAGTTTGATTTTAATTCACTATTTAATAGGTCTTTGGAATATAATGGAAAATCAAGGAAACAAGAGAAAGAAAAACCCTTTTTTTCATTCTTTAAACCAAGGGGTAAAACATAAGGAAGTGAAAGTCTCACCCTCCTTCGAATGTTAATGTTTCAACCCCAAGGGTTGATCATAGTGATGAGATTATAGGTGATTTAAATTCTCTTGAATGAGATCGTACGGACATATATCAAAATTAGTCCATATCAGCCAAAATTGACAACATTTCCACCATCTTAGTTCGGAAAACAGTTTCGTAGATTTCAATACTCTTGGTTCCAACGATTTTATTGGTTAGAGTACTCTCCTTCAAAGGATGTTATCTTTTTGAAAATGATAATGCTCTTCATTGCACATTGACATTCGATGGATTTAAAAATTGGAAGAGAGTTAATGAGGGGACTCGATGTACGTTTTTGACACACATGGGAGGACCCAAATCTACTCATAGATATTTCGTGAAAGCTATGGAAGATTTATCAAATTTTACTCAATGTGCTTATCTTTAGTAGTTATATTTAATTGACATACAAAGGAAATATAGTTTGGACTGTTAGTTACAACTTCAGATTTTGAAGGAGGCTGTATGCAGGAACAATTCATGTATTTATTAGAATTTGAAAACTTGTTTAAAATTTAACTGTTGTTAATTCTATTTTTTATTATATTTGTATGTCATTTATTTTTACCAGTAATGAATTGAATCATTTTCAGATGCTTGTTTTATAGTATTCTTTTTTGAAATGCATAATATATCTTTGGAATAGATGGAAGCAATTATATTTGGTGAAAAATTATCAATTAGTAAACATTACAGAAATTTAGGCATAAATTTACAAAAAAATTCTGTCGAATTTACAAAGAAAAGTCTGTCGAATTTTTGGGATAAATTTTTAGAATCTTATAGTAACTACTAGCTAGCCCACCCTATTCCAAAATCCTGGCTCCGCCCCTGATCATACCCGTTGTCTAATATTAAAGGATAGTTGTCATGCACTATACATGCCCTTTATTTATCTCTAGCCGTCTAAATGCCAAAAGTTGTATTCATAACACGACATATCTACTTGACCCTGATATAGTTCTTGACTATCGTTTTCCTTATTGTTGTATGTTATTAGTATCGTGATAGGTTGTTACTTACATATTCATATTCATATTTAATGTATTTAAGTTCTTTCATAATATGAGCTATAGGCTCATATTACTACATGAGCCAATGCACATGTGGACCAATAGAAATAGAGTGTACTGGTGCACATGAGATGTGAAAGTCTATTCCTATTGGTCCACATGAGCGTGGCTAATGTAGAAATATGCACACTATATATCATATTCCGTTTATATATATATGGGATATGAGCCATAGACTCATATTATTACATGAGTCAATGCACATGTGGACCAATAGTAATAGAATGTACTATATATATATATATATATATATATATATATATATATATATATATATATATATATATATATATATATAGGGATCGAGCCACGGGAGTGTATTATTTCTTCTATTTATAAATGGTGGGAGTTGGGGGAGTGCACAAAGTCCCGAGCGTTTTGCCGGAAATTAAAAAAATAATTTAAAGATGGTGTAATTTCATCAATAAGGAAGATGAGTCTTTTTTTGTAAATTGAAACTACTTTTAATAAGTTTTTGTTTAATTATAATCACGATGAGCTTTTGAACTATTAGACCTAATAATGTCAGGTAAAATTTGCAATAAAATTTTATGAGTTTGATTACGAATACTTTGTTATATCTTGTATGTATTCTAAAATTTTGTGTTGAGAACCTCAAAAAGTTTTGTCACGGGAATACTTTGTATAGGAATCCAACGAAAGAAAAGAAATGAGAAAGTGAAATAAATACGAGATCTTTGGGAACAAACCCGCTAATAGATACAAAATTGGAAATCATTAATGTCCACACACCCACTTGAGGTCCATAATGAGTGAAATACTTGTCCTCCTCGTCCAAAGTTGTCAACGCTATTTAGTTAGTAACAAAATATAGTACACTATAAAGTTAAACCATATTTTTTTTCTTGTAAATCATATATATATGGACCTCAAGTGGGTGTGTGGACATTAATGATTTCCAATTCTGTATCTATTAGCGGGTTTATTCCCAAATATCTCGTATTTATTTCACTTTCTCATTTCTTTTCTTTCGTTGGATTCCTATACAAAGTATTCCCGTGACAAAACTTTTTTAGGTTCTCGACACAAAACTTTAGAATACATACAAGATATAACAAAGTATTCGTAATCAAACTCATAAAATTTTATTGCAAATTTTACCTGACATTATTAGGTCTAATAGTTCAAAGGTTCATCATGATTATAATTAAACAAAAACTTATTAAAAGTAGTTTCAATTTACAAAAAAAAAGAGACTCTATCTTCCTTATTGATGAAATTACACCATCTTTAAATTATTATTTTTAATTCCCGACAAAACGCTCGGGACTTTGTGCACTCCCCCAACTCCCACCATTTATAAATGGAAGAAATAATACACTCCCGTGGTCCGATCCACTAATCTTCTGCTACCCAGCCAGGATCTTATAACTCTCCTCGGTAACCACAATAGCCACTCGAGTTCGGTTCTTTAGATTGTTTGTTGAAAAACACTATTAGTTTTTGTGGAACATAATCTTTATTAATGCATATATGTATAATTTGTTATAAAAGTTGATTGAATATATAAGATGTTCAAATTTTTTTTCCATCTCTTTTTTCTGTCAACAATTTGGAAAATAAAACATAAGAGAGAAATGCTATGGGGACACTTTTTTTGACACACTTCGTAGTTATACTGATCTGGTAGTGCATTATTGTATGTCAAGAAAAGCCTTAAAAAAGAGAAAATAATTGACATCTAATAATGTAGTGCCACATCAGTATGAGGATCAAGTATATTCAAGGAGAGTCTCCATAACATTTCTCAAATTCTAAATTAAATTAACATTACTAAACTAATAAGATAAAGATTATAGGTAACACTAACTTGGAAGGTACCAGACGTTCTTATTCTCTGTCCCCAAAGATTTATCTTTTATATTTATGGTGGAAAAGATTCGAAAAGACGTGACGTTGTGAAGCTTGAAATCATATAGGAAAATTGGAATTAGAGAATTTTTTTGGCACACCAATTGTTAGTTTTTTCAGGGTAATAATAATAGAAATAGAAAAAATAAAGAATTGGAAAAAAACATACATCTATAAACATGACCATTTTTGAGCATGTACAAGTTATGCAATGGTGCATAATCCCAAAAAATCGAAATGTCCAATTTTTTTTTTAACATTCACATATATTATTAATATAAATTTTTATATTTAGATTTAGGCCTCTTTAGTTTGATATTACTTATAATATGAGAAAAAAACTATTTTTAAAATAATAATAATTTTTTAATATTTGTATATGATTCTTAGGCTATCTCCAATGGGAATTTCTATCTCCCATTTTTCTACGGTAGAAATCTTTTTTAAATTTTTTCTCCTAATTGTAGTTTGTATTTCAATTTCTATCCTATGTGGCGTTGATGTAGGATGTAGAATTTCTATGATTATTTTTACGTATAAAAAATCTCATGCTCTCTCTAATGGGGATTTCTAAAATTGAGTTTCTATCATAGTTGTCATTGTACTTTAAGAAAATTTCTATCATAGTTGGTAGAGTTTCTACATAGAAATTATATAAACAAAAAATACTCTCCAATGGTTCTCCATTTCTATCCTATGTGGCACAAAATATATTATTTAATGATGTAGGGTCCAATATTAATTGATATAAGAGATAAAAAATTCTACAAGAGAACCATTGGAGAGCTTCCATCCTACATCACCGCCACACTGCATAGAAATTGGAATATAAATTATGGCTAGGAGAAGTTTTTTTTAATGGATTTCTACTAAAGAGATAGGGAAATAGAAATGTCATTGGAGATGGCCTCATAGAAATTCTCCATCTATCTTAGCAATTATTATTGGGTCCTACATCATTAAATTGATCATTTCATTTTTCGTCACGTAGAATAAAAATAAAGAAACATAGGAGAGTTTTTGTTTGTTTGTGCAATTTCTACGTACAAACTCTACCAACTAGGATAAAAATTTCTTTAAAATATAATATCAAGTAGGATAGGAACTCAATTTTAGAAATCTCCATTAAAGACGTGTAAACACCCTGATTTTTAAAATTTAATTTAAAATTTAATTAATTATTATTGTAGAATTTTTTTCATTATTTTTTAGTTAATTATAATAAATGTTCGTTCATGGATTTATATTTTTGTGTATTAAATTAAATTTTAAAATATTACAAAAATTATATTTTTGGGTGTATAATTAATAATAGAATATTGTATAATTTTTTTGAAATTTATTGGAGTCTAAAACTAATTATTTTGATAGCTAAATACATTATTTTAAATAAACCAACCCAAAACGAACCAAACCGAACTAAACCAACTTAACCCAAACAAAATCGAACCCGGATCCTACCCAAACCCGAACCTGCAGACCCGAAACCCGCCCCCTTCACCTCCAGAAACCCCCCACCGACCGTTCTTTTCCCCTCCCCCAACCGGCCGCCGACCGAACACTTCCCCTCCCTGTAACCGTCCACCCTCCACCCTATAAAACCCCCAGCATAACTGAACCTCACCACCAATAACCCATCTCTCATTTCTGACTATCGCTGCCTCCGTCAGCTGCCAGACCGCCGCGCACCACCGCCGCGAAGACAGGCTGCCCAACATCCCGAGCACAGCGTAACGAGGCACTATACTTTCCACCCTCGTATCTCCCTGCACATTAATCTAAATATAGACCCATCAAATCCTATATGAAGACCACATGACCCTCTTGAACCCTATATAATTAGTTCAGTGTACGTGTCCTGTGTCGATCGTAATTCGCGACGCAAAACAGAAAAAAATGACCCAAATTATAGTTCAGAAAACTGTCTCAAACACCCATGTTCATGGCTATTTTTCTTCCAACCTAGTTAATATTTTTAAATTTCACTTAAACAGTAATTTAGACAATATAATCGAGATTTAATCTCTTTAATTAGTTTATTTTAATTTATTGTATGATATAATTTATTCGCAGTTGAAGTTGACAAAAAACTTGGTTTTCTAAACCCAAAATTTTCCAAAACGGTGTGCGTCCCACTAAACAAGGCAACTTCGTCGTGTGCGAATTGTACCAAAAGACACGTATCGTCAACACGAACATGTGAGATTTCGCAAAAATTGATTTGGATGTGCGTGCACACCGGAATCAACGTGTATCCGTTGAAAAGCCCCGTATCGGCCTGTTCTGACACTCGTCATAATTTTGTGTGTGCTTGTCATTTCGCAATGAAACTTACGCCATCAGATTTGTAGTATTACACTGGTCCCGTGACCAAAGTTTGGTTCGATTATGAGAACGTTGACGAAACCCCGTTTTGAGGGCACCACGGTTCCACTTGACGGGCGATTTTCTGACCTGCTCATCGAAATCCAGTTCTGGACGTTCCGTTGGGTTCGTATCATCGTTTTGGACACGTATACATTAAGTTTGATGAATTTGGAGAACTTTGTATCTGACATATTTTTCGGTGCAAAGTGGGCCACATGTGGATCCCGCTTTGACCAAAAACTGTTAATTCTGCCCCTGTGTCCAAATTGGACTTATGGGTAGTCAATCCTAGTTATTTCATATATTCTAAGAGAGATGGTAATGTTTGTTTCAGAATTAGGAGGCGTACCTGGAGATTTCACTTTTACAGGAGCAACTGAAGGAGTTCAGAACCCAGGCAAGTGTACCTTACCAAACTTGCAGTAGTTCCTTTCATATTATTTTCTTGAGTTATTTTCTCTGATGTACCTATTCAACCTAGGATTGTGAGACATTGCTTAAACGTCCGAACAAGATTCGGGTGTCGACGCCGTACGCGGAGTCGTGTAACGTCACTTAGAGAGTTGATACCACGATCCTATATATTTTACGTGCTTGCTTAATCAAGTACGTCATACCATAGGATACTTGACACTATTCATATGACAGAATCTTTCCTGAGTTATTCATGGTAATTCTGTATAGGCTACAGGATTCGTGACATAAGACTTGCATATACATAGATATTATTATGACTCGTTGTACTAGCTAGAGGTCATGATCTTGCGTGTTGTGGACATGAGACGTCGTGGACATGAGACATGTGATTACATTAGGTGGGGAGACACACACAGGCTACAGGCTGATTATATACATATATATTTTATTATTGTGGTAATTTAGTCTCTGTTTCAGAGCTTGGCCCATTACGTGATATTACTGCTACCGGCTCCCTGACACAGAGCTTATAGTGGTCTCAGCCTGAGTACTAGTGATGCTCTCATTTGCATTTCACATAGCTGGTTATATAGCTTGCCCTGAGGATCTATTTTTTTATATACTGCATTTTATTTGGCTTGAGTTATTCTTGTACCTTGCTATGTCCCCCGAGGACCTGTATCCGGATTATGTCCCCAGGTACAGCAGAAGAGGAATACCTCGAGATATACGGGACAAGAGCTGACGCTGGAGAAGTACTGGCACCAGAGGACGAGGTTGTTCCAAAGGATTTCTCCTAAATATTTTTTTACATACTCAGTTATTTCTGCTTCCAGTTATTTCATATCTTGACTCTTGGGTTTATGTATTAACTTATTATCGGGTTGTTCCCTGAGGCACTTTTTATTTGGACTTGTTGATGGACTATACTTCTTTTTACTATTATCTTGATTAGTCTATCATATTGAATTGTGTTTACTTTCTGTGGATGAGATTAGAATTAGGCTATGACATGTATCGTAGACCATTGTGTTTATTTTACAGCTTTAATGCACTATAACAGGTCCATTAAATTGGATTTGCCCATTGGAGTTGTGCTGCTGGCTATTGGCACGTGGCTAGTCCCTCGGTATTTTGGGACTGGGGCGTGACATGGTTTTTGTGGTGGTCCATGCAGGTCTACGACTATATTTCTTTGGTTTCAACTAAGGAACCAAGCAAGCCTGCGATTATGATAAGTTATAGGATCTCATCCACTTGTTGATATGTTCTTGACCTCTATATCGACTTCAAAATAATTTTTTGACTTGCATCATGTCTTGATTCCTCTGTGTGCCTCTCATAGTTTACTTTAAATGCAGAGTAATTGACCCATGAGCTGGCGACGAGACTCCCGTAGGTACACCACAATATGCTGTGGTCATCTGTGACGATGGAGTGACACCATTGGGTGGAGATCTATCCGCTCAATGAAACAATCAAGCAGATCAGCATGCCTCAAGGTTCCGGCGAGATGATATTCCACCACCGCTGTAGTTTACTCCACCAATGCCCATTTTTCCATCAGGACAGGCTATGGATGAACAGCAGATGTTCCAAATGTTTTATGCAATGATGCAATCCCAACAACAGGTTCATCAAGAGGCGCAGCGTCACGAGGCAGAGAACACGAGGAACAACCTAGTAACCGCACTAGAGCAGGCAAACCCACCAGCTAAGCGACCATCGACATCACTGATTTCTTCCAGCTGAAGCCCCGTATCTTTTCTGGTAAGGAGGAGTCCACTGAAGTTCATGAGTGGCTCAAAACACTCAACACCAGTTGGAAGTAGCTGAGCTTCCGAAGGAGCGTTGGATGACTGCTGTCAGGATGCAGTTGACGGATAATGCACATTATTGGTGGCTATCTGAGGAGAGACGCTCGGACTGGACCGAGTCACTTGGGAGGAGTTCTCTAGACTCTTCCAGGAGATGTATATTCCAGCCATTGCCAGAGCGAAACTCAGAGTTAAGTTTAACTGTCTCATTCAAGGCAACATGAAGGTAGAAGAGTACATTGCAGAGTTCATCCGTTTGAGTCGCTTTGCCCCTATTCTAATTCTGACAGAAGAAAAGAAGGCGGAGAAGTTCTTCGACGGACTTAGCTTTGAGCTACAGAGATTGATTGGATCTGTTGCACCTACTTCATACACGAATGTCCTTATTGTAGCACAATGCATGGAGCGCATCACCAGGAGAGAGTCCTGCCTGAAACGGCCATTCACATCAGCACCAGCCAGAGCACCACAAGTGGAGTCTGCAAAGTGAGCCTAGAGGAATCCACCATAGAGAGCAACATCAAGAGCCACATCCCTTCCTATTTGTCACTACTGTGGCAAGGTAGGCCATATTGAGAGGGAGTGCAGACGCAAGTTGGGACTATGCTTGATTTGCAGATCCAACCAACATCCAGCCAAGGGCTGCCCTGAGAGTCGAAAGGGAGCACCGATGGTAGACCGACCAGCTTTACCAGTACCGAGACCAATCCAGCATCCACCTAGGCCAGCTTATCCATCATTGGGAGCATCACAGACGGGAGTTGGAGGAGTCAGACCACCAGCTCCAGGAGGGTATCAGCCGAGGCCACCTTTGGCACCACATGCAGCACTATTACAACAGGCTCGGCAGCAGAGAGGACCAGCTCAGGGATGAGAACAAACATTTGTATTGGCTATTGAGGAGGAAGCTACTGCAGGAGAGGTCATAATAGGTACTATATTAGTAGCTTCATTACCTGTTGTAGCTTTATTCGATTTTGGTGCATCGCATTCTTAGCTGCTAACTTCGTAGCCACACATAGAGTAGCAACCGCACCCCTTCCGAAGACTATGAGAATTCTTACGGGAGGCAAAATTATCCCAGTTAGTGACATTTATAGATCTTATTCGGTGGTAGTCTGTGGGAGAGAGATGCGAGCTCAATTCTTGATCTTTTCTATGACGGATTATGATATTGTACTTGGTATGGATTGGATGACTCAGTACCATGCGACTCTAGATTGCCAGCTTGGACGGGTTATATTTAGACCACCTGGACATCCGAAGTTTGAGTTTCTTCGGGGAGCCAAAGGGCAAAGAGTTCAGCCTACACTTAAGGCACTCTCTGCAGAAGGGGAGCCCAAGTACCCAATGGTTGTGTCACGCCCCAGTCCCAGAATACCGAGGGACCGGACGCGTGATAATGGCCAGCAGCACACACCGATGGACAAACCCAATTTAATGGATTCATCGGGGCATACTTAAGCTGTATTATAATGATCAGGGTTTACTAATCTCATCTACAGAATAAACACAGCAATATCAAATAAAAATATTTAAACCACATCCAGTCACAAGTAAATAAAATCGGAGAACAACCCGATAACAAGTCTGATACAACTGTCAAGATACAAGAATAAAGATATCAACAACAATACTGAGTATGGAAATAGTATATACTCAGAAGATACCCGCAGAGATCACTCGTCTACCGGATCTGGTACTACTCCAATGTCTGCTCCTGTTCCTGGTCCTGCTCCTGCTAATACTCCTGTCCCGTATACCTCAGAGTGGATCTCCTCTGCTAATCTTGGGGACATAATCCGGATCCTGGTCCTCAGGGGACATAGCAAGGTACAAGAATAATCATGCCAAAATAAATGCAGTGCAGCAAATAAATGAAACAATAGGGTAAATATATAACCAGCTAAGTGATATGCAAGATGAGAGCAGCACTAGAACTCAAGCTGAAACTACTACAAGCTCTGTGTCTGGGAGCCGGTAGCAGTGATATCATGTGGTTGTCTAGCTCGGAGAGAGACTAAGACGCCGACATAATATATAATCAACCTATAGTTTGTGTCTCTCTCCCAACCCAATGTAATCATACGTCTCATGTCCACGACGTCTCATGTCCATGCCACGCAGGATCATAACTAATGCATCTAGTCATATAATATCTAGGCAAAGGAATAAGTCATGAAAACTGTATCCTATACAGAATCACCATGAATATCTCAGGACGATTCTGTATCATGAATAGTGTCAGGTGTCCTGGGTAAAACGTACTTGATAGAGCAAGTACGAGAATGCAAAGGGTCACGATATCCATCTCTAGGTGACGTTACACAACTCCGCGTACGGTGTTGGCACCCGACTATAATCGGGCGCTAAGTAAAGTCACACGGTCCTAGGTCAAGCATGTACAAGATATAAATAAATAAGTCAAGAAAATATGTAACAAAACTGCAGAGTTTGGCAAGGTACACTTGCCTGGGGTTCCGGTTCCAATTGTAGCTCTGACTTCAGCGGGATTTGCAGGGAGTACTCCGGTTGCTGAAATAAATATCACCATCAGATCCAAAAAATATCAATCAGCTAGAAACTCCTGTCCTTGAGTCCAATTTGGACACATGGACAAAAATGACATTTTCAAGTCAAAGCGGGGTTCATATGTGGGCCGCTTTGCACCGAAAAATGTGTCATGGTCAAAGGTCTCCAAATCTGTCAAACTTAGTGTCAACGAGTCAGGAATGATGATATGAACCCAATGGAACTTCCAGAATTGGATTCCAATGAGCCGATCACAAAATCGCCCTTCAAGTAGAGCCTGTGGGGCCCACGACACGCAATTTTGTCAACGTTCTCAGAATCGAACCAAACTTGGGTCACAGGACCTGCGTATTGCTACGAGTCCGATGGCGCAAGTTTTGTTTCGATCCGACGTGTGTACACTAAGTTACAACAAGAACCAAAAAGACGGATATGGGGTGTTGTCGGCGGATATGCGTTGATTCCGGTGTGCACGCACATCCAAATCAACTTCTGCGAAATCTCGCACGTCCATATCAATGACGCGTACGTATCGGTGAAGACCGCACGCGACCAAGTTGTCCCGTTTGGCGGGGCGTACTCAGTTCCGGGGTAAAATAGGGCGTCGTTTTTCCTATTTTTGGATCGCGGTTCGCGATCGCCATAAGACGCGATGCACCGAGCGGGTTGCACGGGCATCGAGAGGGTCACGTAGGGTTCACGATGCAACAGACAAAATAAAAAACGGGACAGCGAGGAGAGAAAAATGGGTACCTGAACAGGGCTCCAGAATATGAGAATTCTCGTGTCCGCGTCGTGTCCGAGTCGTGTCCGGGTGCTGTTCACCCTAGGGTTAGGGTTTGGATCAACCGAAGCTGCGACGGCCGGAGGGAGGCCAGGGGCAGCGGGGGAGGCACTGGCCGGAGGCAGCGGCTCGCCGGAGCGGGCGGGAGACGGGCGGCCGGCTGTTGAGGATCGGAGCAGCTGTTGCTGCGGCGGTGCTGGGGTCGGGGAGTTGGAGGGATTGCTGGGGGAGGAGGAAGGAGGAGGAGAGGGAGGCCGGGGCGGCGCGGTGAGGCGAGGCGAAGCTGGGCAACGGGTGAGGGAGGAGTCGTCGGCGGGGGATTTGGCCGGAGAAGAGGGAGGGGATAGGGTTTTATAGCGGAGGGGAGCGGGTTAGGCGGGGGAGGGGGAGACGGCTGCACAGTTGGCGGAGCTGCGGGTTGAGGCCGGAGGACAGGGCTGCCGGAGAAGACGACGGAGGGGGTTTCAGGCGGGAGGAGGAGGTGGCGTCGGGTTTTATAGGAGTCGGGGAGGAGCTGGGCGGACGACCGGTGCAGGGAGGCGGAGCGAGGAGTCGGGGCAGAGGAGCGGCCGCCGTTGCGGGAAGCCGAAGCGGTGGCAGCGGCGTAACGGCCGGCGGCGGTCGAAAACGCTGGGAAGGGGAAGGGTTTAGGTGGTTACGGGTCGGGTCCGTGGGTCGGGCAGCGGATCCGGCCCGATCCGCAAACAGGGAAGTGGGTTCGGGTCGACGGGTCGGGTCGGGTTTGACTGACGACCCGGATCCTACCCGATAAGCTTGAACCCGGTTCACCTAGACCGGGTTTGGTCCGGTTCGGGTCGGTTCAGGCCAAATAAATCGGGTTTATTATGGTTCAATTTGGTTTAATTACTTAATTAGTTTTTAGGATTTTAAAAATAATTCCGGGGCCCAATAAATTCCCGGAAAATTACCCTATGTCTAGTTTTTTTTATTTTACACCATAAAATATTATTTTCATAATATTTTAATATTATTAAACATCAATTAAAAATCATTTAATAATTAAAATACCTTAGTTTAATTACAGAAAATCCCAAATAAATTCCAGAAAATTGTAAAAAAATCCAAATTTAAAATTCTTAAAAATCAGGGGGTTTACAGGTTGTATCTGAGTTTGTGGATGTATTTCATGATGATCTTCCAAGCTTACCACCTGATCGAAAAATAGAATTAACAATAGACTTGACTCCAGGAGCGGAGCCTATCACTTCATCAGTGTACCGGCTAGCACCTAAGGAGTTGGTGACATTGAAGAAGCAAGTTAATGATCTTCTGGAGAAGGGTTTTATTCAGCCCAGTGTTTCACCATGGGGAACACCCATACTATTTGTGCTGAAGAAGGATGGAATGGTACGCCTGTGTATTGACTACAGGGCACTGCACGTTGTAACTATCAAGAACCGGTATCCCTTGCCGCGCATTGACGATCTATTCGATCAGTTGAGTAGTGCTAGTGTATTCTCAAAGATCGATCTTAGATCCGGTTATCATCAGATTAGAGTGCGAAAAGAGGATATACTGAAGACAGCCTTCAGGACCAAGTATGGATACTATGAGTTCTTAGTTATGCCGTTTGGTTGAACCAACACGCCAACTGTGTTTATGAGTTTGATGAATAGAGTTTTTCATCAGTACTTGGACAAGTTCGTGGTTTTGTTTATTGATGATATTTTAATATATTCCAAGAGCCACGAAGAGCACGAGGAGCCTCTTAGAATCATGCTGGAGATGCTGAGACAAGAGAAGCTATACGCCAAACTCAGTAAATGTGAGTTTTGTCTAGATATGGTGCCTTTCCTGGGACATATCATCTCATGAGGAGGACTTTCAGTTGATTCGGATAAGGTTGCTGTAATAGAAACTTGGCCTACATCTATATCAGTTACGAAAGTGAGAAGTTTTCTCGGACTTGCTGGATACTATCGGAGGTTCGTAGAGAATTTCTTTAGGATTGCGGAGCCTATGATACGGTTGACGCATAAGGACTAGGAGTTTGCATGGACAAAAGATTGTCAGAAGGCCTTTGAGGAGTTGAATAGACGATTGACGACAATATCGGTCTTGACTCTTCTTTCAGGATCGGGAGGATTCGTTGTTTATAATGATGCATCAGGCAGTGGATTAGGATGTGTTTTGATGCAACATGGCGAAGTTATCGCTTATGCATCGAGACAGCTAAAGGTTCATGAGAAGAACTACCCGACGCACGATCTTGAGCTATCTGTAGTAATATTTGCATTAAAGATATGGAGGCACTATATTTATGGAGAGAAGGTGGAAATCTTCACTGATCACAAGAGTCTGAAGTATGTCTATACTCAGAAAGAGCTCAATATGAGACAGAGACGTTGGTTAGAGTTGATGGTCAATTTTGATATAGATTTGTAGTACCATCCGGGCAAGGCGAATATCGTAGCAGACGCACTCAGCAGGAAGCCTACAACTTATTTCTTGAAGATGCAGCCCCAACTATTAGAGGATCTATAGGAGCTCGAAATAGAGGTTACTTTGCCAAGGTATAGTGTCACGCCCCAATCTCCCATAAGCTAAATTGTCCCTGCTGAACGTAAATTACCACATTGCAGCTCTCCCGCAGGACAATCATTCTCATCGGGATGTGATGCCGTACGAGCCTGGAGTTGCGCTCGTACAAGGCGATGTTGTTAAACACCAAAGTTATCATCGAAACAACCAAGTTACAACGAAAGCCAATTTGTGTACCAAGCACACATCAGAGTAATACGCAGCGAAGCTCACGATAGGGTCCCAAATGAAATATCCCGAAGGCAATGCCATAAAGGCGTTGCCACGGAGACGATGAAATGCTCTTGCTCTTTCTCTAGCCCACAAAGGTACTTACAGTTCATACATCTTGTCCCGTATATCCAAGCAGCGCCACTACGCCTGTGTACCTGAAATATTGTCCACAAACGTGGGTCAGTACACAACCGTACTGGTGAGCGGGGTAACACACTCGCCTAAGCCGACACTAAGTAAAATAGTGAATGCAACCAGTTATATGGTGATCTTTCTTGTTGAATCCTAGATTCATTTCATGGCATATGAATGACATATTAAGGAAAGCTGTAAAGAAGTTTACGCATGCAAGCATTCAATCTCAAACCAAACGACAAGCATTTATATAACTGACCCGTCTTACTCAATGCCATCGCTTGCACGATAACATATCGAACCATCAGTCTCGCCTCAATATCCATCCTCAACCAAAGTTATATATTCCAATCTCAAGTGCACACTCTTGCCGAGGCAAGGTGGCTGCGCCTACGCGAAGCACAAACCAACCAAAGAAAAGCAAGCCATCACTTAAACTATATGAAGTCACTGGCTAAGCCATAAAGGACGTTTGATCGGACTGATCAAATACGGTTCTATTCGAAACAGCGCGAAGTAGCTAACCCACCTGAATCGCATCCAACCGCTAGCACCGCGCCCAAGACGCGTTACCCAAATTGTCTCCTCCATGGCCGAACGGTCCCGGTGCCCCGGAGCCTTCTCGTTCGAGGAGACCAAACCCTGTGCAATACAGGTTGTCCGTGACATGCAGACACCAAGTAGGTATGACGAGAGGATCGAAATATTTTTGCCCCACCAAGCGATCCTAGACTCGTTCAACCGATATCCAACCAAATATCCATAACCATTCTTCCAACATATCCCCAAGGATTCTAAATCTCGACCTCAACATATAGCCCAAGGCACCAAAATATCAAGTGTTTCATAGGCACAATGCCTCTTCTCAATACAGAGTCCGAATTGGTGCAACACCCATGCTCAAAGCAAATCCATGACACAATGCCGTTTCAGTGGCACAATGCCCCATTCGTGGCACAATGCCCCATCAAGCGGCAACATACCTCGCCGATGCAGTTGTTCGGTTTTGAACCATAATTGCTCGCTTTGCAAGACAAAGCGACCAAATGATACTCGTGCACGGATGCACGCTCGCTCGCCCAAATTTTTGATATTCCCAATTGCCTCATTGTATCATTCCAATCGTCCCAGCATAATCCCAAGTATCCAACCGACTGCCTCAAATGCAATATTCCAACTCTAGCTCCAACTATCTAACGCATAAATCATTTCAAGTCACAATCCTACCAAGCAAACGACGTACACTCTATGGACGTCTCAGTGTAGTGATTCTCGATGTTTCAGCCCAAGTGTTCAAGCCTTTTACGTGTTTACATATTATTAGGCATGAAGGAGTAGAGGAGAAGGGAAAGAGCCCACTCACAATGTTTGATCCCGTTAGGCATCCTGTCCTGCCGATACGGCCAATCTCTTGAACCCGTGGTCCGATGCAAGCACGATCTACTCAACTGGTATGACCGTGCGAGCAGGCCGTGCTCTCCAAATCATCCGACCGATCAGATTAAGGAAGACGGCATTATCGCTCCCATCCAGCTATTCAGTACTGTTCTGAACGAACACCTGATTTCCATCGAACCCGCTAGCCATCTGCACATTGAAACCAACTAAGTCAATCCTTCTTCCCAAAATCCAATATTTCAAATGAAACCAGCATTTAATTTATTCAATCCGACTCAGCGTAACGCTCCGAGCGGTTGCGGGGCGTTACACATAGTAGGATATTGGCGAATCTTGAAGTTAAGTCATCACTAGTAGAGAGGATTAAGGCGACATTACCCACAGATGCTAGGTTCCAGAGACTTAAAGAGAAGATGGAAGCCGACATGTAGACGGGCCTTCGAATCCATAAGGACGGAACATTAAGATGCGAAAATTGCCTATATGTTTTGAATGGGGAGTTGAGACATTTGATGTCTGAAGCACATAGCTCCATGTACTCTATTCATTCAGAAGGTACGAAGATGTACCGAGATTTGAGGCAGTACTATTGGTGGCATGGGATGAAGAGAGAGAGATTGCACGATTTGTGGCAAAATATTTGGTCTGTCAGCAAGTTAAGGCCGAGCATCAGAGAATCGCCGGTATGTTACAACCGCTTCTCATACCCGAATGGAAGTGGAAACCTATCACTATGAATTTTGTTATAGGATTTTCAAGAAGCCCCAATAGTAAGGATGCAGTCTGGATTATTGTGGACCGACTCACCAAATTGGCACATTTCTTGCTATTCAGAGTTGGACAGTCCATGGAGATTCTAGCTGACATGTATATACGACAGATCGTAAGGTTACATGGAGTATCGGTTAGTATTGTGTCTGATCGTGACTCAAGATTCATATCCTATTTTTGGCGAAGCATACAAGAGAGTCTTAGCACCCGACTCAAGTTCAGTTCTGCTTACCATCAACAAATAAACGGTCAGTCGGAGTGCATGATTCAAATCCTGGAGGATATGCTGAGGTTGTGTATGTTAGACTTCGGAGGTTCTTGGGAAGACCATTTGTACTTGGTGGAGTTCTCTTACAATAACAGCTACTAGGCAAGCATCCAGATGGCACCTTTTGAGGCGCTGTACGGTAGGAAGTACAGGTCACCGATATGTTGGAGTAACGTTAGCGAGCGTCAGATACTCAGTCTAGAGTTAGTGATGCAGACAGTTAAGAAGGTGACGCAAATTCAAAGTCATGTTCGTCCAGCTCAGGACAGCCAAAAGCATTGGACTGACACACACCGTCGACCTTTGGAGTTCAAGGAAGGAGAACATGTATTTTTGAGGATCTCACCTACTCGAGGTATAATTCAATTTGGTAGCAGAGGCAAGCTGAGCCCGAGGTACTTTTGGCTATTTGATATTTTAGAGCATATTGGTGAGGTGGCGTATCATCTTGCATTACCCCCATCTCTAGAGGGATTGCATGATGTATTCCATGTCTCACATCTGAGGAGGTACCTGACTGACCTAAGTCACGTTGTCGATCATTCTGAGATTTAAGTGGGACCTAGTTTGAGGTATGAAGAGCAGCTAGTTGGGATACTTGAAATTAGTGAGAAGATATTGTAGAAGCATGAAAAATACGCTGGATAGCTCTACGCAACATGGTGATGCAGGGCAGCGTAAGCAGGGTACCTCAAGGCCATCAAGAGTGCAACGGAGCTTTTCCGCTGAGCACGGCATAAAATATGATGGGACCATCCGCATAAATGCAATATGTCCAGGCCGCTTCAGCGTAAACGGGGTGCTTCATCGCCTCCATGGCGTAAAACTCATCCGCTTTCATAGCAGTGTTAAAGCGTACGAGAAACGCTTCGTCTTTTCCGAAATGAACCTGTCAAGTCACGCAGTGAACCTGACATCTGACTCCTGACAAAAAGTGCTGTACGGCTACCCAGACGACGGCTGGAAAGATGGCAGACCACTCGGGATGCGCCCCACAGTATGATGGCGGATCTCTGCATTTAATGCAGAGGATTTGATTAAATATCACCGAACCGTCGTTTACTGACATTCCCTCAGCGGAGGCTGCTTTTACGCATATAAGGGGATACGCTGCCTTGTTTTACACAGGCAAACGTGAACTGTTTACGCTCCGCGGAAGACAAACAGACTGCCACGTCAAAAGCTGCTCTTCGTACAGGGCTCGAGGCACGTCTTTGCACCAAATGCTCAGAACGGTGGCAGGCCTTCGGAACACGACTCGACAATTAATGATGATGGCGGATCTCTGCATTTAATGCGAGAGATTTGATTATATCTCCAAGAGCCGTAATTTCGGCTAAAGACGTCCACATCACCTCGGCTTCTACGCCCATTCAGCTTCTATGCTCGTTCGGCTTCTATGCTCATTCGGCCTTCTGTGCTTATTCGGCTTCTATGCCATCAGGCTTCTACGCCTACTCAGCTTCTATGCCTACTTGGCTTCTACGCCATGGTGACAGACATTGGCTTCTACGCCAACCTCTTCTACACGAGGGATACCTACCTACGTGGCTTCTACGCCGTGATCTTCGTAGTGATTATACGCATTTTGTCCCTTAGTTGGACCCGCGTCACACGCTTATTCAAAAGGTCATCTATATGCAGGCTTTGGTTATTTTAACCGTTGTGTAAAAGGGTGCTGTACTTTCCACTACTCGGTTTCCACACCGATTGAGTGGTCACTGTCACCAAAACTCTATAAATAGAGACCTCTATCAACAGAGGAACATGTTAAGACTTTAAAAATCGAACAAGGTTGAAACTTTGAAAGAAGATCGAACCACAGGTCAAGACATAGGAGATTGAGGAGAGATCGAAGAGCCTTTGAGAGAGAGAGAGAAGCATCCAGAGCTCAGGCAAAGAGTAGCGATCGACGACATTGGCATCGTGCATCCATCCTCTTTCGCCACCTACGAAGTTGCTTTCCGTCTTCTACGACACTTTTTCACCATCGTGTAGTCCAAGGGCTAAAGTGATCGACTGCAGATCAGACACCTATAGCAATCATCTACCCAGATTAAATAAATTGTACTCCTACATCCTCGTATAGGATCAAATTGTACAAGTTTGTTTGTAAACCAAAGAAAGCGGGTTTCGTGCAAACCTCGTATTATATACATTTTGTTCTTTCGTTTAATACCACAAACAAGATGGCGACTCTGCTGGAGACATCTTTCTCTTCTGATGAGGAAGCGATTGCTCAACACGATGCGGTATCCTTGGGATCCGTGAAGAAGACACTGGTCGTCCAGTTCGACCAGTCTGCCTACGAAAACGTGCTTCGGACGGGGGGTAGCTCTCACTCTCTCTCTGTACAAAACAACAGGAAGCTGCGCAAGGTCTGGATGCCCAAGACATCCTCTACCATCCCTGTGGACTCTCCGATCTCTTCGATCTCTCCGACCAATGAGGTGATAGCATTGCTCCCTCCGTGCCCTGCACGTAAAATTCAGTCTCCCACTACGCGCGGTACAGACAAAACTTTGGGCAAAGCCTCAGCGCTAACCCAGAAGTATCTACTGTGCTCCACGCGTAGAAACCAGTCTCCCTCTACGTACGGTACAGACAAAACTTCGGGCAAAGCCTCAACGCTAACCCAGAAGTATCCACTGCGCTCCACGCATAGAAACCAGTCTCCCGCTACGCGCGGTACAGACAAAACTTTGGGCAAAGCCTCAGCGCTAACCCAGAGTTATCCACTGTGCTCTACGCGTAGAAACCAGTCTCCCGTCCGTGGCGGAATAGACAAAACTTCTGATGATGCCTCAGCGCCAAATCGGAAGTACAAAGCACGCTCCGCGCGTAAGACAACATCTGACCTCTACGGGGAACCAGATGACACCCGTGATCTCCGCAAGGAAAAGCAAGCAGCGAGCTACTTAACTTCTCGGCATTCACGCCAGCAAGGGAACAATCTACCCGCCCTCCAAATTACGCGAGAAGCTGATGGCCGCCTGAGGACATCCTCAGCCTTACGCCAACCAGAGCGAAGCTCGAAATTACGCCAGGCGAAGTCCCTAAGCGTACAGAAGGCTCGACTGACGGAAAGATGTGCTCCTCGGAGATTATCCGCCACCCAGATGGCCAATCTGTTGTATACGAGTGGCACAAGGAAGACTATGGTCCCCATCATCCGCACGCCTACCAATAGGAACAGGAGGAACAAGCCATCATCTTCTTCTTCTGCAACTTCTCCTGACCTTCGCAAGTATCTAATCCAGAGACGCAAGGAGAGGGAATCTTCCAGCATGGCTATTATGCCTCCTAGCGAGCACTGTTGTGATGGTCACAGGATTTTAATTAATTGCTGCTGTTCTAAAGCAAAACGGCCAGTTTTCGACCGACTGAGCTACTCTCCATCTTTCCTAGAAGAAGAGCCCACGCATGCATCTGTGAACATGGCTTCACATATACCTGGAGGAAACTCAGGCTCAAGACGTCCGTCCTCTAGAACTCCGAGCTGAAGGAGATTCAACATGCTCCTTAGAGACACTGAAGATGGGGTGTTCCAGAACACTCGTTCGAGGTCACAACAAATGACTTCATACTCCTCTGATTCCGACGCTGGGGGTCGCCATTCTCCCGAATCAAATACTGAGAGTATAGAGTTGACTTCTGCAGCGACCTATACACATCCTTCGAGGATGCCCAGGGAAATGGGAGTATACGCCATTGGAGATGAACATGAGGAAGCTTTGCCGTCAGGAAGCGAGGAACATCGCATCACTACACTGGAGACGTCTCTGAAATAAATGCAATCCATGATGGAGAACATGCACCAGATGATGCTAACTCAACAGGCGGCTGCTATGGCTCAAACATCAGTCCCGCCAGCACAGATACGTGTGGGGGTGGACTTGCCACCATCCAACACGGTCCAAGAACTCGCTCTAGATCAAGAGTCAGCTGGTCCTCAACTTCCTCACTCGGAGAATGCATTACCTCCTGCGGGAGTCACGATACAACCGACTCCGCACCAATCCGTGGTCTCGCTACCGGCTGAAAATCCGATGCAAGCAGTACGGGAGTTGAAAGCCCAATTTGATGCCTTAAAGCACAAAGATCAGCTCAAGAAATTGGGAATCAACCAGCCTTACCCGGCTATCTGGGAAGAGGTCCCTTTCCCTCCAAGATACAAACCTCAGACTATGGCTCTGTTCGAGAGAAAAATATCGCCAAGTCAGTGCATGAACTATTTCAGTATAATGACAGTGTTGCTACAAGGAAATGACGCCCTCCTCACTCGGGTGTTCAAGGGCTGTCTCTCAGGAGTGGCTTACCAGTGGTACCGCAGCCTGGCAGACAACTGCATTACTTCCTTCGAAGACTTCAAGGCTTTATTCTTCACACGATTCTACGAGGAAGGAATGGACATGTTTATGTCCTCTCTCATCGAAGTCAAGCAGAGGAAAAAAGAGGACGTTCGTACCTTCATCGAACGTTTTCGTCAAGCCACGCTACAGATGCCTCCAGGAGTTCCAGACTCTGCGTTGGTAGACATTTGCAGGAAGAACCTCCTTCCCGTGGTCTCGGTGTTCACAGGACCATATCAGTTCCACGACTGGCCCTCGTTCATCATCTCAGCAGTGGCCGTCGATGACAACAGTCGCAAGGCGCGCGACAATGGCATTATGATCTCTACCTCCGACAGAGGCAAAAGGTCATCCCCCAACGGCGACCATCCTCGCAGTTCCAAAGGAAAATAAGCTCTGGCAATCAATACGTCCAGACAAAAGACTGTGGCAACCATGCAGATGAAACTTGGGACTTCCAGGCCCGTCGAAGTATACTCTTTCGACGACGACGATATTCCGAGTATATTCGAGTGTCTCGTCAAGAGTGGCAAGATCACCCTTCCGGAGGAGAAGCGGTCCAGTGAAGCCGGCAGTGCCAACAACCCCAAGTATTGCATCTTCCACAGATACGTACACCACCCGACCAAGGCGTGTTACATACTGAAAAGGAAGATCCAGGGGCTGATCGATGCTAAGTCCATCACTCTGCATAACACCGAGAAGACGGTCACGGCCAATATAATCTCCCTGCAATTTGGCAATCTGCCTCCCCAAGAAGTCCTGGACGGTGTGACACCTATTTCCCGGACAACGATAAACATCGTCAATCTCCCTCCGGCTATGGGTCAAAATCATGACCTGGTACCCTTAACCACCCGGCGGGGCAAGATCATGTGGGTTCATCCGAATTTAGTATCGGAACTCGAGAAAGAGACTAATGCTGCTAAGGCTAAGTCTAGGAAGAACTCCAAATGCAAACCATGCCATATGGTTACAACTTCTTCGCCATCAGACCAAGACGAGGCTTTGGCTGCAACCCGTTCAGGGAAAGCTTACCTCAAGGACTACGGAGCAAGTCCGGAAGATGCACCGGCAGACGCTTCAGCTACAGAGCCCGCCATACCACAGGCCGATCCTGCAAGACCGACTTCGGCGGACAAGGGGAAGCAGAAAAAAGTACGCTTCGATAAACCTGTGAAAAACATTCAAAACAAAGGTTTAGAGAAGCCATACAACTTCGATATCCTGGCCCAACTGTCCAATACACCAGCCAGGTTGTCCATCTTTGAGCTACTCAGGCTCTCCCAAGATACTCGTCTAGCCCTGAGTGAAGCACTGATACAGGCGGAAGCATACTTGACCCAGCTCAAGTCCCCTGACGAGGAACCAGTGGCGTGTCCTCAATGCCACAGTGTGATGGAGGTGGTCCCGAACATCACTTTCACACAAGATGATATGCTGTTAAAACATAATAGGCATGACAGACCCCTCTATTACATCGGATACGTTGGTTCCATGGAGGTCGACCAGATCCACATAGATCCGGGATCATCAATTAGCATCATTCCTCATAGTCTGCTCAGACCGCTGAGGATTTCTACCAGCGAATTGGCTTACACCACCACTACAATCGTGGGTTTCAATGCCGGAAGAAGTAAGTCGCTGGGGAAAATTTACCTGAGGATCCAGATTGGCAACCTCAGGTCGGTGGCTACATGCTATGTCATCGATTCTGAGGTATCCTATAACATTTTGCTAGGTAGACCGTGGATCCACGACCACAACATCGTTCCTTCAACTCTACATCAATGCCTTAAATATGTAGACCCCCAAGGAACAGTACAAATGGAGGTTGCTGACCTAAACCCATTCAAAGGAATAGAATCCTACTATTCCGATGTCGTATTGTACTCTCAAGACTACGCGGAAGAGGTGTCAGCCCAAGCAGAGAAGGAATCCCACCCGGAGCCTGAAGGACCCTCTGCCGAACAACCACTGTCAATCAGAGTGAAAGGGCGAACTACTTGTCCAAAAGCCATGGAGCCTATGGCTATCCACCTGAACAAAACCAGGTCAGAAAAAGGGGGTGATCCTCTAGTGATCACTTTGAACCAGAAGCCTCCACCCTTGGTCATCAACCTTCGGCGCAACAAGCAGCCGGCTGATATAAATGCAACCAGGAACGGAGTTCCAGATGATAATAAACATCCTCTTTTCCAGTATATCGACGCTCAGATTCCAAATCAGGAATCCTCTCCCCATGACGATATAGAACCTATAGCACAAAAATTCTTGGAAGCTATAGATTCCTATCATCCGTACATATAGGAAGTAGCGTCATCATCCAATGTCGTCATGACATATGGACCACATGAGGACTCTATCTTCATTGTTCTGCCTGCCCGCAGCAATCAGCATTCAATAGTCTTCGGCCGCACGCACGACGAATCGACTATACAAGAAGATTCCTTCGATGACGATGCTGGTGAAATACAAGTTCACAGGTACAGCCCGCAAGACTTAAAGATCATGCATAACATGGGTTACAACTTGAAGCTGAAGCCAGGTCTCAACTATGGGAAAGGCAGACGAATACCGCCGCACGGCAATCCCCACTATCAACAAACTCATTTCGGGTTAGGGTATGCCACCTCCCTTACGACTTTCAAGTCAGATGAGGACACCTTTTCCCCTTTTCAAGATGGCTCGTCGCCCTCCAACTCATCTCGTGCTCTCGAGCAAACATTACCAGTAAATATGGTAGTGACGGATGTCACGACCCGCACCCGGATGAATCGGGCACGAGTACGTGGGTACGTCCAGCCTACGCCGCAGTGTCGGCGGTAGTACGCTGTCTAGATCATATTCACAGGTAATTCAAAATCTAGTTCATCCACAAGAATAAATAGGCAAGGATAATAACAGGAAAATAGGAATGCTAAGATTTCATAATCAAAATGTGACAACCAGATCCATAGTTTATTACAAAACCAGAAATTTAAATCGGGGACAAACCCGATTACTAGGATGAAAGAAAATAATAACTAACTGCTAACTACTCCTCAGAAGTAGTCTTCTGAGTAGAAACAGGCTCCTCAATAGTATCATCTGCCACGTCATATGGGCCATAAAAGGTGGGGGCATAGTCCTCATTATCGCCTAATATCAACGGATCCAGTCAGGAAAGGAGCAAAGTACCAAATATACAACAAGATTAAACTAAATATTTATGACAAGTAGAAAAGAAACTGACTAAGTATCATGATAAGAATATGCATAAATAAGTAGTGAAAATTACCTGAGAATTAATGCTATAAATCAGGACTATAAGTAAAACATGATTAATTGCTTTAAAACAGGAATATGAGTAAAATAGGAATAAAATGTGACAGGAAATGTAACTGTAACAAGACAACAAGAACTGCAACACGACAAGAACTATGTGTGTGAACTTGTGTATTTAGAATACATAGTTGGCATGTAGGGGTTTATAAGGCTAATTCGGTCGTCATAGACGGCTATTAAACATGAATAATCGAGATCCGGCTGAGGGTACAGTCGCGTACCAACAGCTATTAAATACGGCAGGGGGAAGGGTAAACTACATGCCTTCTAGTATTCTCCCACCCGACACGAAAAGTAAGACATAAACTCCAGTATTCAAGATATGAAATTCAGTATTCTAACACTATGTGTAATCATCAATGGTACTAGTAAAGCAGGGAATTAATTATCACAATATAAAGATTAAACTTTGAAGTGCAGGTACTTGCCTGATGTTTGGATCCGATTATAGTTTGGTGTCTCGGGGAAATTTCCAGAGATGTGTCCGGATGCTAAAATTAATATTACCATCATGCTCAAAAGATATCAAATAGCTAGAAATGCCTGTCCTTGGGTCCAATTTGGAGACAAGGGCAAAAACGCCAGTTTCGGGTCAAAACGGGGTCCACCGGTGGGCCCGCTTTGCACCAAAAAACGTGTCAGGGTCAAAGGTCTCCAATCACCAAACTTAGTGTCAACAGGTCAGGAACGATGATACGAACCCAACGGAACTTCCAGAATTGGATTCCGATGAGCCGATCACAAAATCGCCCGTCGAGCGGGGCCTGTGGGGCCCACGACATGCGATTTTGTCAACGTTCTCTGAATCGAACCAAACTTGACCCACAGGACTAGCGTATCGCTATGAGTTCGATGGCGCAAGTTTTATTTTGATCCGACGTGTGTGCACGAAGTTAGGGTGAATTGCAGAAAAGTCAGATACGGGGCGATGTTCGCGGATACGCGTTGATCCCGGTGTGCACGCACACCCGAATCGACTTCCGTGAAATCCCACACGTCCGTATCAACGCTGCGCACGTATCTGTGAAGACCGCGTGCGACCAAGTCGTCCCGTTTGGCGGGGCGTACCCAGTTCCGGGGTAAAATAGGGTCTGGTTTTTCCTGTTTTTGGATCGCGGTGTGCGATCACTACAGGACGCGATGCCCCGAGCGGTTTGTCCGGACACCGAGAGGGTCATACAGGCTTCACAACGTAATTTACGGAATTGAAAACGGAGCTACGAGCAAGAAGATACACGCACCTGAACTGGGCTGAAAAACCCGGGGTCTAACTCGTGTCCGACACGTGTCGGGATACTGTGCTAGGGTTAGGGTTAGGGTTTGCTGATGGGGCAGCGCCGGAGGACGGCGAGGCTGGCCGGGCAGGGGCTGTACTGCGGCTGGCTGGTCGACGGCGAGCGGCAGGCGCCGGAGGTGGCTCGTCGTCGACGGCGGAGGTGCTGGCGGCTCGTCGGCTGGAAAGAAGGGGCAGAGGAAAAGAGGGAGCTGCTGCGGTGGCTGACGGCCTCGCGGGGAGGGGGGGGTGGCGCCGGAGGAGGTGACGCGGCGGCGAGGTCAGGCGGGGTGGCGGAGGAGCAAGGTGACCGGAGGGTGGAGCGGTGGTCGGGGACGAACGGGTGGCCGGAGGGCTCGGGTTGGGGCTTTTAAAGGGAAGAGAGGAGGTCGGGGAGGCCGAGCAAGGCGGCTAGGGCCGCGGGGTCGGGCGCAGCGGGCGGAGGCGTTGGCTGCGTGGCGCAGCGGCCGCGGGCGGCGGCGCCGGACGCGGGGGGGGGGGGGACGACCGGGTCGTTGGGGGCTGGGGTTTGGGTTCGGGTGCGGGTCGGAAATTAACATTACCATAATGCTCAAAAGATATCAAATAGCTAGAAACGCCTGTCCTTGGGTTCAATTTGGAGACAAGGGCAAAAACGATAGTTTCGGGTCAAAACGGGGTCCAACGGTGGGCCCGCTTTGCACCGAAAAATGTGTCAGGGTCAAAGGTCTCCAAATTCACCAAACTTAGTGTCAACAGGTCAGGAACGATGATACGAACCCAACGGAACTTCCAGAATTGGATTCCGATGAGCCGATCACAAAATCGTCCGTCGAGCGGGGCCTGTGGGGCCCACGACACGCGATTTCGTCAACGTTCTCTGAATCGAATCAAACTTGACCCACAGGACCAGCGTATCGCTACGAGTCCGATGGCACAAGTTCGTTTCGATCCGACGTGTGTGCACGAAGTTAGGGTGAATTACAGAAAAGTCGGATACGGGGCGATGTTCGCGGATACGCATTGATCCCGGTGTGCACGCACACCCGAATCGACTTCCGTGAAATCCCACACGTCCGTATCAACGCTGCGCACGTATCTGTGAAGACCGCGCGCGACCAAGTCGTCCCGTTTGGCGGGGCGTACCCATTTCCGGGGTGAAATAGGGTCTGGTTTTTCCTGTTTTTAGATCGCGGTGTGCGATCACTACAGGACGCGATGCCCCGAGCGGTTTATCCGGGCACCGAGAGGGTCATACAGGCTTCACAACGCAATTTACGAAATTAAAAACGGAGGTACGAGCAAGAAGATACACGCACCTGAACTGGGCTGAAAAACCCGGGGTCTGACTCGTGTCCGACACGTGTCGGGATACTGTGCTAGGGGCCGGGCAGGGGCTGCACGGTGGCTGGCTGGTCGGCGGCGAGCGGCAGGCGCCGGAGGCGGCTCGTCGTCGACGGCGGAGGTGCTGGCGGCTCGTCGGCTGGAAAGAAGGGGCATGGGAGAAGAGGGAGCTGCTGCGGTGGCTGACGGCCTCGCAGTGGGGGGTGGCGCCGGAGGAGGCGACGCGGCGACGAGGTCAGGCGGGGTGGCGGAGGAGCGAGGTGACCGGAGAGTAGAGCGGTGGTCGGGGACGAACGGGTGGCCGGAGGGCTCGGGTTGGGGCTTTTAAAGGGAAGAGAGGAGGTCGGGGAGGCCGAGCAAGGCGGCTAGGGCCGCGGGGTCGGGCACAGCGGGTGGAGGCATTGGCTGCGTGGCGCGACGGTCGCGGGCGGTGGCGCCGAACGTGGGGGGGGGGGACGACCGGGTCGTTGGGGGCTGGGGTTTGGGTTCGGGTGCGGGTCGGGTTCGGCCGGGCGGACCCGACCCTACCCGTTAGGGTTAATGGGCCTATAGGGTTTGGGCCGCGGCCCGTTGGGCCGCTGGGCCGGGCCGGAAATAAAATATAATTAATAATAATAATAATAATAATAATAATTAATTAATTAATCAAATAAATAAATAAATAAATAGTTTTTAGGTGATTAAAATAGGTCCAGGGTCCGATAAATTCCAAAAAATTATCCTAAGTCCAGTTTTTTATTTTACACCCAAAAATATTATTTTTATAATATTTTAATATCATTTATTATCTATTAAAAATCATTTAATAATTAAAACCATGATTCTAATTACAAAAAAATTTCAGAAACTTCCAGAAAATTGTGAAAAATCCTAATTTAAAATTCTTGCAAGATTTGGGGGTTTACAACGGATCCCTTCGAATCAGACGAACAAGAATCTGAACTATTCGAGAATGACGCTTGGGCTCAGCAAATGGATACACAGTGAGAATTTTGCTTCGAGCAGAGAGAACCTCCCACCAAAGATGAAGTTATCCAGATTAATGTTGGGGATGGACTTTCACCAAAGTCGATATTTATCAGTAACAATCTTTCCCCAGCTGAAAGGGAAGAAGTCATTCAAAGAATACATCGACGTCTTTGCGTGGAGTTATAAGGATATGCCAGGACTTGATCCAAAGGTGGCTACTCATAAACTCAACATATTGCCCGATTCAAAGCCTGTAAAGCAGCACCAACGCCGGTTCCGCCCGGATATGATGGACGCCATTGAAGCTGAAGTCAAGAAGTTGATAGCCCGCGGTTTCATCCAGGAGGAACAACATCCCGACTGGGTCGCCTATGTTGTCCCGGTCATGAAGAAGAATGGGAAAGTGCGTGTCTGCATCAATTACCGAGATCTGAACGCAGTCTTCCCCAAGGACGAGTTTCCTTTCCCCATCACAGACGTCATGATCGACAATACCTGCAGTTTCGAACATATGTCTTTCATGGACGGATTCTTAGGATACAATCAAATCAAGATGCATCCTGAAGACGAGAAGCATACTGCCTTTCGGACACCACTGGGGGTATATTGCTATACGGTTATGCCCTTCGGGTTGAAGAACGCCGGAGCTACTTACTAACGGGCTATGAGTAACATATTCCACAAGCATTTACGCAAGACAGTGGAATGTTACGTAGACGATATAGCTGTCAAAAGCCGCCTCAGGGTCAATCACATCCAAGACTTAAAGACGATATTTGAGCTGATGCGCCAACATCTGTCACGACCCCCACCCGGATATTCGGGTACGAGTACGTGGGTACGTCCAGCCTATGCCGCAATGTCGGCGGTTGTACGCTGTCTAGGTCATATCCACAGTTAAATAAAATCTAGCTCATTCACAATAATTAAATAGGCAAAGAAAATAACAGGAAAAGGAACTAAGATTTCATAAACAAAATATGACAACAGATCCAGAGCTTTATTACATAACCAGAAGTTAAATCGGGGACAAACCCGATTACTAAGATGAAAGGGAAAATAAATAATGCTAACTACTCCGCAGAAGTAGTCTCCTGGGTGGGAACCGGCTCCTCAAATGTGTCATCTGCTCCCTCATAGGAGCCATAATAGGTGGGGGCAAAGTCCTCATCATCGCCTAATATGTCAACGGATCCAGTCAGGAAAGGAGCAAAGTACCAATATACAACAAGATTAAACTAAATATTTATGACAAGTAGTGAAAAGACTGACTAAGTATCATGATCAGAATATGCATAATAAGTAGTAAAAATTAACTGAGAATTAAATGCTATAAATCAGGACTATAAGTAAAACAGGATTAATTGCTATAAACCAGGGACATGAGTAAAACAGGAATATAGTGAGACAAGGAAATGTAACTATAACAAGACAACAGGAACTGCAACAAGACAAGAACTATTGTGTGTGTGAACTTGTGTATTTAGAATACATAGTTGGCATGTAGGGGGTAATAAGGCTAATCAGACCGTCATAGATGGCTATCAGACATGAATAATCGAGTATCAGGCTGATGGTACAGTCGCGTACCAAAAGCTATCAGACATGACAGGGGGAAGGGTAAACCACATGCCTCCTAGTATTCTCCCACCCGACAAGCAAGACATGAAATCCAATATTCTAACACTACGTGCAATCATCAATGTTACTAGTAGATCAAAGAATTAATTATCACAATATAAAGATTATACTTGAAGTGCAGGTACTTGCCTGATGTTTGGATCCAATTACAGTTGTGTCTCGGGGAAATTTCCAGAAATGAGTCCAGATACTGAAATAAATGTTACCATCATGCTCAAAAGATATCAAATAGCTAGAAACACCTGTCCTTGAGTCCGATTTGGAGACAAGGGCAGAAACGACAGTTTTGGGTCAAAACGGGGTCCGCATGTGGGCCCGCTTTGCACCGAAAAATGTGTCAGGGTCAAAGGTCTCCAAATTCACCAAACTTAGTGTCAACGGGTCAGGAACGATGATATAAACCCAACGGAACTTACAGAATTGGATTCTGATGAGCCGATCACAAAATCGCCCGTCGAGCGGGCCTGTGGGGCCCACGACACGCGATTTCGTCAACGTTCTCAGAATCGAACCAAACTTGGTTCACAGGACCAGCGTATCGCTACGAGTCCGATGGCATAAGTTTCGTTTTGATCTGACGTGTGTACAGGAAGTTAGGATTTAATTCAGAAAAGGCGGATACGGGACGGTGTCCGCGGATACGCGTTGACCCCGGTGTGCACGCACACCCGAATCGACTTCCGCGAAATCCCACACGTCCGTATCAACGTTACGCACGTATCTGTGAAGACCGCGCGCGACCAAGTCGTCCCGTTTGGCGGAGCGTACCCAGTTCCGGGGTGAATCGGGTCGATGTTTTTCCTGTTTTTGGATCGCGGTGTGCGATCACCACAGGACGCGATGCCCCGAGCGGTTTGTCCGGGCACCAAGAGGGTCATACAGGCTTCGCAACAAAATTTACGGAATTAAAAACGGGGCAGCGAGGAGAAAAATATGAGTACCTGAACAGGGCTCGAGAAACCGGGAATTCTCGTGTCCGTGTCGTGTCCGACACGCCGACACAGAAATTGGGATTTAGGGTTAGGGTTAGGGTTTTCCAGCCGGCGGCGGGGGAGGCCAGAGTCTGCGCTGGCGGAGGTGATCGAGGGCGGCTCGTCGGGGCGAGGCGGAGGCGCTGGCGGCCGGGCGGCGCCGGAGTCCGGGTGGGGGTGAGGCGGCTGCTCGCTGCTGCTGCGTTCTGTCGGGCGCCGGAGCCGACGGAAAGGTGGGTGGAGGAAGGAGAGGAAGGAGGAGGAGGGGGCTGGTCTGGGCGGGGCTGGGGCGAGGCGGCCGGTGGCGAGGGTCAGGCGAGGGTGGCAGATCTGGCCGGAGGGGGGGAGCGTCTCGGCTTTAAATAGGCGGAGAGGGGCGGGGTTTAGCCGGGGATGGCGGCGTCGTGGCGGGGAAGGCGAAGGCGAGGGCGGGGAAGGCGGAGCTGGCCGCCGGAGGCGGCGGGAGACGTGGCCACGCGGGGGGGGGGGGGGGTGACCGGGTCAGCGGGCGGGCGGCAGGTCGGGTTTGTTCGACCCGACCCGACCCGAATGGCAGTGCGGGCTGGGCCGGTTGGCGGGCCGCGGGTCAGGCCCAGTGGGCCGGGTTGATGAAACGGGCCGGTTAAATAATAATAAAAAAAAAATAATAATAATAATAAATTAATTAATTAGTTAATTAATAAATAAATAGTTTTTAGGAGATTAAAAATAGGTCCGGGGTCCAATAAATTCCAGAAAAATTATCCTAAGTCCAGTTTTCCATTTTACACCCAAAAATATTATTTCTGTAATATTTTAATATTATTTATTAACAATTAAAAATTATTTAACAATTAAAAACTCTGATTTTAATTACAGAAAAATCCTAGAAAATTCCAAAAAATTGTGAAAAATTCCAAATTAATATTTTTTGAAAAAATCAGGGGCTTACAATCTACCCCACTTATAAAAAATTTCGTCCTTGAAATTTAAAATTAAGCCATAATCTGTTAATCCTTCATGTACATAAGGCAAGTCAATCGCAATCTCCTTACGATAATTAAATTCTAGTCATATCCACGGTAATCACTTCAAGGTTGATGACTACTGTTCCAATCAAAAAAATTTAACCTATGGTTATCACTTCTTACTTTCTCAAATTACCCACAGGCAAATTAAATTAAGTCCATATAACATCTTCAAGATTTGCACACGCTTATGAATTTGCCTTACGATTCTAACTATCATAAATTCCTCTAGAAGTGATTCGAGTCCAATAGTATTCCCATTCACAATTGTATGCTTCAACCCTTTTAAATTCCATTCACGTCCTCAATATTCCAACTAGGTGGTCCAACCATCAAATTTTAATTCTTAATTCAAATCATCAAATTGAAAATAATTTTAAATGTAGTTCACCATGTTCAAGTCTGAATTATATATCCTCTAGATTCAAATTGATAATTTTACCTTCATTATTCAAAATTTAAATCATGTACCTAAGGTACAACTATTGGGTCCTCGATATCAATTCATTAATCATCTTAGTCACTCCTCTAATTTTCAAAATTAGAATGGCTTGAGCCTCTTCCAATCTAACAATCTAAAAGAAATTCCTCTCGAGTTGACAATGCACTGCTACCCAACTTAGATTTTTACCCATCCATCACAGAAGGCTATATACCTTAAAAAAATATTTCTTAATATGGTTACTCATGTCATTCAATCCTCGAAACTTCAACGCCGATCGTATCACATATGATATGTCCTTAATTTCGAAAGAATAATCCTCAAGTATGTGATCGGTCTATGGGACATATCTAGTACTATCTATATATCAAACTTATACCAAGCACGAGATTTCGTCTTTCCGAAATAAGGGAAGGCGAAGATCAATAATAAAGAGTTCAAGGGTGAGGTGATAGAACAGAAGTATCGGGATCAAGGCGTTTAAAGAATTCAAGTGGGACTTGTCAAGCAGTTGTGGATTGAATCCTATCTTGGTAATTCCTATTCACATGCTCGTATTAATACAGTTATGCTCAGACATGTCTAGGGCAGGTATACTAGTCAACTGTAGATCTCAATCCACGTAAAGTAGTACGAAGGGCGAATCAAAATGCACTAAGGTTGATCAGACCGTAATACACTGATTCTGAATAGACAATTATATTAGTGTGTCGACCCACTAATACATATGTCATGAACAAGCTTGATAAAAGGATAAACTTACAAAACTAGGCTATACTAGCAGCATAAGTCAAGGTGCAACGAATATAAGTACGCTAGATGATGATGAAAGGAGGTACAAATTATTTAAGTTCACAAAACAACCTATAATAAGCACAATAACAAAAGATTCTACAATCTCTACAGTTATCAAATATAAAAGCATACCAGGTTATTAGCAAGTTCAAAATTTCTAGGTTGGGGCTGAGGTCACGAACCAATAGGCACGAGCTAAGCAATACTAGAAACGGCAGCTAAAATCACTGACGCGCATTAGCTACTCCAAGAGTCTGCGTGTTCTCCACGGTCATGCTGGTAGAGCATCTCGGGGTGATCTTGTAGGAATCTCGTCGCTTGCTGGTAGCTCCTTTACTCTGCATCCAAAATAAACGATAAGAGGCGCACAGGAATCAAGACAGGATGCAAGTCAAGGAATTAATTCGAATTCGAGATAGATGTCATGAACGATTCAAGCAAGTGGATGAGATCCTAAAACTTATCATATCTTACTGCAGGCCTGTTCGGTCCCTAAGTTGAAACCGAACAATTTAGTCGTTGACCTGCATGGGCCACCACAAAAATATGTCATGACCCACACCCGGATATTCGGGCACGAGTACGTGGGTACGTCCAGCCTACGCCGCAGTGTAGGCGGTAGTACGCTGTCTAGGTCATTTCCACAGTTAAATAAAATCTAGCTCATTCACAATAATTAAATAGGCAAGGAAAATAACAGGAAAATGAACGCTAAGATTTCATAATCAAAATGTGACAACAGATCCAGAGTTTTATTACATAACCAGAAGTTAAATCGGGGACAAACCCGATTACTAAGATGAAAGGGAAAATAAATAACTACTGCTAACTACTCCGCAGAAGTAGTCTCCTGGGTGGGAACCGGCTCCTCAAATGTGTCATCTGCTCCCTCATAGGGGCCATAATAGGTGGGGGCAAAGTCCTTATCATCGCCTAATATGTCAACGGATCCAGTCAGGAAAGGAGCAAAGTACCAATACACAACAAGATTAAACTAAATATTTATGACAAGTAGTGAAAAGACTGACTAAGTATCATGATCAGAATATGCATAATAAGTAGTAAAAATTAACTGAGAATTAAATGCTATAAATCAGGACTATAAGTAAAACAGAATTAATTGCTATAAACCAGGGACATGAGTAAAACAGGAATATGGTGAGACAAGGAAATGTAACTGTAACAAGACAACAGGAACTGCAACAAGACAAGAACTATTGTGTGTGTGAACTTGTGTATTTAGAATACATAGTTGGCATGTAGGGAGTAATAAGGCTAATCAGGCCGTCATAGACGGCTATCAGACATGAATAATCGAGTATCAGGCTGATGGTACAGTCGCGTACCAAAAGCTATCAGACATGACAGGGGGAAGGGTAAACCACATGCCTCCTAGTATTCTCCCACCCGACAAGCAAGACATAAAATCCAATATTCTAACACTACGTGCAATCATCAATGTTACTAGTAGATCAAAGAATTAATTATCACAATATAAAGATTAAACTTGAAGTGCAGGTACTTGCCTGATGTTTGGATCCAATTACAGTTGTATCTCGGGGAAATTTCCAAAAATGAGTCCAGATGCTGAAATAAACGTTACCATCATGCTCAGAAGATATCAAATAGCTAGAAACGCCTATCCTTGAGTCCAATTTGGAGACAAGGGCAGAAACGACAGTTACGGGTCAAAACGGGGTCCGCATGTGGGCCCGCTTTGCACCGAAAAACGTGTCAGGGTCAAAGGTCTCCAAATTCACCAAACTTAGTGTCAACAGGTCAGGAACGATGATACGAACCCAACGAAACTTCCAGAATTGGATTCCGATGAGCCGATCACAAAATCGCCCGTCGAGCGGGCTTGTGGGGCCCACGACACGCGATTTTGTCAACGTTCTCAGAATCGAACCAAACTTGGGTCACAGGACCAGCGTATTGCTACGAGTCCGATGGCACAAGTTTTGTTTTGATCCGACGTGTGTACAGGAAGTTAGGGCTTGATTCAGAAAAGGCGGATACGGGACGGTGTCCGCGGATACGCGTTGACCCCGGTGTGCACGCACACCCGAATCGACTTCCGTAAAATTTCACACGTCCGTATCAATGCTGCGCACGTATCTGTGAAGACCGCGCGCGACCAAGTCGTCCCGTTTGGCGGGGCGTACCCAGTTCCGGGGTGAATCGGGTCGATGTTTTTCCTGTTTTTAGATCGTGGTGTGCGATCACCACGGGACGCGATGCCCCGAGCGGTTTATCCGGGCACCGAGAGGGTCATACAGGCTTCGCAACATAATTTACGAAATTGAAAACGGGGCAGCGAGGAGAAAGATATGAGTACCTGAACAGGGCTCGAGAAACCAGAAATTCTCGTGTCCGTGTCGTGTCCGACACGCCGACACAGAAATTGGGATTTAGGGTTAGGGTTTGGGTTTTTCGGCCGGCGGCGGGGGAGGCCGGAGGCTGCGCTGGCGGAGGTGATCGAGGGCGGCTCGTCGGGGCGAGGCGGAGGCGCTGGCGGCCGGACGGCGCCGAAGTCCGGGCGGGGGTGAGGCGGCTGCTCGCTGCTGCTGCGTTCTGTCGGGCGCCGGAGCCGACGGAAAGGTGGGTGGAGGAAGGAGAGGAAGGAGGAGGAGGGGGATGGTCTGGGCGGGGCTGGGGCGAGGCGCCCGGTGGCGAGGGTCAGGCGAGGGTGGCGGATCTGGCCGGAGGGGGGGAGCGTCTCGGCTTTAAATAGGCGGAGAGGGGCGTGGTTTAGCCGGGGATGGCGGCGTCGTGGCGGGGAAGGCGGAGGCGAGGGCGGGGAAGGCGGAGCGGAGCGGGGAAGGCGGAGCTGGCCGCCGGAGGCGGCGGGAGACGTGGCCACGCGGGGGGGACGGGGTGACCGGGTCAGCGGGCGGGCGGCAGGTCGGGTTTGTTCGACCCGACCCGACCCGAATGGCAGTGCGGGCTGGGCCGGTTGGCGGGCCGCGGGTCAGGCCCAGTGGGCCGGGCTGATGAAACGGGCCGGTTAAATAATAATAAAAAATAATAATAATAATAATAATAATAATAATAATAAATCAATTAATTAATAAATAAATAAATAAATAGTTTTTAGGAGATTAAAAATAGGTCCGGGGTCCAATAAATTCCAGAAAAATTACCCTAAGTCCAGTTTTCCATTTTACACCCAAAAATATTATTTCTGTAATATTTTAATATTATTTATTAACAATTAAAAATTATTTAACAATTAAAAATCCTGATTTTAATTACAGAAAATTCCTAGAAAATTCCAAAAAATTGTGAAAAATCCCAAATTAATATTTTTTGAAAAATCAGGGGCTTACAATATTAAATCAAAATGAATCATACAAAGTCCTTTATGGGTGTATCTAGTGGCAAATTTCTGGGATTCGTCATTACCGTCAAAGGCATTCAAGTGGACCCTGATAAAGTCAGGGCCATCTTGGAAATGCGACCACCCCGTAATCTGAGGGAACTCAGGGGATTTCAAGGTCGTCTGGCCTATATCCGGAGATTCATATCCAACCTCTCTGGAAGATGTCAGCCTTTTTCTTGCCTCATGAAGAAAGGTGTATCCTTCGTATGGGACGAAGCCTGTCAGCAAGCGTTCGGGGATATCAAGCGCTACCTCACTAGTCCGCCAGTTCTGGTACCTCTCGTCGTAGGAAGACCATTCTTCCTGTACGTTCGAGCGATGGACCATTCTCTGGGAGCTCTTCTCGCGCAGAAGAACGATGCGGGACATGAACAGGCTATCTACTATCTAAGTAGAATGATGATCGGAGCTGAGCACCGGTACAATCCGGTGGAAAAAGAATGTTTGGCTCTGATGTTCGCTATCCAGAAGATGCAGCACTATGTCACCGGCCAGAATATTCACATCATCTCCAAGATCAATCCTCTTCGGGTACTGATGAACAAGCCAAGTGTTCTTAACTTCCGACTCGCAACTTGGGTAATGTTACTGACACCATATGACATGGTGTACGTCCCTCAGAAGTCCATCAAAGGCCAAGCATTGGCTGACTTCCTAGCTGCTCATTCGATTCTGGAGGCCTCCAAATTATACGAGGACATTCCCGACGAAGTTGCAGAATGCAGTTCCGTAATAGAAAGTGACGCATGGCAACTGTTCTTCGACGGCTCCTCCAGGACTGGTCCCAAAGGAAACGTGGTTTCAGGGGTAGGAATTATCCTGGTTACTCCCGATAAACTAGTCATCTATCGAGCATACTCTCTTAACGAGCCCTGTTCCAACAATGTGGCAGAGTACAACGCTCTACTAATCGGGCTCCAAGTCGCTAAAGAGCTGGGGGTCGAATTTCTGGAAGCTTTTGGTGATTCTCTGCTTATCGTCAATCAAGTCAGGGGAATATATGAAGTCCAGAATCCAGACCTCATCCCCTATCACCAAGCAACGGTCGAGATAGCCGTGACATTCAAGGGATTCTTCCTAGAGCATGTACCTCGATCTCAGAATCTGGAAGCCGATGACCTAGCCAGTCTAGCTGCAGATTTAGCTACTCCTATAAGAAGGCAGAATTCGGTAATCCTTCTTAATAGAGACCTATTTTGCGTGAAGAACAACGCTCACATCGAACGCAGTTACGCTGTGAACACCGATCCTCCTACGAGAGATTGGAGAAGTCCCTTTATAGATTTTGTGGCATACGAAATCTTGTCGGAGGACCCTAAAGAAGTAGCATCTGGCAAAAGACGATCATTACGCTTCTACTTTGATGCATCTTCACAATGCCTATATCGCCGGACCTACGACGGACTGCTATTGAGATGTCTCTCTAATAACGAAGCACAGCAGATTATCCGCGAAGCTCACGACGGCGTATGCGGGGCGCATCAACCCGGTCCTAAGCTACAAGATCGTATCAGGAGAATGGGCTATTACTGGCCCACTATGATCGCAGACGCAATCAAGTATGCCAAACGATGCAGGGCCTGTCAGGTCCATGCAGACTTCATACATCAGCCGTCTGAACATCTACATCCTACGGTTGCATCCTGGCCTTTCGAAGCATGGGGTATGGACATCATTGGTCCTATTCACCCGTCTTCTTCCAGAGGTCACCAGTTCATACTGGCCATCACGGATTACTTCTCCAAATGGGCAGAGGCGATCCCTCTCGCTGAGGTAAAAACATCCAATGTGATCAGCTTCATCAAGCATCACGTCATTTATCGCTTTGGGATTCCCCGAAGGATAATCCATGACAATGGGTCCCAGTTCATCAGCCAAGCGTTTCATCAATTTTGTGATAAAAATCGGATACAAAATGTTGCCTCTACGGCGTATTATCCAGCTGCTAATGGTTTGGCGGAAGCCTTCAATAAAACCATTATCAAACTCTTAAAGAAGTTCGTCTCCTCGAACAAGCGAGACTGGAACGAGAAGCTGGGAGAATGTCTCTGGGCGTACCGCACAATGGTCCGAGCACCGACAGGTTGCACCCCGTTCTCACTGGTCTACGGGAGCGAAGCAGTTCTTCCCATCGAAATCCAAATCCTGTCACTCAGGATAGCAGTCGCCAATGAGTTAACTCTGGAAAAGAATGACCTTTTAAGGCTTCAAGAGCTAGAAGGATTAGACGAGAAACGCCTTCAAGCTCAACAGAGCATCACGTTCTATTAAGCGCGCATTTCCAGAGCTTTTAATCAAAAATTAAAGGAAAGAGTGTTCAAAGTTGGCGAGCTAGTCTTAGCTGTAAGAAGGCCAATGATTCTCACTCACAGGAGCAAGGGCAAATTTTAGCCCAAATGGGAAGGCCCCTACGTGATCGAGACAACGTTCTCAAACGACGCTTACAGGTTAGCCCAGCCTAATGGAGACCTACTAATGGCTCCTATCAATGGCAAATTCCTGAAAAGGTACTATGCTTAACCTCCTCTGCTCAAGTGGAATAAGACGAAAATTTCATTCTGACAAAACTACTTCCAAAACGAAACTAGTTGGGCCGTATTTTATTATGTCCATATGACCTCTGAATAGATACGCCCTGCTAAAAAAAGGGTTTACCGAGAGACTATCACGTCCATACTACCTTTGATATTACTCTCACCCAAACCCGTCATTTACATTCCGAAATGACGGGTCCACAAAGTCAGATGAAAAGCCTCTTTATTATTCCCTAAAAAAGAGCGGAAGTACATTAAAAAGCAAAAGCAAAAGTATATCATGAAGGAGGAGCGGTCAAATCGTGAATCTGCTGCGCCAGTCTGGCCATCTTCGCATTCCTGGAGTCCAAAACGGCAGCTCGAGCTCGCTCCCATCTCGTCTCCTCATCATTCAAGCCAGATAAATCAGACAGAGAATGTGTAAAAGAGGCGTGCATGGCACTCGCATGTGCCAAGTTCTGTTGAGCTTCTTCCATCTGGCTCTGTAACATATGCACACCGGCGGCTGAAGCACGAGACCACTCCTTCGCTAAAGCGAGCTCAGCCTCCAACTTACGGACCCTCGCTTCATTTTTCTCATGTTCAGCTTTACTCTTGGCCAACTAGGGAACAACACACTCTAAGAGGGTGTGCTCGTCGCTCATCTCCTGCTGCCGCATCTTGAGGGACCTGCTTAGAGCTTCCAACTCTCCCAGCCTTGCAGTCAGCGAGTCGTATTCATCCAGGACCAAATCGTCAACACTATCTTGGGATAGCTGCGAGTATTCGTTAATGGGTTGCTCCAAACCATTAACTACCTCCGCCAGGGCGTCAGCTAAACCAGTATCGCCAAGGTCCCTGATCGCCTCTATCGAAAACCGAGAGGACTTCTTCAGACGCTCAAAATTCAGATTCTTCTCCAACACCATTGATATCAGCGTTGTCAAAGTGTTATAGAAGATACCGGTATATTGCTCGGTCAGCGCAGCTAGGCCCGAATGCACGCTAGGAGTGGCGGCAATGTTGTCGAACCGCGCTCCAGAGGCGACCGCAATCGACGTGGCCACAGTCCTTGTCTCAACAGGGGGTGCAACAAAAGAGGAAGCGCCAACCCGCATACTCGAAGGAGGCGTTGTCGCAACGACAGGGTCGTCCTCTTGAGGTATCGAAGCCTCGTCGGCAGGCGAGCCGGCACCCGAAGATGCTTCCCCTTCAAAACCAGGTACCTCCGTATCAACGCCAGGACCTGGCACGGAGTCGAAGGGCGCATATACATTACCCTCCCCGAAGAGGTCGTCCCCTGAGAAGAAGACAAGAGGAAGTTAATGTCAAACACGATATTAATTTCCTAAAGAAGAGGCACGAAAAGACGACAGTGATGCTAGGCAAGCTGTCATACCTGGAGACAAGGGCCTGCTAACTGACACTGGCAAATAATCTTCCAGGTCTTCGCCGAGATCCACTTGAGGCTCATCAACTGGAATCTCGCTAGAAGCGCTGACGGGCATGGCAGGGGTCTTTCCCAATACTGATCCGGACAAAGGCATATGGAATCTTATAACTAGCCTCGAAGGCGACTTCGTTCCACTACCTGAAGCAGTAGCAGCGGTAGCAGCCTCCAGCTGAGATTCTCCGACGCCACCGGCCAAAACTGTAGAAGGTTCCTCTCTAAAAGGTGAGGAACCCCCAATCAAAGAATCATCCCCGACATAGGGAGAAGCAGGCTCACTTCCAGGAGCCTCAATGCCAGGAATCTGGAGAGGACGAGTAACCATCCTCTTCGTCCTCTTACGAGGGGAAGCCTCCTTCAGAGCGAGAGCCCTTCGTTTCCCGAAGACTACCAACGCCCTTGCAGGAGGAGGTATTTCACCCCTCGGTACCGATACGAGAGGCTCATCCGGAGTAGCGGACTCGTCACCCTCGTCAGAAGAAATCGAGGGGACTTCGACCCTTTTCCCAGGTTTGGAAGAGGGTGTAACACCCCGTTCCGCTCAAGCGGACTGCCATCTCAAACGGCAAAAGTGCAACTGTCCCGACCCGCTTTGCCTCGATCAAGAAGCAGAGGATATCCAGACTTGTCCCTACAGGAATCCGGCTTTGGCTTTCAGAGGCTCGCTCAGACGTATCGCTCTACCAAGGTGAATCATCGCTAAGGTGGGTGGCTACGGTGAACTTGTCTTTGCTTAGCCAGCACACATAAAATCTGGAATATTCATGCTAGTCGCTAGGTGATTCACCCCTGCATGCTAATAAATCCAACGTACCTAGCTAAGGGAATAATCCCAACTTGTATTGCTTGCTAGAACATGGAAATGAAATACTGCTTATATTCAGACCCTCGCATGCTAAGTCCCTTAACGGTTTTATCTCTCGGCTTACCTTCGGGTCCGAGCTAATGTACCTGCTTATGTTCCTTAGAAACGCATGCTTGTCTGCTTGTAATGTTGCTATATTTTCATCCAAATCCCGGAAGTCTACTACGTAGTCGTTCCGTGCCTGAATGAACCTGCAAGTATCCGGGACCGTTAGGTCACCAAGGCAATTCCCGAACCAGGGAATCTGCATCCTGAATGAATAAATCACAGCTCATGGAGCAAACTACTGAATCAACGTTCTTACCTTAACAAATTTCATATATATATATCCTGACTCGAACTTGTTCCATAAAACTTGTTCATATATATATATATCCTGCCTCGAACTTGTTCCTGTACCTGACCCTGACCTGCATGTCGCGGACAACTTGTTTCAAGTGAGATTCTCCTGATCTCTGTTCCTGCGGACGGTCTCCGGGGCACCGGGCCGATCCGATCCGGACAGGAACCCCTGTTAGTCTGCCTGCTTCGGGCAGAATGGTGTGTAGCGCCTGTGAATTTATCCTTCACGCCATTCTTGCTCACAGACTAAGTAGCCGCCTGACTCGGAAGGAATGATCTATAGCGCTCCTGATCCGTGTCGCTGCATTCATCTCCTTTCATGTGCTACACCTGTCCTTTATGGCTATGCCAGCGACTCTTGTTCATATAGATAAGTCATCCTCGCTTAGCGGCTATCCGCGTGCGAGTCACTGCATCGCATCAACTGAACACCTGAACGATCATGTTAAAATGACCCTCGTGTTTGCATATGCTTGCCTTCTGAATGATTATACTTGCCCGTGCTTGAATTAACATGTTTGCCTCATGTTTGCCTTGGACAGGGAAGGAGATGGTAAGTTGGTAAGTCTCGCCGTGTTTCCTCAAACATCGCACGGCGCACTGCCCGACACGTAGGCTATTCAATATTTGCATGAACTGATCCTAAGGCAACTAGAAAGACAACTTAATAGTTGTGCACGGAACCTGTATTACGTGTTTGGATTTGTCGAGCGGGCGAGTAGCTTCCCCACCAGTGCATTCAATGTACTGATAATCCACCAGTTTGCTTGCAGGGTGCGGGAGAACCTCGTTCGGTGCGGACGCCTCCTTCGTGTGTGCTAAGGCCAGGAGTTCCCTCTGAAGCCTTGTAACGGTGCGTCCGGGACTGAAGCACATATACAAGACATAATGTTGTGAACATAGCCCGAACTCGCCTGACCATCGCCTGTACATTCATTCTACAGTTGTAGCCACTTGGCCCGCATTTACTGTTTCAGAGAGAGAGGCTTGAGCGACTTGTAATCTCGGCTATACGTCGCCTGTAACACATATTTATATCAATAAAGAGCTTGCTTTACTTCAACTTGTGGTTCAATGCTTCCGCTATATTTGTCGACTCAGTGAACCTGTTACCGATCGCCTATGCGTTCATAACTCCGCTGCACTCGGACAATCTGTGAGACTCTGTGGCTTAGAACTCTTGCCGCCAGCCAATAAACCATGGCCTTGCACGGGCGTGGATCACGCTCGTGCGGCATCACGACCGGATGGGTCAAAGCGATCGTTCCGCGAGAGCGCTGGCGAGGGTGATTCCCGCCTAGCGGGAACGGCCGAAATAGCCTACGGGAGATCGGGGCATGACAGAGGGCACCCTAAAGCATCCACCCATATCAAAATCACGATGGGAGGTATTTGTTGCCACATAGAACTGGGCATACGAATGCAGGATGCGCAGCTCCGTGGAGGGTGTGACAAGGGCACAGTAAAAATTGCCCCGGTACAGCCCATGATAAAATATTGCCATCCCCTCGCTCCATCGATGAGTCCACCTCTGGACCTGAAGCTGGTGACGGCATTGCCCACATGCAACTGATCATACCCAAACTGCCTGGAAAATCGACTAGGCAGGTAGGGTTCGAAGAAGCAGTGATCTTCACTTCTGTACAGCAGGTAGGAAGGTTTAATGCAGACCAACCAATTGAAGGTTTCAGGAGAAAGAGTGGTCCTATCTCTACCTGAGTCCTCAAGCCTAATCCCCGATTGGTTGCGATGAACAGAGGGGACACTGCAAAGGAGCTTCCAGCTGTGACCGTAATGCAGCACCCGCCAACAGTCTAAAACTGTGAGCATATTCCAAGAGGATTTCTTGTAATTCAGCAAGAAACTCCCCCCAAGTTACTGCCGGAACCGGGAGACATCACCCGGGGGTTATGGAAAATTAACCATCCCATCAAATACAGGTATGGTAATTCTACCCGGGTAAAGCTTTCACGCCGAGCTTCATCAGCGAGCAGCTCCTCAGTCATCGCCCTCAGGCCAGCTTGTATGCGGCACACCATGGCAGGGAGCAAGCCCAGTCTCGCCCCAAACACCAGACGCATTGCAGGCCACAAGATATTGCGGTGAATACGATCCGCAGATGCAATGCCGGGTACCACCAGTCGGCGCAGCCATATAGAGAGGAAGCCAGCCAGTTGAGCTTCCTTGGATAGAGCCCTGCGGCAATGCCTCAGATAACTGTAGGCCTTAGTACCTGCAGGGTATTTTCCTATCCCTTCGACGAGGATCTGATCCGGAGCCCTAGCATCCTCCAGGAGATCATTGACTTCCTGAGCAGTCAGCACGCTCAGAGGATTCACAGGCTCATCCTTGACTTCCAAGACTTTCTTCGGCTGAGCAGCCCTAGCCCGGTAAAAAAAGAGGTAGGACGTCAATTTACTGGTGTGAGCCAAATATGAAGGCTCAGCATAGAAGGCGGTGCAAGCAAGGTAGTGGCACATCAGCTCCTGATACACTTCCACTACCCGAGGGTCTGAATCCCCCAACTCCCGGTTCGTGGGAACATACTCTTCGTACGGAGTATCTCCCATCGGCAGTCTCGAGATCTCTGCCATCTCATGAAGGGCCAATCCTAACTCCCCCAGCAGAGTGGCAAAAGTCCCGGTGAGCGGAATGTATTGCTCCATCAGTGCCAAAAACAAGTTAGGGTTATGAGGTAACCCAACGCTGGTGGCACTCACAGCTGCCAACAGACCGATGTTCTCCAACTCGATCCGAAAATGCCCCAGGGCCCAATCAACTAAGCGAGCCCATCGAAGATTTGTTGGGGTCATCCACCCATTGCATCGAGGATTCGCCTTGGGATATACTCCTCCGTGCCCCATGAAATCATTGCAGAAGGTCGGCAATTGCACCGGCTGGAGCACCAAGCTATCTTCACTCAGGATACTGCCCGGGTACAATCCCCTGAACAATGTTACAGGACCGGAAGGGCGGCTGACAAATAGGCCAGATCCTTTCTGATAGAAGATCTTCCCCGGCCTACCGTGAAGATCGGGAGTCAGCATCCACGACATCTTCCTGGGATGTGTAGCATGGAAGAATGTCGAGATGGGATAATCTCTCGACATCTTGGACAGACTCAAGACCAACTTTTCGGCAGGGAAAACCCAGAGTTCTTTCTTTGGCTTCTTCTGGGACTGCTTATCAATCATGTCTCCGAAAAGAAAGGCCGACTTTATATACTGGTCTCCGTCTACATACGTCAAAGGCTCTCCATTAATCATATTCAGCAGCGTTCGCTCGCCCTGAGCCGATATCAAGATTTCCCTTCCTTTGGGGTATTGGGGTCCGGAGATAGGAAATAGCACATGGGACAGATCCTCCAGATAGTTGGAGTGCAGCATCCCGACGGCAGAACCCATCACCTCGGCTAGCGGAGACTCGCCCAAGTTAACTGCAAGGGTGCGAGAAAAATACGTCAGTTTTATACTAGACGTCACAAATATCGCAGCACATGCCAAGAGGCAACGGTCTGAGCTCTACGCCAAGACTGTACAAACTTGATCGCTTATGCCGGAATTATCATCCACAAGCGTAAAAGTTCAAAATTATACAGTATACAACAAGTTTTCGACGGTCAAAGCTTTTTACGCTCAACTGCGAAAATCTAGAGTTTTTACGCTGATACATTAGAAATGTGAGCGTAAAAGATAAAACGTCTCCGTGCATCATCTTCCTCAAAGAGGCTATCAGCACAGAAGACGACCTAGCGCGGTCACATTCAACGTATGCGAAGGATTTTTCAGTCGTTCTCATTCGTCCCAAAAGCTCTACCTATCAGGCCGGGTGCACTGCTCATCGGCGGGATGCTCAGCTCAGAATGGGGTTCGCCCTGTCCAACCGGAGGCACTCCTGCTTGGGCAGAAGAACGAGAAGAGGAATCAATCTTCTTTCCCTTAGAGGAGGAGGATTGCTTAGTGGCCATTACTGGAAACTTTGAAGACTCAGAGAAGACTCGGAGAAGAGCTCGAACAGTCGGAGGCTTTCTTTCGCAGAAGACGGATGAAAAGTTTTTCTCTCAGAAAACTTGGGATATATATAGAGTTCGGATGGACTCCTCGGACCCCGAACCAAATCTCCTAATTAATATTCGGTTATGATTGGGTCCTACGTCAGCCTATTATTCAGAGAAGACGGACAGTCAGCGAATTCAAAAAGTTTTTCGCGCAAAGCAGGTTAGCAGTTCTTATGCTAAGGAGCTTTCTACGCTCGACAGCAACAGATCTACGGTTTCACGCTCGCAAGCTATAAGTCTATGATTTTACGCCCGGATGCCTTTGTGCTCGGTAGCTTTTATGCTCAAGAGGCCACAATCCTATGACTTCATGCCAGCAGATAACAAATCGATGATCTCACGCTCGGTGGCGCTTAGTTTACGCTCAGAAGCAACAGATCCGCGACTTCACGCTCGGAAAAATTTTCTTTTCAGAAGCTACAAATCTACAGTTCTACGCTAAGGAGCTTTCTACGCTCGACAGCTACGAATCTACGGCTTTACGTTCGACGGCTACAAGTCGGGTTTTACGCCCAGATGCCTTTGTGCTCAGTAGCTTTTATGCTCGAGAGGCTACAAACCTACGACTTCACGCTTAGGAACTACAAGTCTATGATTTCATGCTCGATGGTGTTTAGTTTATGCTCAGAAGCTACAGACTAATGATTTCACGCTCCACGACTTCTCGCACATCTGAAGGATACGCCGGCCAGATCACGCATACATCTGAACGGTCCTCAAAAGCGGTCAATTGCAAAGAGTTCACACAGAGGATACTCGTTCTTGACCTCAAGATATCCCAAGTACCCGAAGTATACAGAGTTCAACATTGAAAAACTACTCTTCTTCATGGGTCGATTCGAAGTTCATCCAGACTCCAGTCTGAATATTTCATCTATCAAGATGGCAACTCAGTTTGACAGCCATTTCTCGACCCTGTTCCAAGGGATTTTCGAGAAATCATTCTTGAAGTTGATGTCTGAACAAAGAAATTCTGTTCATCAGAAGCAGCAGTTCAGAATTCTACGCGGTTCTTCACTCCTAAAAAATAGCAGGACGGTTCGAAAGCTCGAATGCTACAACGGCTTTCTACGCATCTCTAGTTATGCGTAAAAGACAGGACAGGACCTAGCACTCTTTCTAAACAGAGTCGGCGTAAAGAATCAGACGTGTCGAAGCTACACATATTCAGACTTTACAGCAACGTATGGCAAGATGATCATATGAAGAAGAAAGACGATTTTATTAAAGATTAAAGTCATGATTACATATGAGAGAAATCCAATCTACAAGGGTTTTTCTTCATTTTCATGATTACATCTGAGGGAAACCCCGTCTATAAAGGGCTTCCTCATCATCGTCTGAAGATCGCACCGAGAAGCTGTTCTGACAGGTTCTCACGTTGGTGATGGTCTTCCTCTTCTTCCAAGAAGATGATCAGTGGCAGGAGGATATAAAACTGGGCATAGACCCATCCTCCAAAAGAAGGAAAGCAGGGTAAATCTGCTGTCCTACAGACCACCGCCACTCAAGCCAGGACAGAGCTAGTCTGTCTGACTCTCGTCACCGGAGGTAACGGGAGAAGGCGCCACTTGCAAGCGCCATGGTAAAATACGATTCTTCGTCTCTCCCGGAGAACCACCATACAAAGTTGCTGATTATCCCGAGCAAAGGAGGCTATGATATCCTGTAAAACCCCTATTTCTAAAAACCGTATTTATTATTTTTTTATTAATTAATAATTTAATTATATAATTATGTGCTAAATAAGAGAAATAGATTTTTAATAATTTTTATGTTAGGTGTTCGGGCACTTAGAGGACTTGTGGGACCATCAGGAATTTTTAGGAATTTATTTCATGTAGGAGACCCCTTGAGCTGTTGCTAGCCTAACGATGTGCATTACCCTAATCTATGAATTTTCTTATAGGTATATATATAATATATATGTATACACAAATATATATATATATAAATATATAAATATATAAATATATATATATATATATATATATATATATATATATATATATATATATATATATATATATATATATATACTAATAGGAAAAGAAAGGATTAAGAAAAGATTAAGTAAAAGAAAGTATTAAATAAAGTAACTAATAATATAATAATAATAGTAATAATAATAACTACTACCTGCTGCAACTTAGGATTTGCTAGTTTCCTTAAAGCCCTTAGGAACTTTGCTTCCTCTTCAGCAAATGCTTTGACCCAATTGACCGCTATTAACCCTTCAGCCAACTACAGACCCGCTAGCAAACCTATTTGCTTCAGCGGCCAGGGAACCCCTTCACCCCGCGGAACCCACTCCTTCCTCTCTCTCTCTTAATATATATAATATATATATATATATATATATATAGTTACCTCTCAAAAACCCTAACCTAAATCTCCAGACCTCCTCTTCCCATCTAGAGCCGTCACCGCAGCCAGAGAAGCCCCGCCAACCCATCCAACCATCCCGTCGACGCCGACCTCGCGAACTGCAGTTTCCCACTCGAGGCACCTTCGCTCCGGCGTGATTTCCCGTCGACTCGCTCGACCAAACGCTGTTTCGTTTTCATAGGTATGATCATCCCTTAACCCTCTCCAATATTTGTTTTATAGTCAACCTCGGAAAATGTGTGCCCCTAGGTGAAAAACAGCGCCCAAGTTGGCCGAGCAGACAGAATTCTGAAATCGCAGAATTCCAGAATGACCACCCATATTGCCGAGTTCGTATCTCCCACCACAGAGATCCGAATTCGGTGATTCTTTTTGATACCTGTAGATTATATGACCTAGTTTATTTTCTGTATAATAACCCTATGCTATTAGTTGCTGTGGACAAAATTATATTCGTCACAAAACTGCACGCACCCACTTTTTCCGGTATTCCAAAAGTTGGAAAACGGAGCGCGCCCCACCAAACGGGACCACCCCGCCGTGTGCCAAGTGTACCGAATGGTGCACGCAGCGTAACCGGACACGTGAAAATTCGTGGGGACTGATTCGGACGCGTGTGCGTGCCGGAATCAGGCCGTATCCGCGGACACATTTCGTGTCGCCACTTTTGTGGAACTCGCACGTATTTTGTGCACGCTTGTCAGATTACGACGAAACTTGCACCACTGGACTCGTGGTAATGCGCTGGTCCTGTGACCCAATTTTCACGCATTTCTGAGACGGTTGACCAGATCGCCAATTGGCGGGCCCCACAGTTGACTTTTTGGACCAAATTGTGTTCGGCTCATCGGAATTCACATTTGGACATACCGTTGGGTTCGTATTGATATTTAGAGTTGTTTGACCTATAGTTTATCCCATTTAGAGACTGTTACCCTTGGCACGCTTTTCGGTGCAAAGTGGACCACATGTGGACCCCACTTTTACCCGAAATTACCGTTTTGCCCCTGTGTCCAAATTGGACGAAAGGGATGTGCTTTTTAGCTATTTTGCTTATTCTGGGAATATTGGTGATGTTTATTTCAGCATCCGGAGACGTTCATTCTGAGGCCGTAGCTTCTGGCTCTTGGTGTTGATATTGGGACACTATATTTTGCAGCTTTCTTGCCAGGCAAGATACCTTGCCAAATTGTTTACAGTACTTTGCATGCTATTTATATTTCTGTTTATTTATTTCATTTTTGTATAGTTCTTGCATGTGTAGTTTTTCTCCAGTCATTACTATATATTAGATATGTTGACACACACATGACACTTAGTATCATAGAGGACAATCATTAGACGTATGGGCTTTTAACCACTCTGGTAAACCGTAGTATATAGCTCGCACTACGGGCGTGTGTCGTGCTGGTCGCTACCCCCGCGGTATGTCGATTTCTGGAGTCTCGCTGGTCGCTACCCCCGCGGTATGTCGATTTCTGATGTCCATTGACGTGTGTGTGAGTTGTGAGGTAGATCGAGTAGCCTACCCTTGCCCATACGTCAAAAAGTTGTCCTCATTTGCATTCATATAGATTGTCTAGTACAGCGTACTTATTTATTTTCAAATTATATGCATGTTTACTGTATTCAAGTTGGCTCGTATTTTCTGTATCTTGTTACGTCCCTCTGAGGACCTGGTCCTCTGCCAGGTGTATCTGCTCTTGAGTATTTGCAGGAGTACGGGCCTGGACCTGACGCATTCTTTTCTGTCGAGGAGGTCTTACCTTCTGAGCATCGTTGATTATCTAGCGATGGATTCTTTTAGCTGATACACTTCTGTCTTCATATTATTTTATATTGGAGATTTTATACTCCTCTCTCATTTTAGTTTTGGATATAGTCATTGGTAGTGGATTTGTCTCCACCCGACTATTATTTTAGATATTTCAGACTCCTTATTTCAGTTTAGTATTTCCTTTCTATGACTTGTTGTGTGGATGAGATTAGCATATCTGTGACTTGTGACATTATATATACCACATGTGAGTTTATATTCATATTACAGCGTACGTATGGGTTATGGTTTCCATATATTGGAGTTGCCATATCCATGCGGCTGGCATGCTTATGTGTTCCTAGTCCTACGTTTTGGGACTGGGGCGTGACATATTTTTGTGGTGGCCTATGCAGGTCGAGTTAGCCGTTTTGGTTACGTAACTGTACCGAGCGGGCCTGCACCTAGGATTAGAATTTTAGATCTCATCCATACTTGACAATAACTTACCTTCCTCCCAACATGTCCTACTTAAGTTCTTGCATCCTGCTTGATTCATGTGCTCTTCTTAATCCTTCATCCATCTCTTGCAGAGAGATGAATTTGCGTAACGGGCATGCCGCCACCGGGGACAACGCGTCTCCAGGGGACGGCGACCAACCACTAGGAGTGACCTCAACACCACCTCTTCTTCCCGGACCGGATGGACCGACTAGCAATCCAATTCCATCAACCCCCTCCACGATACCTAATAGGACATTTCCAGCTCCACTAGCACCGCAGGATGGCCAGACACAGCTGTTCCAATTCTTCCAGATGATAATACAGGAACAAAGGCAGCAGGCAGCCGAGCAGAGACAGCAAACAGCAGAGCAAAGGCTAGAATTTCTGGCAGCACTTGAGAGAATGGCTGCACTAGCCCCTGTATCAACCCAGGCACTAGCTTCAGTACCACAAGCTCGGGTCGGTTCAGTCAAGAACTTTGTGCAGATGGGCCCTAAGCCATATAAGGGCAATGAAAGTCCAGAGGAGACCACAAACTGGATTGCCAATACCAAGAAGTTGTTAGAGGCATCATAATTACCTTCTGACCTATGGATGATAGGCGTGAGGACTCAGTTAGAAGGCAACGCGCATCACTGATGGGAATCAATGGAGCGCCAGTTGGGTACGCGACAGACTTGGGAACAATTCTTAGAATGCTTTGAGAGGAAGTACTTCCCGGATACAGTAAGGGACGCATTGTACGATCAGTTCCTCCATCTAGAGCAAGGAGACAAGACGGTTGATGAGTATGATGCAGAGTTTAGCCGTCTCAGTAAGTATGGCACAGTCCTAATACCTAATGACTTGGAGAAGGCTAAGAGATTTCACCGCGGGCTGACTCAGGAGCTCCAGCACTACACTAGCTCCCAGTCCCGGATCTTTTATGCCGAGTTATTGACAGAGGCCAGGATCCAGGAGGCCATCAGCAAGGGAAACGGAATTCAACAGAGAAGTCACCAAGGACCAGTAAGGACACAGCAAGGAGGACCCATTAGACACCCTTTGACACGCCAGCAACCAGATAGTGCTGCACCATATCCAACCAAGGACCCCCGTACTTGTCACTTTTATGGTAAGGTAGGTCATATTCATAGAGACTGTCATCGTCGATTGGGGCTGTGCATGATATGTGGATCAAGTCACCATCAAACCCGAAGATGCCCTCAGCAGAACCAGAGGTCTATGGCAGTAGAATCAGGAACACCGCATACACCCTCAAGTATAGAAGACCAAAGGGACCCACCACTGCTTCTACAGTCTGCACAAATGGAGGGGACTAGACCCCAGTTGATCAATCAAGGACAAGGCCAAGCACTCATTATGACAAGTATGGGAGAGCAGACACAGGAAGCCGTAGATAAAGGTACGACCTTTTAGTTATAAATGTCTTTGCATACTCATAACCCCATTGTGACACAAGATCTTAGATGTATAAATAGATGTAGAACTATATATGGTAGTTTAGCAGTTATGAGGATGTAGGTATATTTTACCCATGTGGCATACACGCGATGCTAATGGACGACGTGAGTAGCAGTAGTAGTATTCTTCCCCTATCCTTATCTCGCCCTCTTGGGTGACTCATCTCCTCCTTTTATATTCATTTCTTATCTCGTGCGTAACTCTTCCTATCATAGTCATATCTTTCGTGCCATTATGAATTGTTTGACTCATATCAACCTCATCCCTATTTTGTTAGTTAAACATAAATGTGTTAGTAATGCTTGATAACTAAGGATGAGTTCTTAATATATATATGCACTATAGCAATATCTGTATTCTTTATTTAGTTTAACCCTTAAGTAGCACCATGTAGCCTAGTAGAAATTGTTAGATCACTTGAGCTAGATCATACCCCTAATAGTTAGTCAAGACCTTAAGTGTTCCCTAAAACTTAGACTATGTCTAGGAAAGAGTTGAAGGCACTTGTTACGAACTGATGGCTATGACAAATCGCTGGCAAGGTAGCGACAGTTGCCGCCAGACGATTATGGTGGAGTAGTCGAATTACTTGCAGCCATACTGGCCAGGTGGCGAGGCAGTATTAGACTATGATACTTGACGGTTATGGGAAAAGTCATAGTTATGAGATTCTAGACATGTATCCCAATATTCTCGATCCAATAAATATAATTGCCTTATAATCTAGACAATAGCTTCAAAGAAGGTGACCACTAGTAGAATTTTTGTAAGTTGGGTAGTGTAGACAAGTTAGAGGATGATAGAATAGTGTATGGACAATAGATGAGGAAGTGTTAGAATAGCATACCATGAGTTCAGGAGTCCTACTAGATACCAATGTAGTGTAATAGTTATAGTTATCATTATGAATATGGGTTAGTGCCAATTTCGAGGACGAAATTTTTGTAAGTTGGGTAGAATATAAAACCCCTATTTCTAAAAACCGTATTTATTATTTTTTTATTAATTAATAATTTAATTATGTAATTATGTGCTAAATAGGAGAAATAGATTTTTAATAATTTTTATATTAGGTGTTCGGGCACTTAGAGGACTTGTGGGACCATCAGGAATTTTTAGAAATTTATTTCATGTAGGAGACCCCTTGAGCTGTTGCTAGCCTAACGATGTGCATTACCCTAATCTATGAATTTTCTTATAGGTATATATATAATATATATGTATACACAAATATATATATATATATATATGTATATACTAATAGGAAAAGAAAGGATTAAGTAAAAGAAAGTATTAAATAAAGTAACTAATAACATAATAATAATAGTAATAATAATAACTACTACCTGCTGCAACTTAGGATTTGCTAGTTTCCTTAAAGCCCTTAGGAACTTTGCTTCCTCTTCAGCAAATGCTTTGACCCAATTGACCGCTATTGACCCTTCAGCCAACTACAGACCCGCTAGCAAACCTATTTGCTTCAGCGGCCAGGGAACCCCTTCACCCCGCGGAACCCACTCCTTCCTCTCTCTCTCTTAATATATATATAATATATATATATATATATATATATATATATATATATAGTTACCTCTCAAAAACCCTAACCTAAATCTCCAGACCTCCTCTTCCCATCTAGAGCCGTCACCGTAGCCAGAGAAGCCCCGCCAACCCATCCAACCATCCCGTCGACGCCGACCTCGCGAACTGCAGTTTCCCACTCGAGGCACCTTCGTTCCGGCGTGATTTTCCGTCGACTCGCTCGACCAAACGCTGTTTCGTTTTCATAGGTATGATCATCCCTTAACCCTCTCCAATATTTGTTTTATAGTCAACCTCGAAAAATGTGTGCCCCTAGGTGAAAAACAGCGCCCAAGTTGGCCGAGCAGACATAATTCTGAAATCGCAGAATTCCAGAATGACCACCCATATTGCCGAGTTCGTATCTCCCACCACAGAGATCCGAATTTGGTGATTCTTTTTGATACCTGTAGATTACATGACCTAGTTTATTTTCTGTATAATAACCCTGTGCTATTAGTTGCTGTGGACAAAATTATATTCGTCACAAAACTGCACGCACCCACTTTTTCCGGTATTCCAAAAGTTGGAAAACGGAGCGCGTCCCACCAAACGGGACCGCCCCGCCATGTGCCAAGTGTACCGAATGGTGCACGCAGCGTAACCGGACACGTGAAAATTCGTGGGGACTGATTCGGATGCGTGTGCGCGCCGGAATCAGGCCGTATCCGCGGACACATTTCGTATCGCCACTTTTGTAGAACTCGCGCGTATTTTGTGCACGCTTGTCAGATTGTGACGAAACTTATGCCACTGGACTCGTGATAACGCGCTGGTCCTGTGACCCAATTTTCACGCATTTCTGAGACGGTTGACCAGATCGCCAATTGGCGGGCCCCACAGTTGACTTTTTGGACCAAATTGTGTTCGGCTCATCGGAATCCACATTTGGACATACCGTTGGGTTCGTATTGACATTTAGAGTTGTTTGACCTATAGTTTGTCCCATTTAGAGACTATTATCCTTGGCACACTTTTCGGTGCAAAGTGGGCCACATGTGGACCCCACTTTTATCCAAAATTATCGTTTTGCCCCTGTGTCCAAATTGGACGAAAGGGATGTGCTTTTTAGCTATTTTGCTTATTCTGGGAACATTGGTGATATTTATTTCAGCATCCGGAGACGTTCATTCTGAGGCCGTAGCTTTTGGCTCTTGGTGTTGACATTGGGACACTACATTTTGCAGCTTTCTTGCCAGGCAAGATACCTTGTCAAATTATTTACAGTACTTTGCATGCTATTTATATTTCTGTTTATTTATTTTATTTCTGTATAGTTCTTGCATGTGTAGTTTTTCTCCAGTCATTACTATATATTAGATATGTTGACACACACATGACACTTAGTATCATAGAGGACAATCATTAGGCGTATGGGCTTTTAACCACTCTGGTAAACCGTAGTATATAGCTCGCACTACGGGCTTGTGTCGCGCTGGTCGCTACCCCCGCGGTATGTTAATTTCTGGAGTCTCGCTGGTCGCTACCCCCGCGGTATATCGATTTCTGATGTCCATTGACGTGTGTGTGAGTTGTGAGGTAGATCGAGTAGCCTACCCTTGCCCATACGTTGAAAAGTTGTCCTCATTTGCATTCATATAGATTGTCTAGTACAGCGTACTTATTTATTTTTAAATTATATGCATGTTTACTGTATTCAAGTTGGCTCGTATTTTCTGTATCTTGTTACGTCCCTCTGAGGACCTGGTCCTCTGCCAGGTGTATCTGCTCTTGAGTATTTGCAGGAGTACGGGCCTGGACCTGACGCATTCTTTTCTGTCGAGGAGGTCTTACCTTCTGAGCATCGTTGATTATCTAGCGATGGATTCTTTTAGCTGATACACTTCTGTCTTCATATTATTTTATATTGGAGATTTTATACTCCTCTCTCATTTTAGTTTTGGATATAGTCATTGGTAGTGGATTTGTCTCCACCCGACTATTATTTTAGATATTTCAGACTCCTTATTTCAGTTTAGTATTTCCTTTCTATGACTTGTTGTGTGGATGAGATTAGCATATCTGTGACTTGTGACATTATATATACCACATGTGAGTTTATATTCATATTACAGCGTACGTATGGATTATGGTTTCCATATATTGGAGTTGCCATATCCATGCGGCTGACATGCTTACGTGTTCCTAGTCCTACGTTTTGGGACTGGGGCGTGACATATCCTTCCATGATCCATTGTTGCAGATGAGACTTGCTCGAAGAAGCCGTCTTTTTTGGCTCCTTACATGCTGGAAGAACATGGCCTTCTTCTTCCTCAGATCGACCCGACGGACTCCGGCGATCATCCTTGTGTGGCAAAAGTGATGCAGAAAGAACAGGTTAAACTTCTCGGCCTTTTATAGGCGAGAGAGGTTACACCGGTCCCCAATAAATCCGCCATAAAGTCAGCATCGACCGTTTCAACGCTCCATTCAGAAATGTTTCGAGTTACGAGGAGCGGTTCATGCTTCATTCAAAGCGTTCCAAATTCCGAAGAAATTTGAAAGCTTTGAAGGGGGTCTTGTAGAAGCATAAAAAATACGCTGGATAGCTCTACGCAACATGGTGATGCAGGGCAGCGTAAGCAGGGGACCTCAAGGCCATCAAGAGTGCAACGGAGCTTTTCCGCTAAGCACGGCATAAAATATGATGGGACCATCCGCGTAAATGCAGTATGTCCAGGCCGCTTCAGCGTAGACGGGGTGCTTCATCGCCTCCATGGCATAAAACTCATCCGCTTTCATAGCAGCGTTAAAGCGTACGAGGAACGCTTCGTCTTCCCCGAAATGAACCTGTCAAGTCACGCAGTGAACCTGACATCTGACTCCTGATAAAAAGTGCTGCACGGCTACCCAGACGACAGCTGGAAAGATGACAGACCACTCGGGATGCGCCCTACAGTATGATGGCAGATCTCTGCATTTAATGCAGAGGATTTGATTAAATATCACCAAACCGTCGTTTACTGACATCCCCTCAGCGGAGACTGCTTTTACGCATACAAGGGGATACGCTACCTTTTTTTACACAGGTAAACGTGAACTGTTTACGCTCCGCGGAAGACAAACAGACTGCCACGTCAAAAGCTGCTCTTCGTACAAGGCTCGAGGCACGTCTCTGCACCGAATGCTTAGAACGGTGGCAGGCCTTCGGAACACGCCTCGGCAATTAATGATGATGGCGGATCTCTGCATTTAATGTGAGAGATTTGATTATATCTCCAAGAGCCGTAATTTCGGCTAAAGATGTCCACATCACCTCGGCTTCTACGCCCATTCAGCTTTTATGCTCGTTCGGCTTCTATGCTCATTCGGCCTTCTGCGCTTATTCAGCTTCTATGCCATCAGGCTTCTTCGCCTACTCGGCTTCTATGCCTACTTGGCTTCTACGCCATGGTGATAGACATTGGCTTCTACGCCAACCTCTTCTACACGAGGGATACCTACCTACGTGGCTTCTACGCCGTGATCTTCGTAGCGATTATACGCGTTTTGTCCCTTAGTTGGACCCGCGTCACACGCTCATTCAAAAGGTCATCTATACGCAGGCTTTGGTTATTTTAACCGTTGTGTAAAAGGGTGCTGTACTTTCCACTACTCGATTTCCACACCGATTGAGTGGTCACTGTCACCAAAACTCTATAAATAGAGACCTCTATCAACAGAGGAACAGGTCGAGACTTTAAAAATCGAACAAGGTCGAAACTTTGAAAGAAGATCGAACCACGGGTCGAGACATAGGAGATTGAGGAGAGATCGAAGAGCCTTTGAGAGAGAGAGAGAAGTATCCAGAGCTCAGGCAAAGAGTAGCGATCGACGACATTGGCATCGTGCATCCATCCTCTTTCGCCACCTACGAAGCTGCTTTCCGTCTTCCACGATACTTCTTCACCATCGTGTAGTCCAAGGGCTAAAGTAATTGACTGCAGATCAGACACCTATAGCAATCGTCTACCCAGATTAAATAAATTGTACTCCTACATCCTCGTATAGGATCAAATTATACAAGTTTGTTTGTAAACCAAAGAAAGCGGGTTTCGTGCAAACCTCGTATTATATACATTTCGTTCTTTCGTTTAATACCACAAACAGATATTACGGGGTCAGACGATTAGATTGGTCTGGGTAGCTTGAAAACATCACTCCCCCAGAAAATCTACTTGGGAGCCGGAGGATATCATACGCCAGCGTTATGCTCACCTATTCGAAGATGCAAATATGACCTAAGAACTACCTATAGGTTACCATGATTATATTTTAATTCCTTAGTAGTTAATTTTTAATTACGATGACGCAATTCTTTTAAGGTGGGTAGACTATAAACACCCTAATTTTTAGAATTTAATTTAAAATTTTATTAATTATTATTGTAGAAATTTTTTTATTATTTTTTAGTTAATTATAATAAATGTTTGTTCATGAATTTTATGTTTGTGTATTAAATTAATTATTAAAATAATACAAAAAATATATTTTTGGGTGTATAATTAATAATAGAATATTGTGAAATTTTTCTAAAATTTATTGGAGTTTAAAACTAATTATTTTGATTGCTAAATGCATTATTTTAAATAAACCAACCCAAACCAACCCAAAACGAACCAAACCGAAATAAACCAACTCAACCCAAACAAAACCGAACCTGGATCCTACCCAAACCCGAACCCGCAGACCTGAAACCCGACCTACCCCTTTCACCTTCAGAAACCCCCCACCGACTGTTCTTTTTCCCTCCCCCAACCGGTCGTCGACCGAACACTTCCCCTCCCTGTAATCGCCCACCCTCCACCCTATAAAACCTCCAGCATAGCCGAATCTCACCACCACCAACCCCTCTCTTATTTTCGACTATCGCTACCTTCGTCAGTCATCGGACCGCCTCGCGCTACCGCCGCGAAGACTGGCCGCCCAACATCCCGAGCACAGCAGTAACGAGGTACTCTACTTTCCACCCTCGTATCTTCCTTCACATTAATCCAAATATTGACCCGCTGAATCCTATGTGAAGACTAGATGATCCTCTTGAATTCTGTATAATTAGTTTAGTGTATCGTGTCCTGTGTCGATCGCAATTTGTGACACAAAACAGGAAAAAATGACCCAAATTATAGTTCAGAAAATTATCCCAAACACCCATGTTCATGGCTTTTTTTCTTCCAACCTAGTTAATATTTTTAAATTCTACTTAAACAGTAATTTAGACAACATAATCAAGATTTAATCCCTTTAATTAGTTTATTTTAATTTGTTGTATGCTGTGATTTATTCGTGGTTGAAGTTGACAAAAAATTTGGTTCTTTAAACCCAATTTTTTTTAAAATGGGGTGCGTCCCACTAAACGAGGCGACTTCGTCGTATGCGAATTGTACTGAAAGGCGCGTGTCGTTAACACGGACGTGTGAGATTTTACGAAAGTTGATTTGGATGTGCGTGCACACCGGAATTAACTTATATCCGTCGAAAAGTCCCGTATCGGCCTACTTTGTCACTCATCATAATTTTGTGTGTGCTTGTCGTTTCGCAATAAAACTTGTGCCATCAGATTCGTAGCATTACGCTGGTCCTGTGACCCAAGTTTGGTTCGATTCTGAGAACGTTGACGAAACCTCATTTCGAGGGCCCCATGGTTCCACTTGACAGGCAATTTCGTGACCGACTCATCAGAATCTAGTTCTGGACATTCCATTGGGTTCATATCATCGTTCTAGACACATAGACACTAAGTTTGATAAATTTGGAGAACTATCTCTGGCATATTTTTTGGTGCAAAGTGGACCATTTGTGGACCCCGCTTTGACCAAAAACTGTTAATTATGTCCCTGTGTCTAAATTGGACTTATGGGTAGTCAATCCTAGATAGTTCATATATTCTGAGGGAGATGGTAATGTTTGTTTCAGAATCCGAAGGCATATCTGGAGATTTCACTTTACAGGAGCAACTGAAGGAGTTCAGAACCCAAACAAATGTACCTTGCCAAACTTGCAGTAGTTCCTTTCATATTATTTGCTTGAGTTATTTTTTGTGATGTACATGTTCAACCTAGGACCATGAGACGTTGCTTAAACGTCCGAACAAGATTTGGGTGTCGAAGCCGTACGCGAAGTCGTGTAACGTCACTTAGAGAGTTGATACCACGATCATATTTTTACGTGCTTGCTTTATCAAGTACGTTATACCATAGGATACTTGACACTATTCATGTGACAGAATCTTTTCTGAATTATTCATGGTAATACTATATAGGCTACATGATTCGTGACATAAGACTTGCATATACATAGATATTATTATGACTCGTTGTACTAGCTAGAGGTCATGGTCTTGCGTGTTATAGAAATAAGACATCGTGGACATGAGACATGTGATTACATTGGGTGGGGAGAGACACACAGGCTACATACTGATTACATACATATATATTTTATTATTGTGGTGATGTAGTCTCTGTTCTAGAGCTTGGCCCATTACGTGATATTACTGCTACCGGCTCCCTGACACAGAGCTTGTAGTGGTCTCAACCTGAGTACTAGTGATGCTCTCATTTGTATTTCATATAGCTGGTTACATAGCTTGTCCTGAGGATCTATTTTTTTATATACTGTATTTCATTTGGCTTGAGGTATTCTTGTACCTTGCTATGTCCCCCGAGGACCTGGATCCGAATTATGTCCCCAGATACAACAGAAGAGGAATACCCCAAGATATACGGGACAAGAGCTGACGCTGGAGCAGTACTGGCACCAGAGGACGAGGTTGTTCCTGAGGATTTTTCCTGAGTATTTTGTTACATACTCAGTTATTTCTGCTTCCAGTGATTTCATATCTTGACTCTTGGGTTTATGTATTAACTTATTATCGGGTTGTTCCCCGAGGCACTTTTTATTTGGACTTGTTGATGGACTATACTTCTTTTTACTATTATCTTGATTAGTCTATCATATTGAATTGTGTTTACTTTCTGTGGATGAGATTAGAATTAGACTGTGACATGTATCGTAGACCATTGTATTTTTTAACAGCTTAAGTGTACTCTAACGGGTCCATTAAATTGGGTTTGCCCATTGGAGTTGTGCTGCTAGCTATTGGCACGTGGCTAGTACCTCGGTATTTTGGGACTGGGGTGTGAAAAGATGGCCTTAGAATATCAGATACAGTTATATCTAACCAAAGCTAGGGAGGACAAAGTTGTCGTGCCCATGCAGTTGATGGTGTACATCCGATTGCAAATATGTTCTGGAAGTTGTTAACAAATAGGGTTATTTAGTAATGTGATCTAACATAATAGTTGAAATTAGAGTTTAGGTCCCCAAAGTGTCCGTCATTAGACTGGTTTTCGAAATTACTGTTGTAGGCTAGTGAACAGTATTTTTGAAACCAAAAATCTAATACCGGACACTTTGGAGACCAAAATCCTAATATATATATATATATATATATATATATATATATATATATATATATATATATATATGAGATCCTAGGTCATCTCCAATGACGTTTCTACTTCCCTATTTCTATAGTAGAAATCCATTAAAAAAATCTTCTCCCAGCCATAATTTCTATTCCAATTTCTATGTAGTATGGCGGTGATGTAGGATGGAGACTTTCCAATGGTTCTCTTGTAGAATTTTTTTCTCTTATATCAATTAATATTGGACCCTACATCATTAAATAATTTATTTTGTGCCACATAGGATAGAAATGGAGAACCATTGGTGAGTATTTTTTGTTTGTATAATTTCTATGTAGAAACTCTATCAACTATGATAGAAATTTTTTTAAAGTACAATCACAACTATGATAGAAACTCAATTTTAGAAATCTTCATTGGAGATGGCATAAGAGTTTTTATATAGAAATCCTCATAGATTCCGATAGTCCCGACTCCTTCGCCGGCTCCTTCCGTGTCGGCAGCTTTTGCTGATCTCTTGTTGCAGCCCGGTCGCTCCTACCTTGAGGCGGCAGAGCCGGTGTTGCGGCCGTGGGCTCCCATTTTTGTGGAGGGCATCCCAGAGGTTTACTTTGATGCCGAGGATGTTGCGGCTCTCTCCGTCCCTCTGAGATTCGCGCTTATCGGGAAGTTGATACATTCTCGTCCCCCATGGAGGTTATCTGTCGGGCGTTCGCTGCCTTCAGATTTCAAGGCCCAATTTGGTGGGACTTATCGACACATCTCACATCTTGATTCCCCCGCGATTAGAAGTAATGTCACTCTCCGTTCCCAAATATACGTATTTAGAGCGTATTATTTCTTGCTTGCATGTTTAGTATATTGAATGAGACTAGACCCATTCTTTTGGTTTAGCTTGGTTCATGGTTTAATTGTTGGGTTGGTTTAATCATGAGTTGAACCCTTGGTATAAACCTCAAACCCTATCTAAATAACCCAACTTCTTTCTCTCTCCAACTCTCATTCTTTCTTTTCCTTCTCTCTCTTAAGTTTCTCCCTCCAAGTCTTAGGCAAGTACATCTTGTATGAGAAATGGAAAAATCCTCCATATTACTGGTCTATTATGTCTATTGTGTAATTTTAAGTATGTTTAGAACTTGGTATTCTTGGATTTGGTGGATGGAATGGTGTAGATCTAGATTTTTATGAGTGTGGGTGTTCTTGAGTTATTTTTTTGGTTTTGATCTTCAAAAATTTATTGTTTTCGAAAATTTATAGTTCTATGTGATGGAGCACTTCATTTGGAACAGTTTGACTTTTGAACCACTTGATTTGGAGTTGAGATGCGAATTTGTTGGCAGATCTAGTCTTTTCGGATTCTTGGAGTTGTTTTATAGCCGATCTTGCTGTTCTGGGACGATGGAGTACCATGCAGCCTAGCAACATGCGCCCCTCCAGCATGCGCCCATCTTGTTAGACCCATGTCTTTTTGTGCATGCTTTCAAAAGTCGGACGCATAGTACCATGAACGCATGCAAATTCACTAAGGCCTAACTCTATGCGTCCAGGAGATTATGCGGCCACGAGCCATACATCTCTTCTTTTGGGCGCATGTCTCGACACAACTTTTGTGTCTCTGCCCCGACATTATGATTTTGTCCTTTCTTTCTGACATACTTTATTGTATGTCAAATCAGTCACATCAGTCGCTTTATGTTACTTCACTGACACTTTATTTATTGCCCGTCTTTTCAGCACTTGTCCCAAGTAGTAGACTTTTGCCCGAGCATGCGGCCTGGAGGAGTATGCAGCTGATTTGTTCATGCGCGTCTGACTTCATGAGACCTTAAGCGCCATGACTTTATGTGGCACCCTGAGCATGCGCTTGTTTGGTTCATGCGCCTGACCTTCATGCGCGTGTTATCCTTAGCGACTCCATGCGTGCACGAAGTACTTTCACGATGCGTTCACTTCTTTTATTTTGAATATTTCTTATCATCCTATGTGTGGTTGATCCTGGTATTGCTTGTGATTATGATTCTTAGGAAGAATAGATTTAGTAACCAGACCTCGTGCTAGACATGACCATGATCTAAGATTGGCATGTACATAGAATGACTGAGTGATTGGACTGAGATTTTAGTATGAACCATACTAAGTGATAAGTGACTAACCAGCTATGTACATGACATAAGCTTCGTGTTACAATATGATCTTGATTCATCTGACCCAATGTATAATTGGTAATTGGACTCGAATACTGTATCCGTGCTGATACAAGTTATTGCCTGAATGTGTATATGAACGGATGTGCACTGAGGTGCGATATACCGTATCACGTGTTAAATAATCTACGTTTGGGTTGTGTATCGAGAATGCCTCCAAATTCCTGAATGCATGATATTATATATATATATATATATATATATATATATATATATTCTCCAGCACGGGCATGATATGCGAGTCAAGTACCAAAGCGTGGCTAGGATATTGATTAATTGAATGTTGCATACACTCTCGGGTGAATCCAGATTGAACTTCCATGGATTCATATCTAACGTGCCCGTACTTTGTATAAAATCTTAAGAGAAATTCTCTTGTGACCACGCCTTGAGATTTTGAACACAATATAGGTCTAATTAAGTAACTAAAAGTGGTAGTAACATTTGGAGAGAATGATATCCCGAGATCATGCCAACGAACATTCCTACAAAGATTCATTCTAAGTGCGTTGTGGGCTGGCCACCACATAAACAGTATATCATCGGCCCTAGTGGAGTGTAGTAACTGACATATTATAAATAATACCGAGCCATTATCTCCCTATAGGAGCACCGCTAATACCATATTTTAGCGAAGTGGCCCTACGGAGAACTGGTGCACTCTTAACATGCCTGTATATTCCTTATTTGGCTCGGTTAGCTCATGTTCGGCAATAGCATGATCTGAGAATACCTATTGTGCATTATTCTGAGATAACCTTAGACTCCACAAATAATAAGCCGTGCAAGTGATTGGCCGATTTTATTAGTTAGAATTGGTTGTGATTGTATTATTCTGTTAGTAGTCTAGAGTCATGGACTATCATAGCGTGACGGTTCAACCCTTGTCCTTGTTTGGTTGTGGGGTTGGACCTTTGTGCTAGGATATGCCATGGATCTGAACTACGACACAAAATATAAATATAAATAAATAAATAAATATATATATATATATATATATATATATATATATATATATATATATATATATATATATATTGGGTTTGTTTCTCCATTTCTTGCTCCTTTGTTGTACTTGCTATTTGGGTCTAACCCCACTGGTTTTGCATGGTCAGGTTTCGAGCCAGCACCCGAGGATCCAACGTACCATCCTCCAACTCATGGCGCGTACTAGGAACATGGTCACAGAGGATAACGAGTGGGTTTTCTTCTTCCCTGCTCATCATTGTACACTTACTTCTTTTGGGCGTTTAGCCACCAGCACCTGTTAGCTGGCACGTCTGGATATTAGTATCCTTACATGATTATATTAAATCAGACTATAGATGATTACTTTCATGTACTTTTGTTACTCTGCCAGCTTCTTATCTTGAATAGTTGGTCTCTAGAATATTTTGAGAAAGCATTTGGGATGCCTTATTGTTTTATCATATATGCTCTATGTTACTGTTTCTTGTTTGATTGATTGAGATATAAATGTTCGTGTGACCCTAAGTGACTTGATTGTAGCATGCACTCTCTTATCTTTTTACATCCGTGATCGTCATACGATGTATAATACCTTGTACGAGGTAGCTGGCTATGTCCGACACGGTATTATGGTACTGGGCCATGATAAGGTTTTAGTGGTGGCCCATGTAGGTCTGTTCTTCAGATTTATGGGGTGTCATGGTCATAGGAGTCTCAATCAAACATGATCCTTCTTGAAATTCTAAATTCGTCCTCTTCGATACTCAAATTAAAATTTCCCAGACTGGTTGCTTTCGTGTTCCTTCTCGTCCGGTACTTGATTGTGTCTTATTCTTTTCTTAGGGCTTCTCCTTCCCCCGATGCTGCAGCAACAACAGATGCAGAGTTGCCAGTAAAACGAGATCCTGTAGAACCCTAACCAAGCATCCGAGTTGATCCCACGATAAATAGAATACAGCAGTAGGCTCCAGGTGTTCCTGTACCACCTACAGTACCGGCAATACTGGATACCCCGGCCTTGCTTGAGATTATCCATGGATTGTTGGCTGCCCAATAATACAAGATGGTGGTTCAACAACAACAACTTCAACAACAGAAACATAATGTCCTATTAAACCAAGGGTTGCAGACGGCCTTAGAACGAGGCGGGAGAGTAGATTCTGGGGCATATGTTAGATTTTATAGACTGAATTCCAGATATTTCGATGGCATAGAGGAATCAATCATGGCTGATGATTGGCTCCAGGATATTGAGACCATTTTAGCAGCAGCTAAAGTATGGAGCCAAGGAACATGTTGACTTGGTTCGCTTATAGCTCCAGGATCTTGCAAGATATTGGTGGGCCACGATGGAGGTAGGATTGAGGCATCTTATTTTGTGGAATAATTTTAGTACCCGGTTCAGGACAAAATACCTTAGGATTGTGGTTCAGTGTGAGTTGCAGCAAAGGTTCACTAACCTCAAGCAGGCTGGAAGGACAGTAGCGATTACGAGGCAAAATTTTGCTGACTAAGTAGGTTTTCATCAACCATGGTAGCAACAGAGTTGGAGAGAGCAATGAGGTTCCAGCAGAGACTTCACTTAGAGATCTTATACATAGTAGAGGTGCATGACTACCAGACATTCAAGACGGTATTGATAGCAGCCAAGAGGGTTGAGCTTACTTCCCAGAGGATGTCATCAAGAAGGGTGGATCGGAAGAGGCATCAAGGACAGAGCAATGCGGGAGGACCAGTATCGCGAACGTCAGCACCATCCCCTGACATTCGCATCTATGACGTGACACAGAGGAGGCCATTAACGTCGACAATGATGGCACCAACTCGGCAACATCAACCGAGGTAGCAGCAACAGTTGCGGGGAGCGCCGACAGGTTGTACCTATTGTGGCAAATGAGGTCATACCCGGGATGTTTGCAGGGCAGCTAACAGGCTATGCTTGAGATATGGGATTCCCGATAATAAGATTGCCATATGCCCTTTGATACAAAGGCCAGGAGGGCTAGTACAACAGTTTTCTGTATTTCCAGCTCCAAGGACAGTGCAGCAAAGAGGACCAACAGTAGCAGTACAGCCTTTAGCTCAGCATCCGTTGCCGACGCAGGCCCAACTTTATAGACAACAACAACAACAAAATCAACAGGGACTGCAACAACGACAGCAAGGAAGACAGCAGCAGGGAGCTCGATAAGGCCAAGGGCAGGCATTCACTTTGTCTTTGGAGGAAGCTATGGTGTCGTTCGACGTAGTGGCAGGTAATATTTTCTTTACAACCTTTTCTGCCATAACTTTAATTGGTTCTGGAGCTTCACACTCATTTATATTTGCATGATTTGTGATACGTATTAGATTGAAGTTTGAGGTATTGCCAGAGAGGCTGAATATACTCACTGGCAATCAGATCGTAGAAGTTAGTATGGTATGTCTAGCTTGTCCAGTCATAGTATATGGATATTTATTACCTGCAAAGTTGATTGAGTTCCCTATGGATAATTTGACGTTATCTTAGGCATGGACTGGTTGAGAGACAGTCGTGCAATGATAGATTGTCGTGAGGGTAGAGTATTATTTAGAATTCCTGGTCTAGAAGAGTTTGTCTTTAGCAGAATAGCAAATGACCATCATAAGGGAAGAATCGTAACAGTAGCAAAGAAAGGAGACCCGGTACCCAAGATAGTTGAAGAGTTTATGAACATCTTTTTGGAAAAGCTTTCCGGATTGTCCCAAGTTAGAGAAGTAGAATTCTGTATAGAGTTGATGCCAGGAGCAGAACCAGTATCCCAGAAGGTATACCCAATATCACCATCAGAGCTTGATCAGTTATATCGACACGTGGAAGAACTGAAGGTGATAAGTTTATTCGGACTAGTGGATCACCGTAGGAAGCACCGGCATTATTGTTGAAGAAAAAGGATGGATCGATATGGTTGTGTATAGATTATAGGCGGCTGAATATAGTGACCATGAAGAACAAGTACTCATTGCCCAGAATAGATGATTTGTTTGACCAATTAAGCGGAGCAAGAGTCTTCTCCAAGATAGATTTACGATCAAGATATCATCAGATGTGAGTCCCGGAGCAGGATATACCGAAGACAACATTTAGGTCACGATATGGCCATTACGAATTCTTAGTTATGCCATTCGGACTGACTAATATTCCAGCGGTATTCATAGATTTGATGAACCGTATTTTCATGCATTACTTAGACCAATTTATGCTAGTATTTATCGACGACATTCTTGTGTATTCTTGTAATTATGAGGAGCATGAAGAACATCTCGAGATAGTACTGCAGAATCTGAGGGAGCACCAGTTATATGCGAAGCTTAGTAATTATGAGTTTTGGCTGGATCACGTATCTTTTCTTGGGTATATTATTTCTGGAGCAGAAGTGTCAGTTGATCCCAAGAAGGTAGATGCAGTAGAGAACTGGCCAGTTCCGAAGACCGTAGTAGAGGTGAGTAGTTTTCTAGGCTTGGAAGGATACTATAGAAGATTTGTGTCAGACTTTGCTAAGATCTTGGCACCATTAACTCGGTTGACGTGCAAAAAAGTTAAATTTGTGTGGTCAGTAGGATGCCAGATAGCCTTTGAAGAGTTGAAGAAGAAGTTAATCTCTACATCAATCCTTGCTCTTCCAGCAGGCTCCAGAGGATTCACAGTGTATTTTGATGCATCTTGCAAAGGACTTGGATGTGTTTTGATGCAAAAAGGGAGAGTGATAGCGTATGCTTCTCTACAGCTTAGAGATTACGAGAAGAACTATCGAACTCTCGATTTGGAGCTAGAAGTAGTAGTATTTGCACTTAATATATGGAGGCATTACTTATATGGTGATCGGGTGAAGATATTCACAGATCATAAGAGTTTGAAGTATGTGTTCACGCAGAAGGACCTGAACATGAGGCAGAGGAGGTGGCTAGAGTTGTTGAAAGACTATGACGTTGAACTTCATTACCATCCAGGTAAGGCTAATGTAGTAGCTGATGCACTTAGCAGAAGAGGTAGAAAATTTATCTTGACCACTCAGAAGCATATTCTAGAAGACTTACAAGAGATAGGTATCGAGATAGTTTTTCCACAGAGTATAGGAGTTTACGCTGTCCTACAGATCCAATCTGTCACTACCATATTTTCTAGGAAAGTGTATTTTGATCATTTCATAATTAATTAAATATTGTGCATGTTGTATAATTATTTATTATATTATTTAATTATTGGTAGATATTAGTTTATATTTTTGGACTTGTGTTAGTGGACCTAACTAGTTTAGATTAGACCCATGGACCAACATTTTAATCTAGTTAGAATTGAGCCCAATTAGAAGCTCATTCATTAGGAGGATGACTAATTAAGTTAAAACCATTATACTAGAACCTTCCTTCCTTAAGTATTTCTTTATGAGAGGTCCCAAGAGATATTTTAGACTTTATATAGTAACTTGGGGAGGGGGTCAAGTGGCCGGCCATATTTAAATAGAGGAAAAAAAATTTCTCTTTATTTTTATTTCAAATCTAGATCTAGAATTTTCTCTTCCAAATTTCTTCATTCGCACATCAAATTCCACCCAATTTTTTTCTAATTCTTCCCAATTACTTTCTAAATTATCATTGGAGGCTAGTAGAGCAAGGATCTACAAGGATCTACAAGGAGGAAGCAATGATCTAAAAGGAGGAGCAATGATCTACAAGTTGGAGGCTCTTTTCACCTAATTTGGAGGTTTCATTAAAAATTTATCTCCCAATAGGTACAATTTAGTTTTTTTTCTTTAATTAGACTCTAAATATATGTTTTAATTGTTAGGAACCACCATATATGCTAAGGCTACCCATAGGAATTGAAATTAGGTTCATAAAGGCCTATAAGGAAGTTATGTGGTGTTTTATATCAATTTTGGGAGAATTTAAAGATTGACATATCTTGTGTTTGTCAATTAGCCAATTAGACTAAATTGACATATGTTTGATTGTGTGTGGCTAGTGTCGTATCCACAATTGGATACGTGTAGGCCGTATCCCAAATATTTGGAGATACGGGTTGATTTGGGGGTTTTCTTCCAACACGGGGGTTTGAGCATGTCATATTTTAACACGGACATGTAGATGTGTAATTAGCTCTTCATATTATTCATAATTATTATTTTAGACTTGCTCGTGTCCTTCGGGATATGTTTGGTTGTATGGTGGACTCGTATCACAAGCGTATCATAGATCTAGTGTGATACGGGTGTGATGCACTCCACGTGTTTGTTCCCTTGCATTTTAACATAATTATTTATAGCTATTAGAGTATTATAATTGTATGGTTATATATATATATATATATATATATATATATATATATATATATATATATATGTGTGTGTGTGTGTGTGTGTGTGTGTGTGTGTGTGAAAGAGAGAGAGTGTTATTTATATATATAGTTATGTGTGTGTGCATAGTTGTGTGTGAGTGTGTGCTAGGAAGGGGGGTCGGGTCAGCTAGCAGTGAGCAGCTAAAACTTCATAACAACAATATGTACATCAACAATATCCAGTAGCTGTAGCAGCTGCAACAAAGCACTGCAGTAGCAGCAACAACTGCACGAACAACAACAACAACTGCACCAGCAGCACAGCAATAGCAACAGCAAGCTAGTAGCATAGCAGCAAGATGAACTCAGCAGCAACTGCCCGAGCACACAGCAAGCGCAGCAGCTGCAGCTAGCAGAAATTCAGTAAACAGTAAGGTGCAGCATGGATAGCAGCAGCAACTGCAGCTACAGCAGTAGCACAACATGCACATCAACATAGCAGCAACAACATACAGTAGGAGCAACAGCAACTGAAACAGCTACATCAACAGCAGTGTATCAGCAACTACAGAGTAGGTAAGTTAGTGGTTAGTAGTTATATATATATATACGTATGTATATTTTGCTATCTAGTAGTTAGAAATATATACTAGTGATTATTATTAGTGATATGTATTTGTATCTCTAGTTAGTGATATGTATATATGTATTAGTATAGTTAGTAGTTTAGTTAAGTGAGTTACTGCATTATGTAATTATATATATATATATATATATATATATATATATATATATATATATATATATATATATTAGTATGTTAGTATGTTAGTAGTTAGTATAGTAGTATTGTATTAATTAATTCATGTTAGTTATAGTTAGAGTTTTGGGTAGTTAAGTATATGCTAGAATTCACATTACCTTGTGATACCAAGGTAATGTCAAGGTATTGTTTTGGATACTCAAGATATTGGATTTGAGTATCAAGATGGGTGTGTAGTGGTGCGATACCGCATTGGTTCAAAGCCAAGGTATCCACTTAGCATTAGTTTAGTTAGGAATATTAAATATTGGATTTTATATACATATTATGATATTTTTCTATCTTTAATTTGTGTATCTTAGGATACGGTATTTTATTGGTTTCTTAGTATCCTAGTATAGCTAGTGTGGCCTAGTTACATAGTGTATGGACCCAATATCCTAGAGATAGACTCATGCAACCTAGAAATAGCTAGTTTGACCAAGTTTGACCAGTTTGACCTAGAGTTGATATAGTTTGACTGTATTAATTTAGAAATGGCTTTATGACCTAGAAGTTAACTAGTTTAACTTATTTTCATTCCAAAATCTTGTATTGATGTAATATTTTATATTTAGGTCGGCATCGTATCGGACATCTGTGATACTCTTCACCGGATTTCAGGCGAGTACATTCTCTGATAGTTTCTTATTTATGATATCCTCTATGCCTCTTGTATCTAGTGTAGATATCCTTAATTTCTTGACACGATGGTTACACGGATTGGTATATCCGGATCTCGTCATGAGATATTATTCCTTGGTATTTACGATGTATCTTGTGCAAGTCTTATTTTTTTGTTCTTCTTGTACATGTACAGATATTGGTTCATGAGAAGAGTAGCACCCTTCTTGTGGAAACCTGTATCATAACGTACCATAGTTGGATCCACTATACCAGTCGGGGGCGGAGAGTATGTAGTGTGGATATATGATCATACCCTCCTTATATCAAGTCTTGTTCATTGAATAGTGTTAAACATATACCAAATGTATGATTAGCCAGGCCATAACTCTTGTATCAAGTTCCCAAGCCGATCAAATATTAAAGCTGGTACTCACTCACTTAGTCATTATTATTTCTTTTTCATTTTCATATTGCTCATTCTTATATTTATTTCCATTATTTCCTTTATTGCATATCTCTTGTATCTATATATTGTATCTTGTATATTCATATCTATTTACTGTTTCATAGTTTATATCATTTATTAAAACTGCTGTTAGAGATATACTCTGCTCCTTTCCTGACTGAATATATTTTTCCCAGATGATACTGAGGAGTGGTACACTACTCACTACGGGCCTCAAGACGTGGTTAGCTTAGATCCAGAGACCTTGGCTCAGGAGGGTCTCATCCTGACTGAGACAGACGACCCAGGACTCGTAGCTTAGTTGTTAGTTTCCTTTTGTACTGGATTTGTCTCCAACATTGTTATTAGTTTTCTTGACTCATTGGATATTATTTTGTCTCATGAGTTTTATTTATGACTTTTCTATTCTTTTATCATATTCGTGCTTATTTTTATCTTATATATCTGTGATTGAGTATATTTATTTGTTGGTGGCATATTTATATTGATAGATAGTTAACCCAAACATCGTTCTACCGCCGATGCTGCGGCGTAGGCTGGTCGTTATTCTCTACTTGCATCCCTACACCGAATGCGGGTCATGACATATTTTTAGTTGTGGCCCATGCAGGTCTTCGAGGTCACAATTTGTGCGATTCATAGTGGTGCTCTGAATTGAGTGCTATTACGAGCCTATTTCAAGATATAAGATATAGGCTATAGGCTGAGAATACTCAATCATATCTAGAAGAAAAAAATTATTGATTCATTTTAACTATTCGTCCTTGATATTGATATTTGATCTTTAACTGTCCTTCCTTGAATGTATTATATCATGTGACATATTGATTCTTTCCTTTCGCTTTGCCTCAGGATGCCGCTTAAGACTAGATCACAGCAGAGGGGAGCAGTTTCTGAGAGATCTACGACTTTTCGAGGGCCTGTACCAGTCATTTCTCCGATGATTGGCATATCTTCTGTGTTCGGGGGTCCACCTCTAACTCAGAGGACTGTTCCGGCTGTATTTGAGGGACTTCTACCTCCACCTTCTGTGCCGATAGATGCAACTCAGGTGTTCATACTGTTTCGTGAGATATTGGAGGCTCAGAGGGCTCAGTCCGAGGTACAGCATAAGGAAGGCATTGAGAGTGCTCAATTTCTTTCCCTTGCCGTATTAGAGAGAGGAGTTTCAGTCCAGTAGCAGGTTACTTCGCAGGTTGCCCAGCTTTGGCCAGGCAATATCAGGACTTCAAGAAGTTGGAACCTCAGGTCTTCAAAGGGAGAGAGGGCATCGTCTACGCTGATGATTGGCTCAAGGAAATTGAGCGTCTCATGAGATTGTCCCGTCTTACCGAGGATCTGAAGGTTGAGGCAGTAAGACTTCAGCTGTTCGACATCGCCCGCACTTGGTTCAGGAATGAGCTACTTCTTGCAGATGCAGGGTAGTCTTGGGAGGTATTCAAGGACCTATTCAAGAGAAAGTTCTTTGCTCGAGAAGACATGTTAGACTTGGAGAGGCAGTTTGAGAGCCTTATTCATTGGAGCATGTCTGTGGAGGAATATACCGCAAAGTTTGGTAGGCTGAGCCAATTTATAGAGTATTTAGTGAGGGAGCCTGAGGTTCAAGCTATCCATTTTCGTAAGGGTCTGAACTGGAAAGTGAAGATGCTCATTCCATCTTTCTATGAGACCTATTCAGAGATACCTGCGGAGGCACGCAAGGTTGAGAGTGAGTTGGGTTTAAAACCCAAGAGAGATTATGATTCTTTTCTGGGGGCTAACAGCAGCATAGTGACTGCTAAGCATCCTTATTTCTAGTCCAGGCCTTTTTAGCAGCCATAACAGCACCAGACTCCAGCTAGGGCACTATTTTACCAGGCACCACAGTAGCAGAGACTATCACAACAAGCTTCCTGCCACTACTGCAAGAAGTTCGACAATATCTGGGAAGTTTATAGAAGGAGGTTGGGGGGTTTGTCTGTATTATGGTACCGAAGGGCATCAGCTAAGAGAGTGTCCTTCCAATCCTCGCCGTACAGTTCAGGGAGAAGCTTCAGCTCCGAGGATACAAGCGAGGCCACCTGCAGTACAGCCGAGGGGACCGCCACTTCTGACCCAGCAATAATGTTATGCCCAATACCAACATCAGGGAGGTGCACGTCAGGGACGAGCATTTGCTATGACAGTCGAGGAGGTCTAGCCCACCGGAGATGTCATTGCAGGTTCTGTACTTCTTGATTCCATTTCAGCTTTAGCTTTGTTTGATAGTGGTGCTTCCCATAGTTTTGTATCTATTTCTTTTGCACTGAAGCATCGTTTGGTAGCTGAGTCTTTACTTAGGACTTGTAAGATCATGACCGGGTGAGGCGTTATCCTGGTTAATGATATTTGCAAGGATCGAAGAGTTACTCTGGGAGGCCGGGAGCTGAGTGCGTGTCTATTTGTAATGCCACTTCCGAGCTACGATATTGTACTCGGGATGGATTGGTTGAGTAGGCACCATGCTAGTATAGATTCTAGAGGAGGTAGAGTTTTGTTTAGTCTGTCAGGAGAGCCAGAGTTTGAGTTTGCTAGAAAAGCTGCAGAGCAGGAAGAAGACATTATTTATAGAGCTATGGTGGAAGACAAGGAGTTGCCGCATTCGTTGATAGCAGAGTTCTTGGATGTATTTCCTGAGGAATTGCCAAGATTATCGCCATATCAAGATATTGAATTCTCTATAGACTTGGTGCCAGGTGCAGAACCAATTTTATAGCATGTCTATAGAGTGAACAATAGTGAGCTAGTCGAGCTGAAGAAGCAAGTAGATGAGTTGCAGGATAAGAGATTTATCAGATCCAGTTCTTCACCGTAGGGAGCCCCGATATTGTTTGTACCGAAGAAAGATGGATCGGTGTGCATGTGCATCGATTACAGGGCATTGAATAATATTACTATCAAGAATAAATATTCATTGCCACGGATTAATAACCTGTTCGATCAGTTGAGTGGTGCCAAGGTATTTTCTAAGATAGACTTGAGATCAGGCTACCACCAGGTAAAAGTGAAGCCAGAGGACATTCCGAAGACTACTTTTAGGACTCGGTATGGCCAGTATGAGTTTATGGTGATGCCGTTTGGGTTGACTAATGCCCCGACGGTATTTATGAATTTGATGAATAAGGTGTTCCACCAGTACATTGACAAGTTCGTAGTGGTGTTCATCGATGACATACTCATATACTCGAAGACACCGGAGGAGCACGAGAAGCATTTGCAGATTGTGTTGGATGTGCTGAGGAAGGAGAAGCTGTATGGGAAGCTGTCCAAGTATGAGTTCTTCCTGTACAAGGTGGAGTTCTTAGGACATGTTGTGACTGGTGATGGGATTTTAGTGGATCCGAAGAAGATCGTAGCAATGGAGTCTTGGAAGACCCCGAGTTCAGTGGCAGAGATCAGGAGTTTCTTGGGTTTGGCAGGCTACTACAGGAAGTTTGTGCAAGATTTTTTAAGAATTGTCGAGCCAATGACCATACTCACTATGAAGGATGCAGAGTTTGTTTGGACAGAGGAGTGCCAAATTGATTTTGAGGAATTGAAGAAGAGGTTGACATCTTCTCCTATTTTAACGTTGCCATAAGGGTCTGGAGGTTTCACTATTTATAGTGATGCATTGGGGAAAGATCTGGGTTGTATTCTTCAGCAGAATGGGAAAGTGATTGCCTATGCATCCAGGCTACTGCATCCTCATGAGAAGAACTATCCTACCCACAATTTGGAGTTGGCAGCAGTCATCTTTGTCCTAAAGTTGTAGAAATACTATTTGTACGGAGAGCGTGTGGAGATCTTCACAAAATACAAGAGCTTGAAGTACGTTTTTACTCAGAAGGAGTTGAATATGAGACAGCATCGGTGGCTGGAACTGATGAAGGATTTTGACATATCTTTGCAGTATCATCCTGTAAAAGCCAATGTAGTTGCCGATGCATTGAGCATGTATCCGGTAGCTATGTTATTGACACATGATCGGTATTTGTTGGAGGACTTAGAGAGTTTGGACATTGAGGTTATAGTTCCTGGTTTTTCCATACAGATGTGGGGGTTGCAGATATACTCAGAGTTGATGGACAAGATCAAGGCAGCCCAGTATGAAGATATATTTTTGGGGAACATCAGAGCTCAGGTGAGCAGGATTGGAGGATGATTTCACCATTGCTGAGGATGGTTCTTTATGTCATGGTGTTAGATTATGTTTGTCTAGTGGGGAGCTGTGTGAGGAGGTATTGCAGAAAGCACATCGCTCTCAGTATTTTATACATCCAGGTGCCAACAAGATGTATCAGTATATGCGAGAGAGTGGATTTTTTGTCTGGGCTTCCACGATCTCCAGGAGGGAAAGACGCAATTTGGGTCATCGTTGACAAGTTGACCAAGTCGTCTTACTTTTTGCCTTTCAATGTGGGGTTGTCTACCAAGTCGGCAGAGATGTATGTAAGACAGATCGTCAGGATACATGGGCTTTTCGTCAGCATAGTCTCAGATCGGGATAGTCGTTTTACTTCTCATTTCTGGAGGAGTTTGCAGGCAAGTTTGGGCACCCAGCTCAAGTTCAGTACTGCATATCATCCCCAGACAGATGGACAGTTAGAGAGGACCATTCAGACTCTCGAGGATATGCTGAGCACCTATGTACTAGATTTTGGGGGATCTTGGGAGGACCGTCTCTATTTGGTAAAGTTTGCTTACATTAACAGCTACTAGGCTAGTATATAGATGTCACCATT